>OW964827.1:28513774-28648774 GCA_943142095.1 Ophonus ardosiacus | reverse complement strand
CGGTTTATTGTCTGTGAAACGTCATATTAATTGTTTTGTAGGTAATGATGCCAACATGATTCTAGGGATAAACGGAAATTCTATAACTGTTACGTACTATATATGTTATGTAACAATTGTGATTTTCATTACGTAACACTGCGTGAGAATGCATAATGTGTAAAAGGTAATTTACTGATAAGGGAGTAGAAAAAAGTTTTTTATAAGTGTATGTCCGGAAACGTTTCGTTGCACAGTTACAGCCCTCTAGAGGTATACCTCATCAGCGACATTTTTATTAATAACTCTAGTATTAGTTGCAGTAATATTTGAAAACTTGGTATGAGGGTACGAGTACTACTTATTTAGAAGCATTTTTATACTTTCTTTCATTTCTGTACCTCAACCAGAGGAGTCTTATATGGGGAAGCCTCGGATGTTTTTCTTCGTTATTTTTTACCTATTAACCTTTTTTTTCATTTTTACTTATATAATGTGGATATGTAATTCAACAATACACAAAAGAGGTACTCTTGCTGAAACTTTATAAACGCAGTAGTTATTCAGATATTTTAATTTTTATCAAACTTATATTGTTTCTTCATCGTCTGAACAATGTGCCTTTTCTCCATAATGAGAACCAGTACTTAGGCTGATCTTTCACTTACTGATGAAAATTTTTGGCTATCTCAGTTCAAAATAGCAATTTTTGGACTTGTACTGTGCTTCTTCACTGACCGATTCCATTATATAAGCAGACAATACAGAAAGATCTTTTATCTTTTACATACTATAACCGTGCTTCATTAATGGGATTTATGTTATTTTTAATTTTAGGTTCAGAATATTGGTTCATAGCTTTAGGATTGAAATTATATATATATTTTTTTTGAATTACTATTTCTGAGGTGTAATTATATATATATATATATATATATATATATATATATATATATATAAACGCAAATTGAAGCACAATATAACAATTTCGGAGCAATACTTATTCGAAATTTTATTAGCTGTTTCATCTCTTTGTGGAATATGCGATATAAATTTCACTTTTGTATTGTTATTTGGTAAATAGGTAGGTACATAATTATTATATGCTACCATTTATTTGAAAGTTTTTTTGTTACTTATCGTTAGTGGCATATCTATTCCTAATTCTGAATTTATTTATACTTTCTTTTCCCCTTAACACAGTGGCATTAATCTTTCTTTGAAGTAGTTAAAAATACAATATTTTCAAAACTTTTAGAATACGGTAGATTCTCCAATTCATAATTTATTTATATCTCCATTTGAACAAGACAAAAGAATAAAAGTTGATCGAGTTTGTGGTTGGCTTTTCGCCAAACAAGTTTGTTTTCAGGTCGTATTTCAATCAGCGTCTTACTACTGCGAAGACTTTGTTCCTTCAGGTGTAGTAGTTCAACTACATCGTCATTGAAGACGACATAATAATAATGTGAGTTCTCTCAACTTTAAAATTCTTCGAGTTTTAAAAATACTCCTTTCCTAATTGTTCTCAGAATATGTCTTGAGTATGGAAATAATATTTTTGTTTTAGATACGAGGGATGTTTCCAAAGTCCGGGGAATCTAGTGTTAGAACACTACAGTCGCTCTCAAATAAGTATGGACTGGTGCTCAACTTTTTTCCTTCGCCACATCGTGTCCCTTGCCCTGCGCTGTTGCCGTGTCTTCATATCTATTTTCAACATGGCTCTTGAAATGGCAACAGTGTAGAAATCTCCAGCCCATGCTTTTTTGACGGCAACTTACTATAGTTAGTGTATACCAACACATATTTATTTATTACTTATTTTACATAACCAACACACAAAGTAGCAATCTTTTTGCTGCTGTACGTGTGTTATTAGGTTATCCATTCATTTTAAACATGGTAAAATAGTTGCGCTGCCCACGATCGACGCTTTTATTGATTGGTTCTAAAAGCTAAAACTATGCCATAATTTAATAGTTTCCGTAATCGAATTTAGCTACTATTACATTTCTTCAGTTAAAAAAATCTGATGTGGCGAGCACATTATCTCTCGCCATTTCTATTTTATGTTATATAAGTATTTATTGCACTTCTCTGTCGTAACGTTATTTTATAGTAAACAAATTCAACTACTGGGCCACTGCACATTTCCAAAACATGAGATGAGATGTCTTAGGAACAAACTTTGAAGACCATTCATCGTGTCATTGCACAATATCGAAAATGGCATATCTTTACGTTAATTTTGGTGTAAATAATTCCACATTATGTTAAAGATTTCGTAAATACTCCCTTCTTAAAAATCGTCAGGTTCTCAACCGACATCCTCCTTGTATGAGTTTAAAATGAAGTTATTGAGCAAAATTGCCATAAAATGAAATAGCCATAAAATGAATTGTATCAATAATTTAAAATTTAATTAATATAAATAATTAAACATTTTGAAAATAGCGAGCTAAACTATTTTCACCTGATTACATAAAACGACGAAAATTTATTTGGAAGAAAATTAGTGTACGAGCCTTAACAACTATTGTTCCACCACTTTATAATTTTATTTACCAATATATTTTTTTAATGTACCGTTACGCGCTTAATGTATTTTTAATAATTTGATAACTTTTATTTGAATACTCTTTAAATATGTTTGAATTTTTATGGAATTGATTTTTACTGAAAAATTATTGGCTGTTAAATATTCGGCCAAAACTGTATAACTAATTTAGAAATGACTAAATATAAGAGTACATGACTTTAAAATTTATTTTTAATTTTAAAACGAATGTTTTGTGATTAATAGTGCGTTTTAAAATTTATGTCTTCTTAAATTTGTTAATTTTGTCTGAACATATTATTTTAAAATGGCTCCAGATGTAGCAACTCTACCGAAAGTGAAAGAAGTAATAATTGAAAATATGTTTATGGTGCAAAAAATGAGGAAAACTGACATCGACTTAGACCAATCAACGGCGAATTATTAATATAAGATCTTATGGTAAAATGGGGTCCCGTGGCCGCGTGCCTGAGTGTCTGGTCGCGAACCTGGGGGAACGAAAGAAAAGACGAGATACGGCAAAGGAAATTATTGCAGAGTGGAATAAAAATGGAAAGTGATTTAATAAAAGGGGTCTTACTTTTTATACGGCATTTTTGCAACAAATTAGTAAAATAGAAATTAAACATTTTATGCCAAAGAAAAACCGTTTCTGACTGAAAGGCAGAAAAAAAAGCATTTAATCTGCTGTGAGTGGAATTACAGGTATTATTTTTAGTGAAAAGTCTAAATTTGATATCAGTGTAGGTAATAACAGAAAAATTGATTCAGAGCAAAAATGAAGCTTTTTATTGGGACTGTTAAAAACGTACCGTTAAGTTTCCTAAATAGACTATATATTGGATCTATATATCCGTAAGAGATATGGAAAAAATTTAGTTTAGAATGGAATTGTTAACACCGTTAATTATTAACTTATATTGATAATAATTATTTGCGTTATTGCGTTCCTACCTATAAGTTAAAAAAAAAGTCTTGGTACATATTATTATACAATTATAGCTTTAGTATTTAGTATATTTCTCTTATATGGGGCAATAGGTAAGAATCTCGTCTGCTTCATGGGTTAATTACCTTACATTATACGGTGGAGTTTTATCGTTCTCCGATCCACTTGAAAGATGAGGACTCTATTGAAAAACCTGGAAGTTCTCGCATGTGTTCTGCTCGGGTCTAATTAGAACAGATTACGGCGCAGTTTGTAAAGGAAAATTAATTAGCATTCTCGGTGGCGGACTGTTCATGATGCGTGTCTGCCGGGCCATTGTCTGTCACCGCTCTCTTTATTAAACCCCTGTTTTTAAACACCGCCCCCGCTCTTAATGAGATGCGATTTTTCTCAATTGCTCTCTCGACAAAGATTGAAAAGTTGACACCGAACATGTGTCAGATTTTACGGACAATGACTGCTTCTTGTTAAGCATACTCAATTCCTGCGTGATGAGTTCTGTGTTTAAATTACACAATCCATTAATTTTTTAATATTTATAAAATGGTGTGCTGTATCCATGTGGATTAAAGGGCATTATAAAAGTAGATCTTAGAATTTGTAGTATAATAATTTATAATATTTTACATTCTTTCGGGACACATTTATATTAAAATTTATTTTATTTGATATTCATCCTAACTTTTGACTCCGTCGAAATTAAAACTTTAAAATTATTTTTAATTTCCAAATCGCACAAACTGACTCCTGTAATGAGCTTTTTACAATAGCTTTCTATTTCAATAACAATAAATTAAACTTCCACTCTCGGCCGACAACTATTACAACTGATGAAAGACCATTTTCTACGTATTGTAATACTTAAAAAGTGGAGGTAATATACATATAAATAAATACTATTTTCTTCTAACGTTTCGAGACCCGCATCTAATATCAATGAGAATGTGAACATTTCAAATTGATAAGTTTACTTAAACTAGCTTTATTTTTTACAATACAAACATGTGTAATATTAAATTTTCTATTTTTTCTTTTCCTTTTATTATTTATTATGATTTTAATATTGTAATTATATAAAAAAAATATCTGTATTGGCACACCCAGCAATGGGTAATATGCCGTGATGATATATATATATATATACAGGTGTCCCAAACTGAATGGGTCACCCTTGGGATCTCGGAAATTATAGGAGCTACGAGATCGGTTAAATGGGCAATGTTGTGCAGTTTTCAGTGCTTATTTAAATTCCGTTGAAAAATATTTAAAATTCCGAACAATTTGAAAGTTATTAAAAAAAAACTGAAAATCGTGATTTTAAAAAATGTTAAATTACTCCGTTATTATAAAAGATACTAAACAATGTTTCATATAAAAGTTACATGATTTCATGAGAGAAACTCAAAAATGATGTCAGAACAAAATTTAAGATGGCGGTTTCGAATTTAATAATAGTATCTTTCTTATTTTAAATGGGCGTCATGTTAAAATTTATTAAAGACATTAATTATTTTAATTCTAAATCAAATCAAGAAGGCTCAAAAACAAATGCTGATGAATAACCAAGGAACATTAAAACAAAATTTATTATAACAGCGAACTGTTATAATAAAATTAGTTCTTACTCAAGTGTTATTATTTATTTGTTGAATTTAAGTAGTGAACTTTATTATTTATTATTATTTAAATTTAGAAAATACCGAATTTTCTAAAATTAGAACAATATGATATGTTTTGTACATACATACTCTGACAATTATCCTGAAAGAAGGCAACCCAATTATAAAATATTTAAAAGATTAGATAGTAATATGCAACAATATGGAAGTTTAGAACAACCCAGTCGTAACAATATGATAGCGATAGATGATGACGATGCAGTTGTGAAGTGTTAACTTTGGCATGTGTGGCAGTTAATCCCAATATTTCAACTCGCGAAATAGAAGAGCAAATAAATGTATCGAAGACAAAAGCATCAAAAATACTCAAAAACACAAGTTTCGTCCGTACAAATTACATATTGCTCAGGTTTAACGACCCAATCATAATGTGCGGAGATCAATATATTGTATATGGGCTATTAATAAAACCACACAAAACAATAATTTTATTAATTGCATTCTATGAACTGACGAAACTTATTTTTCAAATTGTGGCATATTCAATCGAAACAACGAACTTTATTGGGCACAGGAAAATCCACATGTATCTATTCCACGGCGAAACCAAGTTTGAATTGGTTTTAATGTTTTTTGTGGCATACTGGGAAATCGGTTAGTTGGACTCATAATATTTTATTGTAATTTAACCGCACAGAGGTATTTGGAAATGCTTCAAACATCATTAAAAGATTTGCTTGATGATTTACCATTGGCACAAAATATTAGAATATGGTATCAGCAAGATGGCGCTCCAGCATATAATGCTCGAAATGTTGTTAATTATTTAAATCAACGTTTCAATAATAGAATTATATCTACTAACACTTCCGTTTCATGGCCAGCAAGATCAGCATACTTAACACCACTTGATTTCTATTTATGGGGAACTGTAAAAGATAAAGTATACGGAAGCAATAATATTTATAATAATGTAGAAGAACTACGTGAAGCAGTTGTAAATACATTTAATAATATTAATAGAAATACATTGCGAGCAGTAGCTAATAATGGCCAGCATTTTGAGCATTTATTATAATTTATTGTTTTAGTTTTAGATGTTTTGTTTCTGTTTATATATATTTGCAAAATAAAATTCACCAGCATTTGTTTTTGAGCCTCCTTGATTTGATTTAAAATTAAAATAATTAATATCTTTAATAAATTTTAATTCAAACATATATGTTGTAATACATCGTTGAAAAGAAAAAAAATCAATTAAACCATGTAAAAACCCAATATAGCGCCCATTTAAAATAAGAAAGTTATTATTATTATCTTGAAAACCGCTATCTTGAATTTTGTTCTGACATCATTTTTGAGTTTCTCTCATCAAATCATGTAACTTTTATACGAAACATTTTTTTTATATCTTTTATAATAACGGAATAATTTATCTTTTTTTAAAACCACGATTTTCAGTTTTTTTTAACTTTCAAATTGTTCGGAATTTTAAATATTTCTCAACGGAATTTAAATAAGCACTGAAAACTGCACTGTATTATTTTATTTGTGAACTGTAAATTGAAGTGTAGGAGAAGTAAATTTAAAGAACAACACGCGTACTAAACTTGTCTTTATTCAACGACTACTGTGATTGAAGTGACCCACCAGAACAAGTATAATTTTAAATACAATGAGACAATGTTGCCAATAGATTCATAAAGCAATACATTATAATAAAAATAAGAAATATACATTATTACCAATAATATGAAATTAAATAACAATGAATACACATTATAACATTGCCCATTTAACCGATCTCGTAGCTCCTATAATTTCCGAGATCCAATGGTAACCCATTCAGTTTGAGACACCTATTTAATCATTTTTCAGGCTGTATTTGTGAAAAATGTAAATTTTTCGTTTGCAAATTTTCAAAAAATACATTAATGTAACGTAACAGAAAAACCTAAATTTGACGAAACTTGGATGGATTTTCACCCTACTTCTTTTCCAGAAGAAATGTTAAAATCACAAAAAATATTATTATCTGCGCACCAATTTTTGTGAAATTTAGTGTTTTTAATGGTTTATAATTATATATTATTCTAGATTTTAACGCAGTTCAATTTTAATATACTTTTGTTTTAAAGACACGAAGGAATGGGTTTAATGTTTATATTGAAGCGATTGATTCATTGATCGTTTACAATGTTTATACATGAATGGGCAGAATGCTGCTTAATAATTTTATTTAATTCTCTGTACAATTTGGAGTGCAACTTGCAGTAAGATAAGTCGATGCGTCTGTAGGCCTCAATATCTAAAAAATCTAATAGTATCTGTTCGGAATTTTCACATAGAACTCATGTAACAATTCTTACTTGGTTTTCTTGTTTTCAGTTCCAGTAACCGGTAACATGACAGACGAAGAAATAGAAGACCTCATTCCTCCCACTGACACCGGCAAAGAATATCCTTTACAGAGGGACGAAGTGCAAACTACCCTTAGCAAGATCAACCACAACGTGATTGGTAAGCTTTGCTTAGTTCTAACAAGCCAGCATCGTTGCTTGTTTCTATTTGTATTTAATTGTTGCAGCTATACCCCCTACAAGAGATCGAGAGAACGACTCTAAGCAGTACATCGGGCCGGTCATTGGGATTCTCAGTGTAGTGATACTGATGCTTGTCGGGGCAATCATATTTATAGTGATCAGGAATCAGAGGATTAAGCAATCGCCTGGTCATAACGCAGTGAGAGAAGGGGATAAACGAGAAGAAACTAAAGTAAGAATTTTTATTTTTATTAATATGTTTCCCAGCCGCCAATGATACATGATCAATACTGGACAAAATGGGGGTAACATACTCATTTTTTATTTATCGTTAAGAGGTATTGGATTCATGCTAAAATTTGCAGATTTTAGTGAATAAGCACGTTTTAAGATCCCCAGAATCCGATTTAAGTATTTTTGCGAAGATATCAATGTTTGGGCGCCCGCGAATGTATTAAGGCCGGTTTGTGTACATATTTCTAAATCTAGTACTCAAGTTTTCGAGCAGTTTAGAAGATTTAAAGAAGGAAGAAGGATCGAAGACGATTAGCGTCTCGGCCGTGCACTGACATTGTTTTTGGTGCCTGAGGGGCATTTAGTTAACCAAGCATATTACAAGAAGGTTTTGATAACCCTTAATGCACAGGTGAGAAGAAAAAGGGCTGAAACGTGAAAAAACGGTTCATGGATTCTCCATGAAGAAAATACTCCGAAACAAAACGTCCTGTCCCGCAAGACATTTTTGACGAAATACAAAATCACCGTGTTGGTACATCAACCGTACTCACTTGACCTAGTGCCATGTGACTTGCTTTTATTCAAAAATTGTAATTCTGTGTTAAAAGGTACCAAATTCGGGGCCGAGATGTAGTTATAGAAAAAGCGGCAGAGCTTATGAACCTAAGAAAAAAGGCCTGCAGGCATTGCTTCCACAATGGAATATTCGCATTCGGCGGTGTAGGGTTCGGAGAGTACATTGAAGGTGGCAATATTTGTTTTTTGTAATTTTATACATTGTCAATGTTCTAAGATTAATCTTGTTATTTTGTAACCACACCTCGTAGTTACGCAGCTATAAATTAAAACTATTTATATTTTGCTATTTTGATTTTTATTATTTGCTTTTAGTGAAAATATTCATTACTCATATAACACTATCCTGAAACATGTCTGGAAAATCTCTCAAATATCCCACCGTTGATGACTTTGTAAAGTTAGCTGAAATCGATTGTTGTTTCCTGACTAACCTCATTGTCAATTATAACAGAGTGAGTAATAACTGATAAAAATCAGTGAAGTAAAATAAGTAAATAAATCATCACGGCATATCACCCATTGTTAGGTGTGTCAATCTGCTTTACACGCGGATATCGGTACTGATGATGACATATTTGTACCGTACAGGCGTTAACGTTTAAGTTCGGAAAAATCAGTGACGTATGTTTACTCAAGATTGCATTCTCATTTCGGTGCATGCAGTTATTTTAAACATTTAATAAATAATACGATAAAATTGTCAACTTTATTTGGATTTCGGTCATAATATTTCATATTTTTGAGAATAAAATTATTGTAAAATACGATAGTGACGCCTTAATATTAAGTAACAAGGCAGTGATCAGCGATCAGCAATAGCAATAAATTGTTACCAAAAATTGATATAAATATTTTTGTACGTAAATAAATAGCGTATTATATGGTCATTAAATTCTGTTGTGGAGTACTATATGTACATATAAGTATTATAGCTATTACTAACTAATAAACTAGTTAATGCATGAGGGTAGTATATCTTTCATTATAATAAACAACTTTGTGTATGTAATTAGTGTTCAAATTTTGATGTACATTATTCGGATCTAAGAGACTACTAGTACAAAGAATGAATTCAGTTATCTAATTCGCCTTTTTACCTCCCGCTACCCTAGGTAAGGGACGTATAGGGATCGTGCTAAAAATAGCATATAAAGATTATTTATTATTATTATTATTATTATTATTATTATTATTATTATTATTATTATTATTTATTGAATAAGCACGTTTTGATGTCCCCAGAATCCGATTTTAACATTTTTTACAATGATGCCTGTAGGTATGTATGTGTGTGTGTGTGGATCGTTTGAACACGATTACTCAAAAACTATCAATCAGAAAATTTTGAAATTTTGTATACCCATTTTATATTAATGTGGGAAGAGCTCATTAGTTTTTAGTGTATATCGGATAACCGGAAGTATCATTTATACAAGCTTTTAACAATTTTTCTTGTAGAAAATTCATTGAATATAATTTTATAGCAACTTTTACTAATTAAAATTAAATATAATGGTATAATCTTCAATTCTACGATAATACTTTTTAGTAAATAACTCTAAATAACTTTAAATATGAATATATAATATAATTTATTTTCATATATCATCTTGCCTATACGTCAAACAAAAACATAATTTTAATAACAATTTTGACATATTTAAACAAATGTCACTGTTTGGAGGCAATTACATCAAAATTAACAATGAAACCGTGGTAAGGAGAATAACATAGTAAAATATTTAATTCTAATGAAATTAAGGTTTGTAAAAATAATATATTTTCCATCATGCATAAATATTAGATGTAGAGGATGATCTGATTTAAATTTGCTATTTTTGCAGCCCTATAAATTAATATTAATTTACAACTACACATTTACGATATTGATCATGTACGGCGAAGAATTTACAAATATTGCGTTTTAGAGCATCTGGAAGTTGATGCTGATTTTTATAAGGATGTGTGTGACGATTTTTCCTTAAAGTCTGTTGAAATATGATCCAAGACTTCTCAAATTTGGTTTTTAAAACTCATATGTAATTTGAAACAACATATTAGATTTTAACCATATATGATAAATCGGATGTAGTACTTAATTTGTAGCTCTAACAGATTTTTGAGGAAAAACAATAAAACATAATTCAAAATTTCGTATTACAGACTTTTCTATTTATTGGACAACAAATTAGATTTTATTTACAAACGATCAACCGGAAGTGATACTTTACTTAAAGCTCACTGCTATTTTAAACATGTAATTAGCGGGAGGTCATGTGCTGGCCACATCAGATTTTTTTAAATATACTTATGTACAAAAAATTTTGATTTTGAAGAAAAATGTTTTATATATGTATAAAAATTAATATTTTATTACCTATACAAAACATTATTATCGGTAAATTTTTAAAATATACCAAACTTTTTATTATTAAAATATCTTCGCTTTTTATATTTACTGGTGTGAGTAGTACTGAGTCAAGATTTTATTTTACTCTCAAAAATTTAGATGGTTCAAAATTTTTCTGAAATCATCAATGTCTGGTGAGTCTATGGCCTGACAGGGTACGTTGGTACCAACTCACTCGATAATACGATGTAATCAACGTAGCCAGCAGTTAGTACTTAGATGGGTGACCACGGTGGAATTCTGCTGTAGCCCTAACATCGAAATATGAGAGTCGAAGCGACATATGACCCTGGCAGTTGAGCCCACTTAATAATAATTTTAAAAAATAATTGTCTGCTGTCCAATGGTATCTATAGAAATATTGGAATCCGGTATAAATGGCTCTGATTGATTTCTTACTTTATGAATAACCGATTTTGGGTCCCATTCTGTAACTCAACCGTTAATTTTTAACAGCTGGTTAAATTTTTTTATGCAATAGTTTCAGATTTGACAATAACAAATCCAAGGTTTTGTTATATGTAAATCTACTTCATTCGCTCAACTGTTTAACCGGCTGTTAAAAACTAACGGATGATTTACAGAATTAGACCCTTTGTGTGTTTCATTAAAATTGTAGCTATGTATATATAAACTATTCAATTATTAAAACATATTATGTAAATATGCCGAGCTAAACTTCTCTATTGCTTTTGCTATAACCGTACTACCCTAACCTGCATACAAAGTTTGCAAGCAGCAACCCGCCCAAGTCCATTCTCTCCTTTCATACACGATCTATAAAGTCTGTAAGTCACGTACGATTCTACTTATCCATAGTTACAAAATCATTAAATTTATTTCATATAATAAATAATAATAATAATTGCATGACATACGTATAGCCTTTAGTCTATATGTCTGGCAGGGTTTTGTACAGATGTAAGATATGTTTGAAAAATAGTTGAAACGATGCGTAGCCCCACATTACCTACATTCAAAATGTGACATATCTGTCAGAAGACAACAACACTTCAGTAGCAACACCGCTATAAACTGGAATACTGTTTTATAAAATCATCGATGTATGTTTATCCTCGTTTAATTCGTTTACTGTCTGTTATGAGAGAATTATCATTTCTAATCTTCATTAATTTTATGTTCCTTAATATTAATGATGTAGAATTTTATAATAGTTTTTATATATAAGATAACGTTTTAATCATTAAAATTTCAATAATACTTTGGAAAAAAAAAATTGGAGCGCGCACAGTGTCACGATTTTATAAAATCATTTAGGGTTAAATGTGTTTAAATTGTGCTATAAATTTAGAAACAAATACAAAATAGATAATCTTCAGTAACAGGTATCAATCAATCAGTCACAAAATGTCATTTACATAAATAATAAGGTATAATTACAAACAGACACGAATTCGATAATTCAACAGTATGTAATAAATGTAGGTAACATATTTTAAATAACGAAGTCGGATATATGAAAAATTCATAAATCTCACAAGGTTTTGACCCCAAGGCCTTCCGATATCAAGTCGGACACTACCAACTTAGCTATGAGATTCCTTTGAAATCACTGAATTTTTCACACGTTGCGTACCACGTAGTACACGAGAACGTCTCCCACTTGGAGTATCGTTACCCCCACGACACTGCGATATCACCCGTGTTAGTGTAAAGTAGGGTTGCCAACTTTACAAAATTACAGAAAAGGACATTTTTTTTGGTAATCTTTTTCTGAATTATGTGTAAGATTTAGAATTTGAGGAAAATGCGCCGCAGGCGATTTTTTTAAAAAATTTCAAGGTCAAACGTGTTTTAAGAGTTTTTTTACAATGAAGCAAATTTAACAAATTCTTAAAAAATTAAAATCAGTACTTTATGACGAAAACAAGTAAAACACAATAAAATATCTAACCTTAAAATGTTAGCTGTTAATATCTAATTTTACATTTTAATTTTTTTAACTGACAAAGCAGTTATTTAGCGTTCATAAACTATAATAAAATATTAACGAGTAAAACCTGATCCGGATAGTCTTTCGATGAGGATGAGAGCATGAGCATAAGAGTAACAAATTTGACAAGTCAACACAGATATTTTTAATTCTGCTGAAGCGAGCTCTGAAGGTCTGAAGTTATCACTAAACACCAAAGCATACATCTCTGCGTCTGCTACCGCTACCTTTTAGAGAAGACTGTGAACTAAATGTTAGTAGATAAATTATAGTACCAATACATCAATAATTCAAAAATGCTATCGTTATTTCATTACATTACATAAAATGTGAATTAATTATTTCATTTTCATATTTAATAATAAAAAAATATTATTAATAACAAAAAATTACTATAAAAGGACAAATCGTGTCCTTTCCTGGTTTAAGAAAGGACAAGGACAAAATATGCTCAAAAAAGGACAGTCCTTTCCAAAAAAGGTCAGTTGGCAACCCTAGTGTAAAGGCAGTACTGTATTATACGAGGGCTTTAATTCTCCTTCATAGTCAATGTATTTTTACATCCGTGACAACCAATCTGCAAAACATTTTCTCCAATCTCCCCGCGTTAGGTTCTTTATATCATTTTTAAATGCATTTACCGCTACTTCGGCCGATATGAAACGTAAACGCTGTAACTTATACTTTACCCTTAGTAATAAAAAGAAATCGTTAGGTGCCAGGTCTGGACTATACGGTGAATGACTCATTATTTCAATGTTTTGGACTTTCAAATACTCAGGCATTCGAGTAGCTGGGTTTAGCCGAGCGTGATCTTGATGCAAAATGATCCTTCTTCTTGGATGTCTTCCGCGAACATTTTGGAGAACTTGAGGTAAACAAACTGTAACTGTAGTGTACCATTCAGCATTAACAGTACAATCCTCCAGTGTTACTGTGCAAACAGGTCCAGTAATTCCAAAAAATGCGGCGACCACCTTTTTGTTTCGGCTTTTTTTCGCGAATAACTTTTGTTGGAGCCGACTCATTTTAAAGACCCAAATTGTCGACTGTTGCTTTTTTTCGGGATCATAGCAGTACAGCTATATTTCGTTGTACACTAAATGAGACAATCCATTATCGAAGCGATTCATCTCACTCGGTTTTCTTCTTGAACTGGAGTCAAAATGTTCAGAAACCAACGAGAACAAAGTTTACGTACCATCAAATGTTTGTGCAGAATTAACTCTAAGCCGTATTCACTGAAATATGGGTGAGCGAGTGGTTATTTGGATCCACCGGTATTCCGAGCACTACTTTAAAGTTAATTGAATACTCCTGACAGTAACATGCCCAATATTCTTTTCGGTAACTGCCGTTTTTTGCTTAGAAGCTCGAAAACTGTAATATAAGGAAAGTCGAACACGTTGAAATTCATTGTACCACCTCTTTATGGTAGCTAAGGAACACGACGTCACAAAGTTCTCGATGGATCTTATAACTTAGTTGGTAGAGTGTCGACTAGATATCGGAATTTTTCACAAATGTGTTTTCATTATTTATACACTTTAATTTGGACTCTTAACACAAGTTTATAGTAACTTATTTACAAAAATTCACTGTTAAAATACATCAAAACAGTCTTCAATTTGTAACATATTATAATTACATTGTTCTTTATAACATACTTGATCAAGCTGTACCTAAAGCTACTCGCCGTAGAAATTCTTTCAAATACCCTCCATGGTTTAATTTTAACATTACAGCTTTAATAAAGGAAAAGGAACACTACAGAAATTTGTACAAAAAAAAATAAGCTGGTGTATTATTTAAACAAATTCAAGGAACTTCGAGGTACAGTTAAAAACATTTTCAAAAAATTAAACATTACTTACATAAATAACATTGAAAATAATATAGTTAATCAACCAAATCATTTTTGGAATTACATTAGAAGTAGGAAGAATAGTCATGGCATCCCTGCAATTCTATTTCACAACAATAACGCATACAATGATGAATCAAGCATTGCCGACGCTTTTGCTAATTATTTCAGTAGTGTATATAAACCAGAAAACTTGCCTCACAACAACAATAATTCTTGTACTTCTGTTGTTCACTCTGATTCAATTGAAATTAGCGAAATTACTAAGGATGATATTTCACTTGCAATAAAATCACAAAAGAATACAAAAACTACTGGTCCTGACAACGTTCCTTCATACATTATTAAAGGTTGCTCAGATTCATTTCTCCTGCCACTATTCCACTTGTTCAACTTGTCATTGAAAACCACCATATTTCCTGACAAATGGAAGGAAGCTAAAGTTTCTCCAGAATTCAAATCTGGAAAAGAAATTTAATTTGTAATTACAGGCCAATATCTTGTCTAAACTCATTTGGTAAAGTTTTTGAAAATGTAGTTTTTAAAAAAATTCAGAGTCTAACACTTAATACTATACTTAATGTTGGAACAACATGGTTTTATATCAAAACGATCAACAACTACGAACTTAATGGAATTCATTACTTTCACCCATAACATCCTGGAAAGAAAACAGCAGGTCGATGTTGTTTATACATACTTCGCTAAAGCGTTTGACTCTGTATCACATTACATCTTAATAACTAAACTAGAGCGAATGGGATTTTATGAAAATTTATTAAATTTCATATTCTCCTATATACATAATAGAAGTCAGTATGTTTGTATCAAAGGTTGTACCTTAAGGTTCTGTACTTGGACCATTGTTATTTATATTATTTATAAATGTCATTGTTGATCGCAATTCTAAATGTTTACTGTTTGCCGATGACCTAAAAATATTTTATAAAATTACAAATATCACTGACTGTCTCCAGTTACAATCTGATCTCAACAATATCAGTCAATGGGCATCGAATAATGATTTGTTATTTAATATCGACAAATGTTGTGGGCTGACCATTCGTAGGAAAATGTATAATATAGAATTCAACTATACCATGAATAATCTAACATTGATTAGAAAAACTTTAGTGAAATATTTGGGTATAAACTTCAACAATAAGCTCCAATTTACACATCACTTAGAGTTGTAATATCTGAAACATACAAAACCTTGGGCTTTGTGCTCCGCAACTTCAAAAATGTAAACACCATATTAAGCCTATATTTTTCATTTGTCCGATCAAAACTGGAGTATGGATGTATAGTCTGGAATCCATTCTATGCAATTCATATAAACAAAATTGAAAGTGTCCAAAAAAGATTCTGTAATTTGCTTTATTACCATTTGTACTACGCATGGCCGAATATGAAATATGAAGACCTGGTAATCTTTGATCTCGAACCATTATTAATTCGGCGCAACAAATGTCAATTAGTATTTTTATGCAAATTAGTCAACAATTTAATTAGTAGTCCTTCACTTTTATCTGAACTCCAATTTCATGCACGGCCATGTAACACCCTTTCAACTTTACTGTTTCTGTGCGATCTCTCAAGAACAAATTCTCACTACTCCAGTCCAATAAACTCTATGTGCCGATTATTCAATAAATTTAGCATTGAACTTGACTTAAGCGATTCTTTCTCTGAATTCAGTGGCAATATTGATAAATGCTTTAGTAATCATTCGGTTAATTAGTTGAATTACACATCTATTTCATGTTCTTATATATTTTTCTTATATTTTTTGTATGTCATTAACTTGCTATTATTATTTGTATAATTTTACTAACACTTTTATTTCTGTATATTCTAATTTAACATTACTCTGTAATGGGAACTATAAATAAATGTATCATCACGGCATATTACCCATTTCTGGGTGTGCCAGTATCTACAATACATGTAGACATCGGTAATGATGACGATATATAAAATAAATAAATAAAAATAAATAAATATGTATTCTAAGCATTTTTAACGTACACAAATTTATTTAAAGGCGAAGAAGAAAGTATTATTCACTAAATAAAAAATGCTGATCCTCTGTTAATTACTATCTAATGGGCCAGTCCGCCCTACAACTATAAAAATTAACTCTGTTGGACCCAGTAATAAAATGGGGTAGTATTCCCCATTTTCTTTTTTTTTTTTTGAAAATGCAAGCAAAGTTTTAGTATAAGTTAATACTTTACCTTCCAGAAGTAGGTACATAACGTAATATGAAACTACGCGAATTTTTGAATTTTTTAATTAAATTTTAATTTTCTTGTCATTTTACTTAACGATTCGGTGACACCACCGTTCTGTAGCCAAATTTGAAACTACTATACAATATTTCACAACCATCTTTGCCCACAACAAATGTCTTATGAGTATAACCGTTATAATATATTTATAATTTTACCTGTTAACAATGTTCAATCAGATAAACAAGGAGGAACTGACATGACAACATGTTTAGTTATGACTTACGATATATGACATCTATATAACCTTTCACAAACATAACAACAGAGCGAGGAAGTAAAAGCAGAAAACATAAATAAATACGATATTATTTAACAAAAAATAATATTAATTCATTAATAGCTGCACATCTCTGTGAAATTAAATAATTATTAATCATATTAACAATAATGGAAACGAAAAGTAAATGACATATCAACTATATCACCTACTTGGTCAACGTCACAATTTGATGCTGCGAAATTTTATTAACTAACTATGAATGAAACTATTAATATTTATTAGTGATTTTATATGACAGATATAGATTATTGAAATAACTAAGTTATAATATGAACATTAAAATTGAACTTTCTTTTTTTCTAGAACACCTCATTATAAAAATCATAATTTTGACATTGAATGAGCAGGGAATCCATTCAATGCAAGTCTTCAATTAAATAAAGCTGCATGAATAATGACACGTTGGCATTCAATGTAAATGCCAGCAGTGACAGTTATGTGCCGCCTTGTCATAATTATAATATTTATAGATTTATTGCTGGACCCGACAGAGTAAATTTTTGTGACTAAACCATCGTTTGTATTAACACTGATAAATTCTCATTTTAACTAACCGTCTGAATATACAGTGTGCTAGATACAGTTGCCGATACGGGAATTTCCAGATCTATAAGATACTAAAGTTGCCGTCATGTAAGTATTTACTTTTTTTTACTTATTTATTTAAGAAAATAAGAGAACCAACAGCTCAAACAGAGACTAAATAGAGTTCTCGAGACCAAATGGAAGGCAACACCGCATGGTAAGGGACAGGGTTCGGAGAAGGAAAAAAGTTGAGAAAAATGGAGCCAATTGACGGCGAGTATATATATATATATATATATATATATATATATATATATATATATATATATATTAAATTAGAATAAAATTGTAGACCATATTAGTAACCTCCTATTTGAAAAATAAAAAATCCTATTAGAAACCACAGTATCTATAATATACTGGTATATTCTTTAAAAACGTTATTTTTTTTTAGTAACTAGTTAAAGCTGTTAATAGGGATTTGACAAATAAAAATCCATTTTCATGTTTCAAGCATATTTGATTGGTGAAAAAATTTAACTACTTGCTAAAAGATATCCACTGAGTTACAGATTGGCCCAATACTATGTATTTTGTATAGCTTAACATATCTAAAAGTTCTTTATATGATATTGTTATTCCATTTTACTAAGGAAAGGAGGATACAAGGATCTTTAACTATACTCGTTACTTCCTTTCCTTTCGAGTACCAGCATAATTTGTATTTCCCATTGTATTTACATAGAATTTTATAGTTATTCTTTATTTTCCAAACATTCTTTAAATATCTGTGTCAATTCTATTCATTTATCTTCAGTTTTAAATACAAATGGAAAGTATAATAATACACATTACTGAACAATTTATATTATTAAACTAAAGCGTATTTCACATTACGCAATATACGAACAAAATGTATTACAAGTTGCAGTACAGTTTAAATTGTATAGAAAATTGAATTATATTTTAAACTGTATTACACGGAACATGTTTTATTCATTCACACAATTTGTCTATTACCGGTTTAGTTTATAGATATATTTAATTAATTATTCTCATATAAATTATATTCACCAGAATATTGGAAAAGTAGGGAAGAATAAATATTTATAATTAGAACATTATATAAAATCGCATAAATATTTTGAAAAGTTATCTTTCTGCATTTATTTCCACAGTTTTTTTTTATTTCAATAAATTAAAGATATTTACACTCTTCTGTTACCTATGTACATATATAGATACAGTTGCATGCACTATATCATTTATAGTAAAAGTGATAAAGAAATGAAAGTTATTTTTATAAACGTATGTATTTGTGCATAAAATATTTTCAAATTATAAACCAAAAACTACATAAATAAACTTATGTGATAACAAAATAATTCATGATGTTGTTCAAAAATATTGCGCCAGAAATATGCATACATTAAAAGTAGTAAAAAAATGGTTCAATCTTTTTGGACTTGCAATTTTGTATTCTATATTTAATACTTCGTCGACATTCTCCTTGAAGCAATCACTGCAAGCACACCGTCGAGGTGTATTGATTTGATTTAATTTGTAATAGGGTCTTGTGGTATACTTTGCAATTCATTTTCCAAATGGTTCCATAATTCACCCTTGTTGAAGTGTTTTTTTTATCCACGCGTATTTTTAAGTCTTGCCGTAAATTCCTTATTAAATTTAAATCCGGAGATTGGCATGGCCAGTCAAGAATTCGGACTCTTTTGACTTATAAACTCCTTTATTAGTTTTGAATTATGTTTAGGATCGTTGTCCTGTTGAAAACCCTATCCCCATGGCATATTTTTTTTTTTTCCATAAGGTAGCATAAGCTTTGTTAAAATATCTCTATACGTTTAGAGCATCCATGGTACTCGTACTTGTAATCTGGACTAATAGACCTACACCATCATGAGAACATACACGACATGAAATCACATTTTCTCTGCCATGCCTAACCGTAGGTATTTGGTATCTAGAATTGTATCTCGCACTTGTTGGTCACCGAAAATACTTCGTACCATCATTTTCAAAAAAATCTAATTTTGATTCATTCGAAAATAACACTTTTCACTAGTTAACTTCATTTCAATGTTTATTTAGTCTTGCCTTTTTATTGTTTCTATTAACTAAAAGTTTTTTTTTAAAAAAAAAAATGACATGTCCAATACATTCTTCATCTTAAAAACATTTTCTATTCGAATTTCCTTCGAAATGTCTAAAGTAGTTTTCTTGAATCTGTTATAGATTTTAGTTTAATTATGTTATCTGTTCGCTGTGTTGGTTTACTGGGTCTATCGCATCTTGGCTTGTTAGCTAATGATTTTGGCTACTTATATTTGGTAATAATTCTATTTACTGTGCTCTTATAAATCTTTCGCAAGGAGCCTTTCCTTGTAGAGAAAGGTTTATTACGGTTTCTCGTAAATGAAGGTAGGTGTGTTTTATCATTTTGTTAAACAATAGTCTAAATTTAATTAAATTTCGGAATCTGATGAAAAATTTCAGTAAATTAACTTATATAAACTGTCAGCTACAACGTGGCGCAATATTTGTGAACACGAAGAATTTCGCTTGAGCATATAAAATAAAATGAACATAAATTTAAAGTACGTTGACTTTACTAATTACAAGGTATTAACATTCCTAACAGTTGTGTGCTATATAAATGTATAAAAGTAGCAAGAAATAGGACAAATTGGAAGAAAATTGTTAAAAATATGTAGTGGTAGATGAGATGCGGAAGGCTAGCATCCTAGCATCCTTGCCATCTTCAAAACTAAATGCTATGAAAGACGCCCTATGCTCCAAAAGGAGCGAACAAGGATTAAGAAGAAGATATAAATGTATCACAAAAATATTCTTCTAAAAGAAATAGAATATATGTGGCTCAAAACTTTTGCACGCAACTGTACATAGCGGACAAGTGAACATTAATAATTCTAATAAATAATATTTAATTTATTTGGTTCTGATATTGATTGATCAATACTATGTTTTTCCTTAGATCATGCCTACATAAGCCTTCTGCACATTGGGTCATGCTCCATTGATTTTCGACTCCATCAACATTGTTAGCACCGAAATTTCACTGTCAAATGTATAGATACCTCTTCGTCTAATACGCCGTATACGAGCAGAGGCCATGGTGCGGCCGGGAGTGCGTACTTACTATTTTTTGGTTTTTGCCAACCCAAAAGTCCCGGACGTCCCGAATTCGAATCCTGGACACAAAAAAGGAACAAAACATATTTTATTACCTTATCTACGATCCCGGAGAAGGCATGGCTGCTGTGTGTCTTTCATCATTTCACCTCAAATATAAAGTCCCATTCCGATCACATTCACCGCTTACATCGGGTGTAACACGAAAACTGGGTTATAAGCGTTGGAAAACATTTTATTTTGCGCGTTTCGTAATTGAGAAAATTGGGTTTAAAATTTTATAAAAACGACTTATTATAATATTAACCATGATATTGAAATCAAATCACAAACAAATGTATCACTTGTCAGAAATTATAAAATATAATTTGCATCAAAATACTACTACTTAATAATTTGTTACTTTTCTTCGTGCTAATAATTCACCATTTTCAATAATGATTCTTTAAGTAGAGCGTTTCTGCCAAAACAAATGTCATGATATGATGTTTCTGACAGGTTTTTTGTTATAATATTTGTTTGTGATTTCATTTCATTAAGAAGTCGCTTTTATAAAAAATTAAATTAATTTTTTTCGTTTATACAGTGTGCAAAATAAAAAATAAAAGTAATACTGATTCAAACTAACGTGACGAAGGTATTGAACAGCATTCTAGTTTCAGACTTCCAGAACGCCTTGAATGGACTGGAGGACCGCGCCAGCTGCTATGTAGCAAAGGAATGCACATTGAAGAATAAATTGTGGTTTTGATGAAATAAAGGTTTTTGTTTTATTTATAAGGGAAGTCCTAGAACTTTAAAACCACTCTGTGTGTGTCAGAAACAGAGCGTAATAAAATGATTTGTGATTGTGCTGTTGGTAAAGAATAAAAATAATGCAATATAAGATTTTTGTCATTGGTATCTAGTTTCTAGCCTATGAGAATTTTTAGGAAAAACTAAATAATATCTCAAAAGTAAACAAACAAAAAGTGCTATTTAACCGAAGTCGTAGCTCATAATTGTTTACATCCCAATGGTGACAACTTAAAATCGGATACTCTGTATAAAGTGATGATTGGAGCTTAAATTAGTCTTTGGATTTGTGTTAACCAATTTGTAAAATAAATCCGCGCTTTTATGTTTGCATAAATATTTTCTAAATTCAATTTTCCCCAATCAATGGCAATCACTTATTGACGCAATAAAACTTCCGCAAGAAAACCAATAAATAACTCGGAAAAGTTTCAAAAGCGTTGTAAAGATAAGATTGGTCCGTAAATAAAGTGTAATTTTCACCTCAACTTAACCATTCCGCTATCTTAATAGTGGTGCATCGGTGGAGTATCTGTTGTTTGCTTCCTACGGTGCACGAACAGGAAATTAACAGAGATGTGCGGGACCAACGAAACTCGTGCAATAAAACTACCAGTAAACGTTCGATAGCTAACAGCAACAGCTGACCATGTGAACACTAACACACTGTAGCTGTGTAGGACAATATATGAGGTTATGAGCACCAAATTTACGTGCTGGCTAGTGTGCTGGAAGTAAAAGTTATTGTATAAAAAGAATTGAGTTGTATTCGAATAATTCAAGATAAACAAGTTGTCCTTCGGAAATTGTTCTTGTAATAAACTTAAGGTATTTTGGCGATGCGGATAAAAGCACACATGAAAGCGTGGAGTGGGGAAACTTTACGATATACACTAAATACTATACCGGCTGTCTACTTTTTTGTGCACCATAGGAAATAAAATGGTAATTTTTTTATATGATTGTAAAACTTCTTTCGGCCTGATGTACGAGCATGTACTACCTTTTACGTACAAATGCAATCAAATGAAATGTTTTTAAATTATTTTTAAATACATTTAAAGTTTGTTCCGAACCATGCTACAAAACAATAACTCTTTGGTTATGTGATTTTTTTTAATGACAAACTTGGAGGTTGGAGATAATTTCCGAACTAATTCCTCAAGCCATTCTAATAAAATCTAGTGAAGCTTTAGCAAAACTGATATCATTTTTTAAAAATAAGAGTGTTGATTATATTTCCAATTGTGTTTTTGACGTTTTGTTTACCAGTCGGCGGGCTTTTGCTGTATCTTACCGCCCGCATATACTAATTTACCGCCCGCAGGGTGTAACCTTTCATTTTCCGCCATGGTAACTACTATGTGCACAAACAATTTCAATGCGGTTGTGCGTAAAATAAAATATCTACCTTCAAACTTTTTATAGAGTGCCATGCAAGACAAAAATACAATTTAAATAGTTGTATTGTTTCACTTTGACAGATAAAAGTTTATTCAATGATATTTAATTATTAATATAGTTCCATTAAGATTTTTCTGCGATGATAAATGTATCCATGTTTACTAAATGATACATTAATGAATTCAAAAATTATTAAAAATTTATGACTGACGTTATCTACCAAACTCAAGCAACTGTTTATGCTATTGCTCATAGCACTCTATAAATAACTGAAAATTATTATTTTTTCTCTCTCTCTCTCTCTCTCCCTCGCAAATGAAACGCATGTAAACAGTAATTTTAGACTTACTGGATTCATTTTATAATTCTGGACATTTTATGTAATTACACTTTTGTTCTAAAATTAATAGGGCATAATTTACAGCCATATGGAAATTTTAGCATTTTATATAGTCCACAAAAAGGTAGGCACCCGGTAGACGTGTTAACAGATGTCTAAGGCTTGATTTACATTACGATGCAATGACGGTATGATGAGGACACATTGATACTTACTGATTTACATTAGGAATACAACCACGATTTAGTATAGTTTTGTTTATATTGAAAAATATATTCTATCATAGTGATAGTGCAGTATTTACATGCAAGGGTTGTGTTTGCCTTCATGTATATTTCAGTCAGTTTTCGTTTTAAAATGTTATTGAAAAATTTAGTCAAAATAAGCTAGGAATGAGAAATTATTGTACATTATTAAATAAAAGTATTCTGCTTATGACGAAAACATGAAATAAACACTAGAGCTTATGAATAGTTTATGCAACAAGAGGTTCGAAAATAATCGAAAATACAGTTTCCAGAAACACATCGAATCCGCAAACTGTATATTCAAATGATTGTCGAAGCTCGAGTTGTATATGTTAAGACTGTACAACGAATCAAGCAACTATTTTTTGCAAAATGCCAAAAATATTACTTGTTTATTTATATCCATGGATAATATGATTTGATTTGTTTGCGGCCGAAATACGCTAAGAGTAGTTTCGCGAAACACAACTTAGGGTCGATATTTTCATCTCTGGTTAAAATGCCGGTTAAGTTAATTGTCAGTTATAAGAACGATATGTGGCATCGAAAAATTTACGTATGTGTAATTTTTACAATTTAGGCTATGATATCGATGCTGCTTTCCTTTTAACTGATAGTTAAATTAACATAGTGTTTAACCGGAGATGAAATTACGGGGCCTTAGCAACGCAAATATCTCATACTGTACAGCGTAACTAAGAAAAATTGTGCTCTCTGATTTATTTTCCGATGAGTTGTATAGCCACAGAAAGCAGATAAAATATAGTACCGTTTTGTAAAATTTCATGGAATTATATATTTTCTTCTTTATCAAGAGTAAAGACAATTAGAGCCAAGTTAATATTTGAGAATTTTAAACATTGCACGATCGAAAAATCGTCATAATACATAAAAGACAAAATTATCTATATTTTAATGGTATCTTACTATAATCGTATCGTCGTGGTATCGCCTCGTATCATTGACGTACCGTCATTGTACTGTCATTGTACGGTTATTGTATCGCTATTGTAAATCAAGCCTAAAAGCGTGTAAGCTAAAACTGTTCCCGGTACAAAACTATCCATTTGTCAATTGTGTTTCGATTTTAATTATAATAATAATAATAATAATAATAATAATAATAATAATAATAATAATAATAATATTAATACTTTTTGACTGATATGTCAATGGCGGGGTTCAGCCATAGGCTGTTCTTCCACCCAACAAATACATAATTACAAATAATTTACCAAAATGCCAATACAAACAAAAAATTTAACCAAAATACAGTAAAAATTATTTCTAGCCAATATTCATAGTGAATAACACAAATAATATATACAAACAGAAGTATACAAAATTAATAACAATAGTCTCTAGAACATCTTAATCTTGTTTTTAAATGAATTTATTGATAGAGATTTTAATTCCTGTGGCATAGAATTGTAATAAAACGGTGCCAAATACGAGAATGAAGATTTATATTTTGATTTGTTGTAGGTTGGTATTTCATATAAACCCTTACCTCTAAGTCCATAATTATAAGTTTTTAACATTAATTTTTCATAAAGGTATGACGGAGTACCTGTTATTTTAACTTTATGAGTTAAAATAAGGTAAGCAGACCGTACTTTGTCGTTAATGCCTTGCATATTTGCAAGAGTTATATATATATATATATATATATATATATATATATATATATATATATATATATATATATATATACTAATGTGATCATATCTACACACACCGTAAGACAAGAGTTTTGCAATACCCTTATTCTATTGGTGTCGATTTGTATCAAATTCGGCACATACACACAGGAAAAATAATCTAATATGGAGAGTACAAGCGAGTTGATTAGTTTTAGTTTTACTTCTGTTGAAAGAATGTGACGGAATTGATACAATTGACGTAGTTTTATTTTAGCTGACTTCATTTTATTCATAAGGTGTATTCTAAACTTCAAATTGATTTGTTTAGTTCGCACTTTTAAGAGTATCTATTAATTATTGGAAATTCCTTAATTAATTTTATCCAACACCGCGGCTCATAATATACTTGTTACCTCACTTGTTACTATGGTAATTTGAAATAAATAATGTACACCATTAATGTCCAGTTGCACCGCTTATAGTTAAATTTTAATTACTGGTTAAATTGATTGAGAATATCGAAACGAAATGTCAAATAAGTTATTAAATATTACTGTCAAAATTTCGACACACACTTTTTTTGTTAGCCTATAGCTAAGATTGTAGTAACTGGCCATAAATTAATTAAGAAATCACAGAGGAATTATTACTGATTTTTGCGTTTTTACCTCCCGCAACTCTAGATAAAGGATTTATAGGGATCGTGCTAAAAATCGCATATAGAGATTTTAGTGATTAAGCACGTTTTGATGTTCCCAGAATCCGATTTTAACATTTTTACAATGATGTCTGAGGGCATGTATGTGTGTGTGTGTGTGTGTGTATGTGTGTGTGTGTGTATGTGTGTGTGTGGATCTTGTGTACACGATTACTCAAATACTATCAATCAGAAAAATTTGAAATTGTGTATACGCATTCTATACTAATATGGGAAGAGCTCATTAGTTTTTAGTGTATATCGGATAACCGAAAGTATCACTTATACAAGCTTTTAATAGTTTTCTTGAAAAAAATACATTGAGTACAATTTTTCAGCAACTTTTACTAATAAAAATTTAACATAATGGTACAATCTTCAATTATTTTACTATAATAGCATTTCGTAAATAGCTTTAAATAAATTAAAATATGAATTGATAAAATAATTTATTTTTATATATTATCTTGCCCATGCGCCAAACAAAAACAATACTTCAATAACAATTTTGGCATATTTAAACAAATGTCACTGTCAGGAAGCATTAAATTAATTACATTAAAATTAATAATGAAACCGTGTTAAGGAAAATATTTAACTAAATTTTAATTTAAATGGCACAAAAGTGACCCCTGTGGTGCACTCTCCGCACCAGCTATGAGTGCCCGTGAGGTGATGCCTGGTAAGCACCCACACGGTCATCATTACCGATGTCTACATGTGTTGTAAATACTGGCACACCCAGAAATGGGTAATATGCCGTGATGACATATTTGTTTATTTTATTTATTTAATAGTAAAATATTTAATTCTAATGAAATTAAGGTTTGTAAAAATAATATATTTTCCATCATACATAAATATATGTACAGGATGATCTGATTTAATTTTTTTTATAATTGCAGCACTACAAATCAATATCAATTTACAACTACACATTTACGAAATGTATCATGTACGACGAAGAATTTACACAGATTGCGATTTAGAGCACCTTGAAATTGATGCTAATTTTTATAATAATGTGTGTGATAATTTTTCCTTAAAATATAATATGAAACAACATTAATATATTTTGACCATATATAATAAATCGGATGTAGTACTTAATTAGGAGCTCTAACAGATTTTTGAGGAAAAACAATAAAACGTAATCCAAAATTTCGTATAACAAACTTTTCTATTTATTGGACAACAAATTAGATTTTATTTACAAACGATCAACCGGAAGTAATACTGTACTTAAAGCTCACTGTTATTGAATTGATGGGTGGTCATGTGCTGGCCACATCAGATTTTTTTATTTATAAATAAATAGCAATTATACAAAAGTATTTTATTATTTTTAAATAGATTTAAATTAATATTAACAATGAAATTAAGTTAAACATTAGTATTTAATAATATTGTTAGAGTGATTTTTTTGTAAAAATGGTATTCCAATATAGTCAACTTTTTCTTAAATAGCATTCCAATGATAATTTCAGAGTATGAAAAGAGAAATCACAATTTAATGTTTTGGAGAAGAGATATATGACGTCATCATGGTAGGATCTTAGAAGAAGACAGATAGACTGGAAGGTAAAGAGATCTGCGTCGCGATTATGTTGTGGTAGGTCATAACAGTTAGATCTAACCATCTTTGTGCCTCCCAGCCTATCTGTCTTCTTCCACTATCCTACCAGGGTGACGTCACATATCCCTACCCAAAATTTTTAATAATTATTTTCTCGTAAACTACGAACAATTAATCGATTTAAAAAATTGGGTATTTTACTTTCTTGTCTAGTATCATATATTTAAAAATCAAAATTTGATCTCATACCCCATTGAACTAAGTTAAATGTTGTGGCGACCTTGACCAATATTTAATTTTCAAATAACTTCAACTATGTAAATAGAGAAAAATGTTTCATGTAAAATTTTATTGTATGTTTATATCATATTTATATCATATTTATTTTGTTCGATCACTCTCTTTGGCAATTTTCCTTCGATTCTAATAAAAATATGGCCCGAAGTATATTGTGAAAAGAACATGTTAGCCATCGGGATTTGAACTTTCAGACTGTTAACTCTTTAATAATATAAAAATGACCCCTTTCTCTGAAAGAGTTAGAGATCAGACCTTTGTAGATTAAGTATTTTTTACTTATTTTGGACAGTACTATTTCCCCATAATGTTTGTACCCGTAGTTGTGAAACACGTTGTATAGTTTATAAATTTGTTAATATTAGGTTCATCACTGGGTGCGGGTATACTGCAAAACATAAACTGTAAAATGAATTTACTAAACAATAGAAACCTGTTCATTTTGTCTTTAATTAATATACTGAATACACATTTATTACGATTTAATATTATATTTTACAATATTTCTTTCAAGAAGCTTACTAAATTTTATATGTATCAATTACCATCAAAAACAAAAAATATATTTAAATCTATTTTTACGACATACGAAAATAAAGCATGGATAATCAACTTTAGCTAACTCATGGAAAATAGTACAACTTGCATGCGTTACTAACTTATGGCGACGGTATTGCCACATTATCTGCTCATAATGCTTCTTCAGATTAGCACAGCAGTAATAGTTTCGAGCAAAACGAACAATCATTTACTAATTATAATTACCAGTTAGAGTTAGAGTTAACAGTCCTTATATTTGAATAAATTTACGAACTTTATTTTTTATTAAAAATGGTTACTAATGGGACATATGAGTCCTTATTTAATCGACTTCTAATCTCATGATAGCAGATAGCAGAGATCCTAATTGGGAGGTTCGATATATTGGCACCCTCTATATTCTATATTATCGTAGTCTGAAAATGCTACGGACGGCAATAAATACGAAGTAAGTACATATTTGTAAAAATACTTATATAGCAATAATCACATACGAACACGAAGATCAATCCACTTGTTTGTCTTATGCGCAGTTGCACCAACAATACTTAAATTTTAAGTGACCCTTAAATAAAAAAAAATGCATATCGAAATTTCGACAGCAGTACATAATAATTTATTTGACATTTCTTTTCGATATTGTTTATTTAAGGAAGGCTTAACATTTACGTTACGTTGGTGCAACCGGCCATTAAATATATGCTGTATCTGATTCCATACGAGCATCGTAACAGTTGCATTGATTACAATAGTAATTAATGGATATCGCATGGATTAAAGTAAAGCTTTTGTGGATACGTCTAATTCAAAAAAAGGCTAGAACAAGGAGACTACAATTTAATTAATGAAATGGAATACAAAACATTTATATGAGACCGTCTTCTTCAGTTTTTGTAAAATTGTAGGATAGCAATCCTTTGCAAGGGTTTCTAATAATGAAGCATTGCTGTTGGCTGATTTTTGAATGCGAAAATTATACATTACCGTTTTTAACCTTGTGTTTAAAGATTGTTATGCAATAAACTCGAACAAACTGTGAAATTTATACTTATTCTAATAATCTCAACTTGGCATTTTTAATGCATACGTGTAATGTATGTAAAAGATTTGTTGGTACTTCAGCATTATAATGAACCTTATGAAGTCATAGAAGGGGGACGAAAAAATGTGTTAGGCTTCTTCAGAGGATTGAAGTATTATTGAAAGGTAAAAATTCAAACAACTCGTCAAGTTTTGACATTTTTGTCTGTCACCCAGACAAAAAGGGCATTTTCTTCCTTTAAATAATACTTCAATCTTGAGAAGATGCCTAACACAATATTAGTCGAAACTTTAGGTAATTATTCACCTACATATAAGACCAGTAATCTGAATAAGAATAGCTTATCATAGACACCGACCGTTAAAGCCTAAGTAATTATATAAAGCGAATATTTTTATTAAAATATATCCAAAAATATGTATATTATATTAATTTAATTTAAAAAAAAAAATTAATACCGCTCTATTGTGGTTAAAGATTACTTGATGTTTGTCAACTTGTAATACTTTGGTGTTATACAGATGGAACCCATTAACTACAGCAAAGCAAATTTATATTAAAACAGTATTTTAGTAGTTGAATCAGCACCCTTATATTCAATGTTATACAGATTGATGGGTTTTATTTTGTTATAGGTTTCCATCGACGAATGCGACAAAACGGCTCTATACCACCCGGAGCCCTGCCGGCTTAACATGTACTCCCCAGGGTGCCAGGATCGGCTTCAGCCCAGTAGCCCCGACTACACAGGTAAGACGAATAAAACAAGACAAGACATTTTCCATTGCTTCATAATTCCATTTCTTTGTTGTATCTTCCGTGGTAATATTATCAGGAGTAATCAGTCACTGACCGTATAATAAGCGTGCAAGTAATTCATTCGAAAGAACGCGATGTCTGCTCATATTGCTTGCGTCGCCGTGAAATATCATTGTTTACAGTTTCCGCATTGAAGAATCTAGCTTTATAACTAGGGTGTCTCAGGACGAGCTTACGCTATCTGTATTTTAAATACTATTTAATATAATTTAACGAAATTTGGTATCTGGGGGTTATCCAACATGCCCGTTTTAACTAAAATATTTTCAAAGCAGTAGCACTTCCGGTTTGACCGGAAATTGACCTCAACTTTCTTATTTTAAATGGAATACGCTATATTTTATTTTACCATTGAATGCAGCGGAAAATTTTACATATGAAGCAATAAAAACATTTTACTCATGATAAACTACTTCCGGCGTTATTCAACTTTTTTTGATTTTTTGTCTGAAATCCGGCAAATTTTCAAACCTCTGTATATCGGGAACGAGATCGAATTTTTATAATCTGAAAAAAGCCTTTTATAAAGGAGACTTTAAGCTACATTATCCATAGAAGAATCCTCGATTATTTATAAAAATGTGACGGGTACGTTACACCAAAATTACAGTTGACAAACTTCAAAAAAGACATTTTTTTTAAATGGAACCCCCCCCCCCTTTTTTATTACATAAATGTGTACTACGATAAAAAATAAGGGTACTTTATGTAACATGTCCTATGTTGAAAGTTGATAGAATTTCAGTAAATTAGAAAAACATGTAATCTGGGTATAATTATTTTATTAATACGGATAAGTAAGCCATGGAAAAACAATGTTTGTTTTTACAAATTCATCTACTTGATTTATTAGATAATTTACCGTTGGATCAAAGGAATTTAATATGGTACCACCCCACAATAGCCATAGAATAAATACTTTTATGGAAACAATTTTTAAAGATAGGTGGCTGGCAAATAATGGGCCACATAGGTGGCCTCCTCGTTCACCCGATTTAACTTCACCTGATTTTTTTGTTTGCGGTTACATTAAAAACGTCGTCTATCAAAAACCTTTAACTACTAAAGAATATTGCCAACATAGGGTACGAACAGCATTTAACAACATGTCTCCTCGGATGATAAAAAATGCTACACAAGAAGAAGTACTGAATAGAGTAACAATGTGCTTACATATGAATGGAGGACAGTTTTCAATACGTATTAAATTAATCATAGTTTTGTATTTAGAATTTATTTGTTTTTTCCATGGCTTACTTATCCGTATTAATAAAATAATTATACCCAGATTACATGTTTTTCTAATTTACTGAAATTCTATCCACTTTCAACATAGGACATGTTACATAAAGTACCCTTATTTTTTGTCGTAGTACACATTTATGTAATAAAAGGGAAGGGGGGGGTTCCATTTAAAAAAATTGTCTTTTTTGAAGTTTGTCAACTGTAATTTTGGTGTAACGTACCCGTCACATTTTTATAAATAATCGAGGATTCTTCTATGGATAATGTAGCTTAAAGTCTCCTTTATAAAAGGCTTTTTTCAGATTATAAAAATTCGATCTCGTTCCCGATATACAGAGGTTTGAAAATTTGCCGGATTTCAGACAAAAAATCAAAAAAAGTTGAATAACGCCGGAAGTAGTTTATCATGAGTAAAATGTTTTTATTGCTTCATATGTAAAATTTTCCGCTGCATTCAATGGTAAAATAAAATATAGCGTATTCCATTTAAAATAAGAAAGTTGAGGTCAATTTCCGGTCAAACCGGAAGTGCTACTGCTTTTAGTTAAGACGGGCATGTTGGATAACCCCTAGATACCAAATTTCGTTAAATTATATTAAATAGTATTTAAAATATAGATAGCGTAAGCTCGTCCTGAGACATCCTGTATAGACTCTTATAATGCACATCACAGGTGTGAAATACACATTCCTGTAAATAAAGCAATGAAGAATGTCCCAAATAACGTGTATGTATGTACAGGGTAATCACAGGAGAATAAACCAGCAAATATCTATGTTATTAAGGAAGGTATTATTATCATATAAGCTAAGCTAATATACGATAGACAATAAGATTTCGTATCAAGAAGCGTTTTAGTATTTTCGATTGGCGGAAAACAATTACATACATTATGTACCTATTGAAAAATACTTGTTACTTATTTATCACTATTACCATTGCAAAGAAAATTAAATAAATAAATAAATAAATAAATAAATATATCATCACGGCGTATTACCCATTTCTGGGTGTGCCAGTATCTACAACACATGTAGACATCGGTAATGATGACGATATATTTTACTGTGTAAGCGCTTACCAGGCGTCACCTCACGGGCACTCATAGCTGGCGTGGAGAGTGCACCACAGGGGTCACTTTTGTGCCATTTAAAATTAGAAATATTTGGCGTCAGTCGGGATCGAACCCGGTTTCCCCAGGTTCGCGACCAGACACTTATACTTATACTTTTAAAATATGGGTATATAAAAATATATCTTTCATTTGAAATTTCAGAGTAATTTGTATCACCTACTCTCGAACTCGATGTAATAGGAGACGCTTCTTGTTAAAACATATTATTTTCCATATCGTCTGTAAATTAGCTTATTTGAAGATAATCGCTATCTCATTTAATAACAAAGATCAATCATTTCCTCGACGTTTATTTGGGTATTAACTAGGGCAAATAATTGAAAAAATAATTTTTGGAAAAAAGATCAGTAAAAATGTGCAAAATCACATAAAAATGTTAGATAATCTTAAAACATTCTTTAAATGTGTGGTTGCTTACATAAAGTACAAGATGAGCACGAGTGACATGAGAAAACAGCATTTTCAAATATTATTTATCGCGCAAAATTTTAAAGCGTTTTTAAAATTTTGAATTTTTATTCTCTGAATTTATAAATTTACGGTTTTAGTGTACGAGTACATTCAATTAAACAGATTTATTATAAATGTTATTGCAATAAATGAGCATCGACTCTATCAAATATCTAAATCTTAACACTTTTTTTGGTTTGGCAGTTTATAAGACGTTCATTTTTAAAATAAACACTTACTAAATTCATTTTTACCATGCCTATAAATAAATAAATTTTGTATACTCGGGCACCAAAAGTATAAATATAAAAATTTTGGCACGCAAAATTTCATTATTATATTCTTTAAATCTCCTTGTATAAAGCACCGCATAAAGTTTTACGGGACACAGGTATTTGAAAAAATTTATTTTCCCCTGTTAAATGATGTTGTGTTTGTGGTAATTAAAACTAGATATATATATATATATATATATATATATATATATATATATATATATATATATATACAGTTGCGGACAAAAGTATGGAAACTTTTAAATATTTAATTTTTTTTAAATATGTTTATAGTTCTCGCAAATTTGAATCGTATTTTCTAAAGTCAATATATTGAAGAATATATGCACTAGAAATCTTTTGATATTGACTGTACGATTTAAGTGAAATAACATATACTCGTTTTTTCGGTGGACAAAAGTATGGAAACTTATTGAAAATATGATTTTAATTGTCTTACTTTCCGTTGTATTTTGTCTTTCTTTATGAAGCTGTACTACCCTTTCTCTCAAGTCGTCGGAAAAATATTTATTTTTACCCATCTTAACATCAACTTACTAAATAAATGACAAAATACAACTGAAAGTAAGACAATTAAAACCATATTTTCAATAAGTTTCCATACTTTTGTCCACCGAAAAAACTAGTATATGTTATTTCACTTAAATCGTACAGTCAATATGAAAATATTTCTTGTGAATATATTCTTCAATTTATTGAATTTAGAAAATACTATTCAAATTTGCGACAACTATAAACATATTTTAAAAAAATGAAATATTTAAAAGTTTCCATACTTTTGTCCACCACTGTATATATAATAAATATATATATATATATATATATATATATATATATATATATATATATATATATATATATATATATATATATATATATATATAGATAGATAGATAGATAGATAGATAGATAGATAGATAGATAGATAGATAGATAGATGCCTTGTAAGTTAAAAAAAAGGATGTAGGCTAATTCTTTTGGTGCAAGGCTCTATATAAAAGTTTCTAATATTGTAAAATACTCATGTCTTCTCTGTTCATACTCGTGAGACTAACTTGTTAACGAAGTTTTGTTAGGGAATATATCCTTGAGTGACTATTACAGCAACATTTAAAATACAATAATCTTTTAATGTTAAATTTAATCAAATGTCATGTTACGACATCACAAATACAATTATAATATGTAATAATTTCATGACGAACTAAATTTTTATATATTTTTTTAAACGGTCTACCCAAATTGTTTTGATGAAACAATCAACTCGAATTTCTCCAGGTGAGATTTATCTTATTCTTGTCCCGAAATTTCTAGACGAGAAGAGAGTAATGCCCTCAAGATTTGCTCGAGACGAGTGTAGAAATTCGAGATCTCGATTGTATGATTTTTTTATGTTATATAAATATATGTAATTAAAATATGTATATAAAATATTAATCGGGTTAAATAAAATATTTTACTTTCTTCTTTATTTACAACCAGTGTTGTATAAAATACTTGCAAAAATGTGTTTCAAATAGAAAATACAAAATACTAAACAAAAGTATTTCATATGTTTGGTAAAATACAATTATTTTTTTAGTATTTCAAATATACCTATATTTCAAATACTTTAACTTTTAATTATTTTAAAATAAAGAAGATACGTTAGGGTATTATAAAAATGTTTTTCGTATTCAACTTATTCGCATATTTTTATTAATATTAAAAAGAAACTACTACATTAACATAGGCAGGTGTCCATTAAAGAAAAAAATTAGAGAATTATTCCACGAGACAACACATGACGGAGGGTTTTTATTTCAAATACTTAAATCTATTTCAAATACTTGTGTATTTTAAATACAAAAACGTATTTCAAATAAAAAAATGTATTTCAAATATTGAAAAATAGTATTTCATACAAATCATAGTATTTTAATGCACTAAAATGTAAAATACTTGTGAAAAGTATTTAAACTAAAAAAACAAAATACCGTTATTTTCAAGTATTTCAAATAATTACTTAAAATATTTTATCTAATTCAAATACTTATTTCAAATACTATACAACACTGTTTACAACCATATTTATTTATTCATTTTAGATTTATTCTGCACCAGAAAATAATATTGAGTTAATAGTTAATCCAACAAAAAAAAGATAAAATATCAAAATTGAGAACTTATTGATTTATCATTTTTTACCTAATCGTTATGGGGTTCGTAGCGTGCATGAGTGTCTGGTCGCGAATCTGGTGACATGGGGTCAATCCCAGACGACGCTAAAATATTTCGAATTTTAAATGGCACAAAAGTGACCCAAGTCATGCTCTTTCCACGCCAGCACTAAGTGCTTATAAGGAGAGACCTCGTAAACGAGCACACGGTACGAATACATTTATTTATTTATCTAATCATTATTATAGTCAGTTATTATAGTCAATCAGAAAATAATCTTGTAGAAAAAATTAAAAACAATAATAAATCACTTTCCCCAAAAAAACATACTATAGTATCTAATGCAGCACTCGCTTCTCGACTAATTCGTTTGTTGCTATTTTCTTTTATACAAAGATAAAAACATTATTAAAACTATTACTATTTCTGTAAAAATGGACAACATAAAAGAAAATTTAAAGTTATCAAAACCTTATATTTATATGCTTGTATACAGTTTTTAATGATTAGGTAACAATTTTAGGCCCGGGACACACGTTAGGGTTTTTAACGTGCGTGCACTCTGCGGCGATGGAACGGCGCCGTACACGTTGCATGTACAGTATGGAACAAATTCGAGTTCCTTATATGAATAACTTTCTTATTAAGCACGCTTCAGACAATGGGGTAGTTATCATGTGTCGCATTTTAATAAAATATATATCTTCATACAATAAGTCACGCATAATAAGATTTTCTATACGATAAAAAACAACAATTATTGCTTATATATTTATAAAATGCTAATTAAAATTCCGCCTCTTTGAATCAACCTCTCCGCTGTTACGTCACATGTTTTAACCGTAAACCGCTAAAGCGCTGGTGTCGTATATGAACAGTAAACATTAAATGTCACAACAAATAACATAACCTTGTTTTCATGGATAACCTTTGGTCACATACCTGTATAAAAAGTCCAAAAGACACAAAATGAGACTACTAAAAACAAAGAAGTAAGCAAACTTACTATCAAATACACAAAAAACAAAACTGACAACTACCAAACAACGCTATCTAAAACGGAATGTAAACAAGTTCCCCTTGCCTTGCAAGACATACGTAACGGAAAATTGTGCTATCCCTTTCATTCAGAGAAACTGAATGTGGAGACTCGTTTGCAACGGAAGGTAAACACGTGACGTCACGTATAGCTGGAGAAAAATTATTTATTTTTCTCCAATTTTTTTCTCAAAAAAGAACAAGAATTATGCAAAATAAGAAAATATGGAAAACTTTAATTTAAAAATACTATAACATATAAATTTTTCAAAAAGAGCAAAACTACCCCATTGATGCAGGTCTTTATGGGCCAACTTTTTGAGACAACTTTAATAGGCACCACAGGAATTTTCGATCGTCTTTTGTTTTTGAGCTGCTGGCTAAAACTTGTTTTTCGCTTATTTTGAAAATACCTCATATCTTGCTTATTATGAGAGATACAGAAAAAATATTTAGATAATTTTTATACAGCTTTTAACGTAGAATAACATAGTGTAACCTAATTTTTTTTCAAAACTTAATAATTCTCAAAATATCATACAAACATATTTTTCAAATTGGAATATAGGTTGACAATAGTCTCATCTTTTCACTTATTTTATGAGCTTTTCAACTATGTATAACAAATCTACATTATTTTGTTTTAAACATGAATAAAGCTTGAAATATTAATTATTTGGGGTTTTAGCACAGAATAAACATTTATACAGAAGCGACAGTCAGAGAGAAAGAGTACGCCAACAAATTTAAAAGGCTAATCGGATAAAATCGTATTGTTTCGACATATCTCCGTATCTTACCATTCTTTGTTCTTTTCATTAACTCGAACAGAACATTTTCTGTTAGGGGTCTATAATAAAAGTATATTCAAAAAACACAAATTGATTTCTAATAAGACATAATATGTTATATTTTCAACAAACTATAGGAAACATAGTTATCAAAAACAAAGTCATTATATTTCGCATATTCGGGAGGAGCTGCTGTCTCACGTCTCACCTTGCCACACCCATGTATTTTAGGGTTATGGCCAATTCAAGTAAACCAAACACGTCTTCTCACTTTTGATATTTTGTCGTTTTGTCTGTGAATTTTAGAAGTAATGTTAGTTTCTAATAAAATGGAACAAACGAAGAAGGTAGAATAGGGAGGACTTGTTTTTTCATATAAAAACTGTAAAAGTAGATTTAAAAAATAGAGAAATGAAAATGTAAGTTTTTTTCGTTTTTCAAAAATCCAGAAATGTAAGTTATGCTGAACGACTACCATACAGTGGCGTAACTACCAGTGTGCATGGTGTGCCAGGCATATGGGCCCCGCGCCATTAGGGGCGCCGCAGTATATTGAAATGTTTCAGAAAAATTAAACATGTATTATTGAAATTATTAAATATATTTATTTTTCAAATAAAACATTCGTTCCGCTTTATTAGTATTTCAATAAAAGCGGTGCTGGATGCTGGATTATTGGTACTCTATCGTGTATTACAAGCATTACGAATTTTCTCTCCTTGAAATTGTGCAGAAACAAATACTGCACGATAACCGGGCCATGGGCGTTTAGCATGAGAAAATAGTTTTTCCTTGCATGAAAATGGCCTATTAATTTACACAATAATGTTAAGAATTAAAATCACAAACAAATGCAATGACATTTTATCAGGCAGAAACGTATGTTAAATTGTCTGTATCTGTTGGAGTCATTAATATTGAAAATATAGAATTATTCAAATTATTAAAAGGTACCTACTATTTTGATGTAAATTTCAGGTAATCGGGTAAGAAATTTTATACCTACCCGGGTACATTATTCATTGGCAATCTGTTAAGGCACAAGTCCAAGTTTTACAAAGGACGAGTGCGATATCAGGTCTCTTGAAACAAATTTTTATACTATTTTTTTATTAAGGTAATTTTATAATCCTTTAAAAATGCGATTTGTCAAAAATATGACTTGTTTTTTATTAGTTATGTTGGTTGCGCTTCTCGTTAACTTCATAAATGAAAATGTATTATTGACTGACAGCAATTTGAAGTCATACCACCTCTAGAAAACTAAAAGCACCAAATACAATGCGTTTATAGATATTTTTAACGATGTGTTTTTAGTGCGTTATTGACTCATAAGATCAACGAAATAGGAGGAAATAATTTCAAGCATTTCTGTCTAAAATTAATAGGCTACTTTTGTGCAAGGAAAAACTCTTTCTCATTTTAAACACATATAGCCCACTTTTCATGTTAACCCGGTATAGGGCCCCATAAAAATTGTTTGCCCCATTCATCCTAGTTATCATATCATGTAAAATGTATATTCATTTAATAAATATGGGTGTAAAATGTGGCGCAAGGCATATGGAAAAGAAGATTTGATGGAGAAGGATATGGGATAAATTCATCGAGTTCGACGAGTGTTTCACACATCAAAGACAAAGACGGTTCTGCATTGTAATGAATTTGTAAAATTCAAGTATTTGTTTAATAAAAATATAATTATGTGTTTATTTTATCTGATTTCTTTTTAATTCGTTCATAAAATTAAAATTTTAGTACTTTTATGTTCTCATTTTTCTTTCGTCTTTTAAAACACAATTTAAATTTCGCGCGTAAATTTGTCAACAAATTTAAAGTTCAAGGTCATAAACGGCAAATTGCAACAACAATGGTGCCGACAGGGAGTTTCGTTTCTGTATAAATGTCTATTCTGTGGTTTTAGCCTGTAGCTCAAAAACAAAAGACGATCGAAAATTCCTGTGACGCCTATTAAAGTTGTCTCAAAAAGTTAGCCCATAAAGACCTATATCAATTTTCAGTTGCGTGCATAATAAGAAAGTTTTTCATATAAGGAACTCGAATTTGTTACATCCTGGACAATAGGTTTGCTGCACACGTAAATAAATAAATAAATAAATATATCATCACGGCATATTACCCATTTCTGGGTGTGCCAGTATCTACAACACATGTAGACATCGGTAATGATGACGATATATTTTACCGTGTGGGCGCTTACCAGGCGTCACCTCACGGGCACTCATAGCTGGTGTGGAGAGTGCACCACAGGGGTCACTTTTGTGCCAATTAAAATTGGAAATATTTGGCGTCTGTTGGGATCGAACCCGGTTCCCCCAGGTTCGCGACCTGACACTCAGGCACGCGGCCACGTCAAGTTTTTAACGTGCGTGCACGCTGCGGCGACGGAGTTCCGGTATGTAATACAGTACGTAAATGTAGCAATGCACTCAGAGCTCCGGCAACATTGAGGTAACGTACGGTCGTAGTACGTCGTGTCGTTTTTCGTCGCAGCTCTCCATGGCACCGCACGGCAGCCGCACGGTGCCGTAGCCGTAGTACATTTGGTCAGAAGCCCGGTGCACACATCAGGTTTTCTAACGTGCGGGCCCGCTGCGGCGACGCACCGGCGTCATAGAAATTGCATGCACGCACATCCGTTAAACTTGGAACCACACTACGGTAGGTACCGCAAAACACAAGATAATGAATTGCTGTCAGTCAATAATACATTTTCATTTATGAAGTTAACGAGAAGCGCAACCAACATAACTAATAAAAAAGGATTATAAAATGACCTTAATAAAAAAAATAGTATAAAAATTTGTTTCAAGAGACCTGTTATCGCACTCGTCCTTTGTAAAACTTGGACTTGTGCTTTAACAGATTGCCTTATGAATAATGTACCCGGGTAGGTATAAAATTTCTTACCCGATTACCCGAAATTTACATCAAAATAGTAGGTACCTTTTAATAATTTGAATAATTCTATATTTTCAATATTAATGACTCCAACAGATACAGACAATTTAACATACGTTTCTGACTGATAAAATGTCATTGCATTTGTTTGTGATTTTAATTCTTAACATTTATCTGAAGCATTATTGTGTAAATTAATAGGCCACTTTCATGCAAGGAAAAACTATTTTCTCATGCTAAACGCCTATGGCCCGGTTATCGTGCAGTATTTGTTTCTGCACAATTTCAAGGAGAGAAAATTGGTAATGCTTGTAATACTCGATAGAGTACCAATAATCCAGCATCCAGCACCGCTTTTATTGAACTACTAATAAAGCGGAACGAATGTTTTATTTGAAAAATAAATATATTTAATAATTTCAATATTACATGTTTAATTTTTCTGAAACATTTCAATAAACTGCGGGGCCTCTAATGGCGCGGGCCCATATGCCTGGCACAGCATGCACACTGGTAGTTACGCCACTGTATGGTAGTCGTTCAGCATAACTTACATTTCTGGATTTCAGAATCGAAAAACTTACCTTTCCATTTCTCTATTTTTTAAATCTACTTTTACAGTTTTTATATGAAAAAACAAGTCCTCCCGATTCTACCTTCTTCGTTTGTTCCATTTTATTAGAAACTAACATTACTTCTAAAATTCACAGACAATTCACAAAACGACAAAATATCAAAAGTGAGAAGACGTGTTTGGTTTACTTGAATTGGCCATAACCCTAAAATACATGGGTGTGGCAAGGTGAGACGTGAGACAGCAGCTCCTCCCGAATATGCGAAATATAATAACTTTCTTTTTGATAACTATGTTTCCTATAGTTTGTTGAAAATATAACATATTATGTCTTATTAGAAATCAATTTGTGTTTTTTGAATATACTTTTATTATAGACCCCGAACAGAAAATGTTCTGGTCGAGTTAATGAAAAGAACAAAGAATCGTAACATACGGAGATATGTCGAAACAATACGATTTTATCCGATTAGCCTTTTAAATTTGTTGGCATACTCTTTCTCTCTCTGACTATCGCTTCTGTATAAATGTTTATTCTGTGCTAAAACCCCAAATAATTAATATTTCAAGCTTTATTCATGTTTAAAACAAAATAATGTAGGAAAAATACTACCTTTTTTAGTTTATGTTCTGTATTTATTAATTTAAACCCAACGTTTCGGCACCATAAACTGGTGCCTTCTTCAGGGGATACATTGACATTAATTTTTTAATTAACAAAAATAACAAGTAACCAAGGTAACAAGAAATATTCATAAATGTTACCTTTTTTATGTATACAATTTTCTATACAATATATGCATGCCCGGAAATAACATGGACGGCGAACATGCATCTTCTCAGGAAAAAATCTCCTTTTGCCAGAGGAAAAACCGTCCCAAAAACTGGCAGAGAAGTGATCTGTATAACTCAGAGACGCTTTACCGGTAGCGAAATACCGCAGCCGTACTCTTTATAAACAGATGTAGAAAAAGTTTATAAAAAATTGTATACATATTACAAATTACAACATATTTAATATTGGAAGCCATGCGCGACTAAGTTCTAATCCGTCACAATGATTGAGATTGATATTTCTTGTTTTATAAATCTCAATGGCTTCTCTTATTAATCTGTTGTTAAGTCGAGAAGGTCTTGCAATAATTTTCGTATCTTCAAACTTTATTTGGTGGAATTCTTCCAAGGCATGTTCTGCAACGGACGATTTCTCAGGCTGGTTCAATCTGATCGATCGATGATGTTCGCTCAATCTTGTAGAGACAGTTCTACCAGTCTGGCCGATGTAAACTCTCCCGCAGACACATGGAATTCTGTAAATCCCTGATGATTGAAGAGGGATGACGTCTTTCACTTGTTTCAACATATGTCGAAGTTTAACATATGGTGAAAACGAAATCTTCATGCTCTTCTTACGAAGAATTCTACCAATCTTGTCCGTTACGTTTTTAACATAAGGAAGCGATGCATATAGTACGTTCCTTTCTTCTTCATTGTTTGTTGTTCTTTTTGCTTTTAGACATTTTTCAATAGAAGACACAGAATATCCATTCTTCATAAAAATATTTTTAATTTCACTCATATCTTCTTTTAATTTTTCTGGATGTCATATATCTGTAGCTCTTAGGTAGTATTTTTCCAATAAATAATATGAGTTCTGAAAGATATTTTAATAATTTAAAATAATGTAGATTTGTTATACATCGTTGAAAAACTCATAAAATAAGTGAAAAGATGAGCCTATTGTCAACCTATATTCCAATTTTAAAAATATGTTTGTATTATATTTTGAGAATTATTAAGTTTTGAAAAAAAAATCAGGTTACACTACGTTATTCTACGTTAAAAGCTGTATAAAAATTATCTAAATATTTTTTCTGTATCTCTCATAATAAGCGAGATATAGACTTGCACTTTTTGAAAAATTTATATGTTATAGTATTTTTAAATTAAAGTGTTCCATATTTTCTTATTTTGCATAATTCTTGTTCTTTTTTGAGAAAAAAATTGGAGAAAAATAAATAATTTTTCTCCCGCTATACGTGACGTCACGTGTTTACCTTCCGTTGCGAACGAGTCTCCACATACAGTTTCACTGAATGAAAGAGATAGCACAATTTTTCGTTACGTATGTCTTGCGCGGCAAGGGGAACTTGTTTACATTCCGTTTTAGATAGCGTTGTTTGGTAGTTGTTAGTTTTGTTTTTTGTGTATTTGATAGTAAGTTTGCTTACTTCTTTGTTTTTAGTAGTCTCATTTTGTGTCTTTTGGACTTTTTATACAGGTATGTAACCAAAGGTTATCCATGAAAACAAGGTTATGTTATTTGTTGTGACATTTAATGTTTACTGTTCAAATACGACACCAGCGCTTTAGCGGTTTACGGTTAAAACATGTGACGTAACAGCGGAGAGGTTGATTCAAAGAGGCGGAATTTTAATTAGCATTTTATAAATATATAAGAAATAATTGTTGTTTTTTATCGTATAGAAAATCTTATTATGCGTTACTTATTGTATGAAGATATATATTTTATTAAAATTCGACACATGGTAACTACCCCATTGTCTGTAGCGTGCTTAATAAGAAAGTTATTCATATAAGGAACTCGAATTTGTTTCATACTGTTGTACATGCAACGTGTACGGCGCCGTTCCATCGCCGCAGAGTGCACGCACGTTAAAAACCCTAACCTGTGTCCCGGGCCTAAAATTGTTACCTAATCATTAAAAACTGTATACAAGCATATAAATATAAGGTTTTGATAACTTTAAATTTTCTTTTATGTTGTCCATTTTACAGAAATAGTAATAGTTTTAATAATGTTTTTATCTTTGTATAAAAGAAAATAGCAACAAACGAATTAGTCGTGAAGCGAGTGCTGCATTAGATGCTATAATATGTTTTTTTGGGAAAAGTGATTTATTATTGTTTTATTTTTTCTACAAGATTATTTTCTGATTGACTATAATAACTGACTATAATAAGATATAATAATGATTAGATAAATAAATAAATGTATTCGTACCGTGTGCTCGTTTACGAGGCCTCTCCTTATGGGCACTTATTGCTGGGCGTGGAAAGAGCATCACTGGGGTCACTTTTGCGCCATTTAAAATTCGAAATAATTTTAGCGTCGTCTGGGATTGACCCCATGTCACCAGATTCGCGACCAGCACTCATGCACGCTACGAACCCCATAACGATTAGGTAAAAAATGATAAATCAATAAGTTCTCAATTTTGATATTTTATCTTTTTTTTTGTTGGGTTAACTATTATTAATTCAATATTATTTTCTGGTGCAGAATAAATCTAAAATGAATAAATAAATATGGTTGTAAATAAAGAAGAAATTAAAGTATTTTATTTAACCCGATTAATATTTTATATACATATTTTAATTAGATATATTTATATAACATAAAAAAATCGTGCAATCGAGATCTCGAATTTCTACAGTAGTCTCGAGCAAATCTTGAGGGCATTACTCTCTTCTCGTCTCGAAATATCGGGACAAGAATAAGGTAAATCTCACCTGGAGAAATTCGAGTTGATTGTGTCATCAAAACAATTTGGGTAGACCGTTTAAAAAAATATATAAAAATTTAGTTCAACATGAAATTATCGCATATTATAATTGTATTTGTGATGTCGTAACATGATATTTGATTAAATTTAACATTAAAAGATTATTGTATTTTAAATGTTGCTGTAATAGTCACTCAGGAATTTATTCCCTAACAAAACTTCGTTAACAAGTTAGTGTCACGAGTATGAACAGAGAAGACATGAGTATTTTACAATACTAGAAACTTTTATATAGAGCCTTGCACCAAAAGAATTGGCCTACATCTTTTTTTTAACTTACAAGGCATCTATATATATTTATTAATTAATGAATTGATTAATTCTATTAACACAACAGTAAGTTTAGGATTAGTATTTGAATATGAGTAAACAATGAATTAATTTACAAAAAAGATATATGTAGGTACCATCATGGCATTTTGCTAGGTGTGTCAGTCTGCTTATGTACGCAGATATCGGTAATGATGATGACATATTTGTATCGTATGAGCGTTTACCAGACGTCACCTGACGGGCACCTACTTCAATTTTTTTATTTTTGGCAGTATCAATTAGCTATGTCCGCTATGTCCACTTGATGCACCAACATAGCTTAAATTGTAAGGTTAAACAATAATAAAATGCAAATCGAATTTGTGACAGAAATACATAACAATTCATTTGACATTTCATTTCGATACGTTTTTGTCGATTTAAGAAACTTTTAAAATTTAAGTACGTTGGTGCAACCGGTCATTATTTAAATTGTCACAATGGTGTATCTAGTGTTTCACAGGAGTCTTGCATTTTTCTTGTTCTTGTCTTGTTCTTGCATAAAATGCAAAACAAGAACAAGACAAGAGTTATATAGTTCGTTGCAAGACAAGACAAGAATCTGCCCTGCAAGAAAAGTGCAAGAATAGCAAGATTTTTTTAGTATTTTCTTGCATTCTTGCATATTATAATATAATTCAATATATCAACATTTTATTATAGGTTTTACAGCTAGCTAAGCTGACATTAATCGGAAAAGCTAAAAAGGTTTTAGTACCAATTGACAACCGGAAGTAGTAGTTTCTTAAAAAAAATTTCTAAATATTATATTTTGAAAATTTATAGTATAAAAAATAATAAATAGCATTAAGTACTTAATCTGATTTAAATTTTCTTATTATATCTTCTATAGATTTAGAGATAAAAAATCTGATATGGCCAGCACATGATCTCCCGCTAATTCGATGTTTAAAATTGCAATGAGCTTGGAGTAAAATATCACTTTATCGTTTGTAAACAAAATCTAATTTGTTGTTCCAATAAATAGAAAAGTCTTTAATAAGAAATTTTGTATTATATGTATTTTATCAAGTTTTTTTTTTTCGAAAATCTGTTAAGAGCTCTTAGTTAAGAACCACATCCGACTTATCATATATACTCAAAATCTAATGTTGTTTTCAATCATATGTGAGTTTTAAAATCAAATTTGAGAAGTTTTTTTTTATCATATTTTAATATATTAATATTTTAATACATTTTTAAATACAAGATTTGAAAAGTTTTCAATTATAACATAATACATTTTTTCACGAAAATCTCTTCACAGCTTCAAGTAAAATATCACTTCCGATTTAAATATGTTGTTCCTATTGATACAAAATTCTTAAATACTAAAACTGAAAAGTTTTGGGTTATATTTTAATATAGTTTTTCATTAAACACTGGTTTCAAGTAAAGTACCACTTCCGATTGTTCAATTTTACCCAAAATTTTTATATTGATGCAGAAAGCTTAAATACGGAATTTTTTTTTGAAGTTTGATATAACAGTTATCGCGAAAGAAAAAAAATCGTCACACACACATCATTATAAAAAAAATCTGATGTGGCCGGCACATGACCTTCCGCCAATTCCATGTTTAAAATAGTAATGAGCTTTAAGTCAATTGTATCCAAAATCTAATATGTTGTTCCCACTGACATAGAAGTCTTATGTACTAAAATTGAAAAATTTTTCATTAAACACTGTTATGGGCTTGAAATAAAGTACCTAACACTTCCGATTATCCAATTTTACTCAAAATCTAATCAACTATTTATATTAATGCAGAAAGCTAAAATACGCAAAATAGAAATTTTTGGAAGTTTGTTATAAAAGTTATCGTAATATAACCAACGGTTTGGCAGCTAATAGGGGAACCCCAAACAAGTCTAAATAATGTAACATAACGCGCACGCGCAAATGTGCAAGACAAGAAATATGCAAGAGTCTTGCAAGCAAGACAAGATTTTTGCTTGCAAGAGTAATACAAGACAAGAGTTATTTAAATTTCTTGTCTTGTTTTGCAAGACAAGACAAGACAAGAAATAGCCTAGCAAGACAAGAAATCTTGTCTTGTGAAACACTAGGTCTATCTATTATTAATATAAAGTTATATTTATATTTTTTTTTAAATTTGTTAAATATTAATAGAATTTGAGAAAAACTGTGTTAAACTTTGTATGACATCATCTGTGTTAAGTAATACAAGCCACATACAAACAATAAGAATGAAAGAAATAGACCTGTTGCTTCCGTCGCTTACTATTGCACGCATTATGATATAGTTAAATAATTATTACGTACGTAAATTGTCAGTGTTTAGAATAAAAAAAGACAAATTTGAATAATAAACACATATTTACTCTAAATTTGATTAAGGTTATTTAGTACTCAATACTCCTACAAAAGAATTAAGTAATAGACCTTGATCCATAAGGATTTTATTCTAATATATATTTTTACTTCCTTGTACGAAGTAAACAGTGCATTCTATTCGTGTATATGAGAAGACAAGTTACACAAAAAATGATTAAGATATTTTGTAGGGCATAGAGGGGGACAATTTGGCATAACCACTATTATTTTAAAACCAGTGGTACTCAACTTATGGATCAATGTTACATTTTTACTACCTTGTACGAAGTAAAGGAAGTATTGTAATCGCGAAAAAATTCGGTTTCCAGATTTCAACGGAAATATGCATTTTGACCATCCCTGAATCCATTTTGACTAATTTCGTCGTGACGTCTGTACGGACGTATCTCGCATAACTGAAAAACGGGAAGCCGTAGAAAGTTCAAATTTTGTATTTAGGACTGCTATAACATCTAGTTGTGCACCTCCCTTTTTGGTCATTGCATAACTTTCAGAAGTGGTACTTTACTTGAAGCCCATAATAGATTTTAATGGAAAACTATATCATAATATAATCCAAAACTTTTCAAATTTGGTATATAAGACTTTTATATCAATGGGAATAACATAATAGATTTTAGTAAAAATGGTCTACCCGGAAGTGGTACTTTACTTGAAGCCTATTGTAGATTTTAATGAAAAATTATATTAAAATATAATCCAAAACTTTTCAAATTTGGTATATAATACTTTTATATCAATGGGAATAACATAATAGATTTTAGTTAAAATGGTATACCCGGAAGTGGTACTTTACTTGAAACCTATAATAGATTTTAATAAAAAACAATATTAAAATATAATCCAAAACTTTTCAAATTTGGCATATAATACTTTTATATCAATGGAAATAACATAATAGACTTTGGTTAAAATAGTCTAACCGGAAGTGATACTTTACTTGAAGCTATTATCAGTTTTTCTTGAAAAAAAAAATGGTGTTATTTTGAAATTAACAATAAATGCTTCAAATAAAAGTTTTAGAGAATTGAATTTTGCGTCGAAAACTTCAAGTATGATTAAATTAGTTCTCTGTATAAGCGAGATATGTAAATTTTTACATTATGTACTTTTTGGTTTCTGTAATTAAGTTTGCTATGAATTAGGACAAGAAATAACAAAAAAATAGAAAATATAATGTCAATGTCAAATTATGTCAAATACGTGCAATTTTATGATTGGGTGTGTTATTATACATATTTTAATTATTAACAAAATATGTATAGTGTAACAGGCGTACAAGGAAGTCATGTGGTGTCCACATCAGATTTTTTTTTTCTAGTCTAGTGCTAATCATAGAGTTAAGAATATATAATATAGAGGGAGCGTAAGACTAAAATCTTGAAGCCGTGCGGGGAAATGGTCCGGCATCTTGTACTGTTCCATTTCTGATTCATTGTTTACTTTCACTTTCGTTTACGTGTTCTATTTGAAATTTGTTCTTAAACTTTTGTGTTTAAATTCCTTTTTTTGGATACATTTAATAATATATTTATAATAAATATGCCAGCGTGCTGTGTGTTGGGCTGCAGTAATCGTTCTGGGCGGAAATCAGAAACACTGAAAGGAAAAAACATGACCTTTCATGCGTAATTATTCTAAATACATATATTCATAATATCAATACGACTATATTATATAACAAAAAAATATCAAATATTAATCTCACAGTGGACGACAACAATACAACTAATTAATTCTTTACGAAAGTTCTTATATTCACATGTTCATATTTATTGTATAAGTATTAAATATTATGTACTTTAGTAACAGACATACTTGTATAAATAAAAACACTGTATTACAGCAAATATTGTTTTCTACAATAATATTTTTTTAAATAAAATGCACTATTCTTATTGTTTTATTACTCTCCACTTAACTTTATTTTAGAAAAATGTACGAGTAAAATGGAAACATTTGAATAACGCGCTAAAAATGGAACAGCACAATATGGCTGACGCTTCATTCCCCTTCCGTCACTAGGCATCAAGGTCATTGTCTACAAGCACACTTTACGCTTCCTCTATTTATATATTCTTACCTCTATGGTGCTAATATATGAGCCTACTTGTCTTTTTAGATGTTCCAGACATCATGTGCCAGGATTACTCTTCTCCGTCCCGGCCGCCCCCGCCATTGTTCCTCCCTAAACCACCTCCGGTACCTCCTCCTCCAGAGCAATATTACGCGGCTGCAGAAATCTGCCGCCCTGCCTTATCCCCTCCTTCTAGCAAGATCAGTTCTTTGTTCATGCTCCCTTTGACCCCAGAACCTGACTCCTCGAACGAGGACTCTTCCTCCGAGGCCCCTATTTCTATCCCCGACTTCCCTCGGGACAGACTGCTCACAGTAGCAGAGCTGGGGGAGAGCCGATTTGGTGAAGTGCAGATCTGTGAAGTTCCAGGAGAAGGACTGGTGATGGTCACCGTGTTAAGAAATGAGCAATCCAGCGAGTTTCTCAGGGAGGCCAGGGCGCTTAGTAGACTGAGTGATGTTAACGTGGCAAGGATTCTAGGGGCTTGTTTGCATACCCAACCAATGTGTATAGTGAGGGAGTATATGGAATTTGGGGATTTGTGTCAGTTCCTTCAGGAACATGTGGCTGAGACAACAACACCTAGACCTCCTAGTGCCAGAACACTCAGGTATAGTTACGCATACTTCGTTTGAACACTTGACGCAACGAAATTTAATAAAACACGGAACAGTTAAACATGTAATGTTTGTTCAATAAATAATAGTTCTGTACCTAATTATAAAAATATGTATAATACTTATTTAAGGCGTATGTGATTCAAAATTATAGAAGCGCAATATTATTTCAGGTCTTGAAAAAATTCGCTATTCTTAAATATAAATTTGCAGGTGTAGGCATAATATTTGGATATTATATAGCGTAAAAATATCGAAGTAAAATAATTTGTTTTAGCTAACGTACAAATATGTACAACAAGATAATGGAACAGTGCATTCTATTCGTGTATATGACAAGACAAGTTACACAAAAAATGATTAAGATATTTTGTAGGGCATAGAGGGGGACAATTTTGGCATAACCACTATTTTTTTTAAAACCAGTGGTACTCAACTTATGGATCAATGTGACATTTTTACTTCCTTGTACGAAGTAAAGGAAGTATTGTAATCGCGAAAAAATTCGGTTTCCAGATTTCAACGGAAATATCCATTTTGACTATCCCTGAATCCATTTTGAATAATTTCGTCGTGACGTCTGTACGTACGTACGTATCTCCCATAACTGAAAAACGGGAAGCCATAGAAAGTTAAAATTTTGTATTTATTACTGTTATAATATCTAGTTGTGCACCTCCCTTTTTGGTCATTACATAAATTTCGGAAGTAGTACTTTACTTGAAGCCTATAATAGATTTTAATGAAAAACTATATTAAAATATAATCCAAAACTTTTCAAAATTGGTAAATTAGACATTTATATCAATGGGAATAACATAATAGATTTTAGTTAAAATGGTCTACCCGACAGTGGTACTTTACTTGAAGCCTATAATAGATTTTAGTGAAAAACTATATTAAAATATAATCCAAAACTTTTCAAATATGGTATATAATACTTTTATATCATTGCGAATAACATAATAGATTTTAGTTAAAATGGCCTGACCGGAAGTGGTACTTTACTTGAAGCCTATTATAGATTTTAATGAAAAACTATATTAAAACTTTTCAAATTTGGTATATAATACTTTTATGTCAATGGGAATAACATAATAGATTTTGATTAAAATAGTCTAACCGGAAGTGATACTTTACTTGAAGCTGCTATTAGTTTTTCTTGAAAAAAAAAAGGTGTTATTTTGAATTTAATAATAAATGCTTCAAATAAAAGTTTTAAAGAATTGAATTCTGAGTCGAAAAAATTAAGTATGATTAAATTAGCTCTTTGTATAAACGAGATATGTAAATTTAAATTATGTACTTTTTGGTTTCTGTAATTAAGTTTGCTATGAATTAGGACAAAAAATAACAAAAAATAAAGAATTTAATGTCAATATTAAATTATGTCAAATACGTGCAATTTTATGATTGGGTCTATTATAATACATATTTTAATTATTAACAAAATATGTATAGTATAACAGGCGTACAAAGAAGTCATGTGGTATCCACATCAGATATTTTTAAATGGTATTATATATTTTTTATGAACTCATTAATTAGATGATTTTCTTCTGAATTCAACGATGTAATAATATCATGCTCTTACATTGCTAAAAATTAGATAAAAATTAGAATTTTTAATGGCCGCACCGATAACGTATTTTTTTTTTTTTTTCAGAAAGATACATTCAATAATAAATTTTTCTCTCTCTGTTTAATTTGTGATATCTGTTACGGTTCAGACAGAAAAAAATAAAATCTGAGTGACTGCATAGTGAATTTTTTAAAAATAAATTTAATCTAGCAGTCTATTCAAATGTGAAACACCTAATTTTTAATGACACGAATAAAATGCATTGTTCCATTATCTTGATACACTCTGTATATGTTGTACATTGTCAAAACATATTTTAGATGTGTATATTTTGGTTTCTTATAGTATTTAATAAGCAATATTTGGGCTATATTTAGGCTATTTACGATATTATTTTATCCGTACCTATATACAGTAATAATTTTGATTTATTTAAATAAATCAATGAAAAGTATATAAATGTTTAGTTAGAAAAAATAATATTTACGTTATTATTAATTTTTAATATTAGTAGGAAATACTTATTTTCATTCGAGGTCATTATATATCTATATGGATTATACAGCATGTTCTTTTTAAATGGGCTTCAATTATCTTGTCCGAGAACTATAAAAGCTACAAAGACGGTTAAATGAGCAAACAATTTCTATTTCACAAGACAAATTAAAAGAAAAGAGAAAAAAAAATTTGACCCATGGTTCTCAAATTATGGGACCGAACTATTTTTTTCTTAAAGGAGAACATATATTTTTTTTTATTCATTCTTCAGAGAATTTAATTCTGAATTGCATGTAAAGTTTTATACTTATTTGATTAAAATGTGGCTTATAATAAGAGTGCCATAAATTAAAAAAAAGAATGTGTTCATGGCGCTCTTATTATAGACATAAGTACTCCCATACTCGTATTTTAATCAAATTTGTAAAAAAAAAATTACATGTATTATTCTGGAAAGTATCATATTGTTGAATTCAGAATTAAATTCTCTAATAAATGAGGTAATGAAAAATATTTGTTCTCATTTAAAATAAAAAAGTTGGGTCCCATATTTTTAGAACCACTGGTAAATTTTTTTTTTTAAAATATTTATCTTGTAAAATAGAAATTGTTTACCCATTTAACTGTCTTTGTAGCTCTTATAGTTCTCGAGATAGCAATAGTGGTCCATTTAAAATGAATACAATTACTAAACACATATCAAAATTTATTCAGTTTCTATATATTTAAAATTGTACTTCACTGACAGCTTATTATCGATATTATAGCTAACTATAATAACTGATTTAACCCAAGGATTACTAAATGCCATCCCTTAAATATTTGGAAGTCTAATAATTATGAACTATATACTTGTAGTTTAAATCCTACCCCTACCGAATCACCGTAACCATTAATTCAGCGAATTAAAAGTTAGAGTCCAGTCATTTGTCAAGACCGATTTTATCTTCTAAAATTCTTTAGAATATACGAGTGGAATCAATTCAAGTCAACACTGACCCGTATTCATTTCCGTACTGTTTTTCAAAAATCAATTTTGTAAGTCCCACATCAGTCCTTAATGCACCAAAATGAATTGATCGTGAAGAGATTTTATACTTGAAGTCTGAAAGTGTTGGTTCACTGTTATTTATATAACTTAATTTTCTTTTCTTGTGCCTTCTCCGCTTGTTTTCAACTATCTCTCTTATTTTAACTATATTAGTGTGCGTTTATATGTTTGTTCTAGTTACGGCTGCCTGATTTACATGGCCACGCAGATCGCCTCAGGGATGAAGTACTTGGAGTCGACGCATTTCATACACAAAGACCTGGCGACAAGGTAATTCTCTCTACTCACTTTACGACACAATAAAAACAGCCTTTTATTAACTGATACTCGGAGAAACTTATCCGAAACGTGCCGTTCTTAATTAAAATGCACAAGGTTACGAATTGCCACCGTCAACCCAAGCTGTTAGACGCTTGTTTATTGCCGTAAATACCGCCTTTCAAAAGGGTTCATACTCTTGAAGACTTCGTACGCAGCGAATTTATTTATTGACTTATTTAAACTCTAACCGTACGTATAATTGTTCATTAATTGTATTAATTGGATGTACAATTAATTTTCCACGCAATTGCAGTGGATGTTACATGCTGACCGCCGGGTGCGTTCCAAAACTTATACACAGAGCAGAGGAATATTGTTTGATCAAGTGACTACATTTTACTTTGGAACGAGTAAGCGTATAACTTTACTTGCTTTGTGCTTTCCAGAAATATGTCATAAGCAGTAATTTCTATGTAGTTATGAATGGTATTTCTTATAATTCCTATAACGATTTTTTTTTGTGTGAGGATCTTCTTTACGATTAAATATCATTCAGAATATTTTGAAACTTTGTATTTTGGCCCTATTATAATATGGAAAGAAGCCATTAGATTTTAGTTTTAATCGGCTAACCGGATATGGCCCTTTACTTGAAGCTCAAAATAATTTTTCTTGGAAAAATACCTTTAAATGTCACCTTTTTGTAATTTATGTTATTAAAACAAAGTTTTATAAAAAAAAATATTTTATAGATCAAAGAGCCTATGTTTTATAGATAAACACAATTCCTTAGTTACACAATTAATATTTCTAACGTATATAACTGACAGATAAATGTCGCTGTCAAAAAAACTAATGATTCCAAATGAATAATGGTGACGTTCGAATAAAAATAATTGTAGCAAAATAGATTTTTTTCATTGTAAATTCATCTAAATTGAAAGCAATCTATAATTTTAGATAATTTTAATTCTTCAACCCGTAATATTTTTTTTAATATTCTATGACGTAGATGTTAATATTAAGCTCATTTTGTTCTCTAACAGTAGAGTTCACAGACTGTGAATCACAGTGGAGTCACAGATTGACCTCTTCCAACACTTATATAAATATTCAGGATGGTGGCGCTTAAGAGCGAACATAGGAATTTTACATAGGATTTTAGTTTTGTGAAATTTCCTGCTTTCTTGTTCATTTTACTGCAAAAACTATAGAGAGCAAAGTTGTTCAGAATTAAAAGTTACATGTATAACTACTTTTACATATTTTATTATGTTTTTGGATTCTTCTCAATTTTAAAAAGAAATTTCAAAATTTCGATCTATTAGTAATAATGGCCATGGAATTTGTTTTCTTTCTTTCAAGTTCCAAGGCTATTGCTACCAATTAACCGAAATTTTGAAATATCTTTTTAAAATTGCGGAGAAACCAAAAACATAACTTTGTACTCTACAGTTTTTGCTGTAAAATGCACGGGAGAGCAGGAAATTTCACAAAACTAAAATCGCATGTGTAATCCTTATGTTCGCCCTTAACCGTCACCACCCTGTATAAATATGGAATAAATAACTTTTATGATCAATAAATGGAAATATGCATGGATAATAAGCAATTTAGCAAAATAATGAAAAATTACATATATTTTAGTTCAAATTTTGATTGCATAACAATTCAACAAAACAAATCACTTTCATACAAAGGTGATTTCTATTTGGCGTGACATCATAAATTCAAGCGTTATTTGGTTTACTTTCGCTGTTTCATTACTTAGTTGCATTCTTTATTTGAAAATGTATTTCGAATTTCAAAACGGCGATAACAGAAGGCTTCAAAATAGTAAGAATTTGGAATATAGTAGATGTGTGACATGGATGTTAAGATCATTATAAACTCGAATACTCATATTTTTTAACTAGTCACTATGATACAATTTTAAATTCTAATTTTAATATAAAAAATCTTATGTGGCCAACACAAAACTTCCCGCTATTTAATTTTTATTAATTGAATTACATACCGACGTATTTACGAACGCTGAAAACTGTTCCATTGCAGAAAACTATTGCTTTATTTACTATTTTCTTTTTAAAATGTCATTATTATTAATTGATTAGTTTTTTGACAGTGATATTTACTGTCAGTTACATTCATTTGAAATATGAACTGTGTAACAAAGGAATTGTGTTTATCTTAGGCTTCGGGACTAATAAAAAAAATTATTTTTAAATTTATCTGTAAAATATATAGAAAAAGTATTAATGTATTCCTGTAGAAAATTAAATAATCTTTAATTTCCATAACGACAAAATGCAAAAATATGGCATTTAATGGTATTTTTTGAAGAAAAATCATTATGAGCTTCAGGTAAAGTGCCATTTCCGGTTATCCGATTTACACCAAAATCTAATGGCTTCTTTTTATATTAGAATAGAGAAGAAATACAAGGTTTCAGAATTTTCTGAATGATAGTATTTGAGTTAGAGCGAAGACAAAATCCCTACACATACACACACACACACACACACACACACACATACACACATACACATACACACATACAAACATCATCGTGAAAATATTAAAATTGGATTCTAGGGACCTTAAAACGTGGTCATTTACTAAAATCTCGATGTTATTTTTAACACGATCCCTATACCTCCCTTACTAAGGGTAGCGGGAGGTAAAAAATTATTTTTAAATTTATCTGTAAAATATATAGAAAAAGTATTAATGTATTCCTGTAGAAAATTCAATAATCTTTAATTTTCATAAGACATAAAATGCGAAAAAATGGCATTTAATTGTATTTCTTGAAGAAAAACCATTATGAGCTTCAGGTAAAGTGCCATTTCTGGTTATCCGATTTACACCAAAATCTAATGGTTTCTTTTCATATTAGAATAGAATAGAAATACAAGGTTTCAGAATTTTCTGAATAATAGTATTTGAGTTAGAGCGAAGACAAAATCCTTACACATACACACATACACACACATATACACACATATACACACATACACACATACACACACATACACACATACACACATACACACATACACACATACACACATACACACATACAGACATCATCGTGAAAATGTTAAAATTGGATTCTAGGGACCTTAAAACGTGGTCATGTACTAAAATCTCGATATGTGATTTTTAGCACGATCCCTATACCTCCCTTACCAAGGGTAGCGGGAGGTAAAAAACAATTACTCGGATATACGTAATAAATATTTTAGTTCAGTAATACTTTTCTGGCAATAATATCTATATAACTGCACAACGTGATGATTGATAATAAATTATTATTCATCATTCACAAGTATGATCTGACATATACCAGCAAATAAAAAATCTTGAAAACAGTTTTAATTTAATACCAGTTTTTAAAATTTTGGGTAATGCATCTCTGAAATATTCATGGAACTGTTCTTTAGTAGGTACTATATCTACTACAACTTATTCGAGGGCAGAATTTCTATATTTAGAAGAACGACAAAATGACCTGATGTATATTTATTTAAATATTTCTTTCCAGGAATTGTTTGGTGGGTCATAGTTACATCGTTAAAGTATCAGAATTGGGCAGCGGTCGACAGCTTTATGCCGCAGACTACTGCTCTGTCGGGGGCGCAAATCCTGTTCCTTTACGTTGGATGGCTTGGGAAAGCGTCCTTTTGGTAAGTGTAGAAATATTGCTAATAATTAAAAGAACTTGCGTAACTAGAACTGAGATAAGAAGAAATTTTGCAAGAATTTCTTTTTTGACTTATATTAAAAGAATGAATTGAATAATGAAACGAGTACTTAATTTATCATTTAAATTGATTAATGAAAAAATTAAGTTTACAATTTTAAAAACTTTTTACATTATTTTTTTGGACAATTTTATTGAAAAAAATAATACGGGTGGTTTCTTTTAAAATTCTTCAAAATTATTTTATGAGATGAATTTTCCTGAATTCGAAAAAAACTGGCTTTTATTACAGAAAAGTAACTTGGTTAGGAGTATACTCCTGAAGCTACAAATAGTTGTATCGTTATTACCGAAATTTGCAATAAAGTTGATCGGCATTCCAAGTCTTGATGAAAGAGCAGTGATGATACATTTATTTCTTTTCTTTCCAGGGAAAATATTCGTCAAAGAGCGACGTGTGGTCTTTCGCAGTAACCTTGTGGGAGATCCTCACGTTCGCTCGGGAGCAACCGTTCGAGGATTTCTCTGACGAGAAAGTAATAGAAAACGTCACTCATTTCTACCAAGATGACGGAAAACACGTAGGAGAAGACGTAATTATTCTGAAATATTTCCACTAAAAAATTTTTTTTTCTAGATGTACCTCACCTCCCCAATAAACTGCCCGAAGGAGATTTTCGATCTTATGTGCGAATGTTGGCAAAGGAACGAATCAGATCGGCCCAACTTCCGAGAAATTCACCTATTTCTGCAAAGGAAGAACCTAGGATATAAACCTGAAATGAACTGAACTGAATGAACTTTTTGAGCTTTTGAAAGTGAACCAGCGACAATAACAACGTTGATGAACGTGATATACCTCCCCTTCCTGTTATTATAACGTTGAAATTGAAATGTGCATTTATAAATTCTAAATAGAGTAACGTAGCGCCGAGTAGAAGTGTCATTGTCTTTGCTTCGTCATGGCTTCACACAACGCGAAGATTTTTATACCATAAAATAGTTACAGTAAAATTAATTTAATATAGTGAATGGTATAATAAGTAATGTTTGTATCAGTTGCAAGGTAGACGACATCATTAAAAATGAAAATACTGAAGAAGAACGGGTTATGTTAAATGAAAAATAATGTTTCTGCGCATAATTAACTTGAATATATTTACGTATGCCCAAATAATAGTCTGTACCATTATCATTATGATAACCGGGCTCACTATGAAGAAAACTATTCCGTCAGATAGCGCAACGATCGTTTTAGTTGAATTATTATTATTATTATTTATTATTTCGAATGAAAGACAGTACAATTTATAAATTAATACATAAATAAAATAATAAATAAAACAAAACAAATTAAATATTTTTGGTCTTAACTATCCAATTTAGAGCATCTTCTGTTAAATGATGGAGTCCGGAAAAACCTTGCTGAAATTTAGTTATAGGACATTCTTCTACAATATTTTGGATTGTTTCTTTTTCTGCTCCACATTCACAATTTGGACTATCAAATATTTTCCAATAAAATAGCATACTTAAAAAAAAAAAAATTAAATTAAATTTTTTAAATAAACATTATTTAAATACCGTTGAAAATAATTGTTTAATTTTCAAATTTATGCATATTTATTAATAATAATGAGGAAAAAATTAATAATTTTTTTTATATATGTGAATATTTCACTAGAAAAAATCAACCAATCACGTTACAGTATTTTTTAAATTTCGACCAATGACAATCGAGTGAATATTTGCATTTGTACGTATACCCGGGTTCGGGTATTTGCACAAGTGCAATTTTTCTCGGGAAATATTCTACCAATATACCCCTCGAGCACGGCAAATATCTGAATATGTATTTTCTTGAGTGCAGGAATGCCATGAACTTGTGATACAACTATTGAATATTCCATTACCGTCTTTGCTCCATAAAATATTTTAAGCATGCATCTATATCTCAATTTAAAATGACACTACATATTGAGCAGGATAATTTTTTTTAAATTAAACATTATTTCAAATTATTTAAAACATAACTTCTTCTAGAGACTATTCTCGTTAGCGAGAGAATTTTGAACTAACTCGCTAACAGAGGCAAATATGTCGGACGGAAATTTTCGATCCGAACTTATAGAACGACTTGGGTCTGCCAACAAATTGATTCAAAATTCTCTGGCTGACTTGAATGGAGAATATATTTACCTATTTCGGTACTGTTAATTTTTTATATAAAAAGCAATCTCATTATACAATACAAATAGCGATATTTTACATAAAGATAGTGAACAAGTATGACATATGTAAAATTTAGATTTTTTTTATAAATGTGTTTACTGTAAATCAACCAATGCTTTTTTGAGCGTACACTTTAGAGAAAAATGTTATATACAAAAAATTGTCAAGAATAAGGAGATAATTTCAGTAATAACAAACTGATAATTGAGTCAGTGGCTCTCAAACGGTGTAGCAAAATTACATTTTTTTAATGGTAATATTTTTTCCGATTTCAATGATATAATAGAGTATCCTAGACACTGTGGTATCCTACAGTTGTGCTTACTTCAATATTGTAACATTATTTGTAATTTTTAATATCATTTTTCTATAAATAATTGTCATACAATCCTATACTATCAGAAAAAAATCTCTATCTACTGGACTAAAAAATTATATATGTTATTACAAAAGAAATATAATTTTGTTTTCTTGTTCGAGAACCATTGATTGAATTTACGGTTACGGTTTATTACTGATAAAATAGCCCCTTATTCATTTTATTTTTTTATATATAACATTTTTTTCTCTAAAGACTAAAGTCATTAGTTCGACCAAAAAAAGCACAAGTTATTTTAAAGGTAACACCCTGTATAATCCTAAAATATTGAACCCAACTTTGCGCAGTAAATTGAATATACTTTCATACAATTTCAATGTTCTTTGTTTTGCATAAAAATACACTTAATATACTGTAATATATTTCAGATGTTACGACTGCATTAGCTGCATAATAATTAAAGATTCTAGTATAGATATATGAACAAGAATAAATGCGATTTCGAACGACGAATAAAAGGATCTCACATTATAAAAAGAAAATATGTCCTAACTAAATAAATTCTATTGTAACTAGTAATAAATTTAATTACCTATATTTAAATTTGGTAGATATTTTTGTGCATGACTGTGTTACTAAATACGTGATTGTGGTTTTATGTACCCCAATTCTAATATAATCAATGTCAATTATTTTTCGCACAAAACTATGAGCACTCTTTGATGAGTGGTCGCAAGGTGATGCCTGTTATTGTCATTACAAAAATAAACATAAAATCATATGGGAACACCTAATAATGGGTAAATGCAGTAATAATATATTATAATTTTATTTAATAAGGTGTAAAAGTCTTCTTGTAGTTGTGAATAGCCCGACGGCCGCATCATTGTGCCTTCTGTACCTTGCAGCTCCCGAGTGTGTGTGTGTGTGGGTATATGTTTCAGTGTGCGTGGATATCACTGCCATATAGTGAGAAAGCCCCGCTTTAACACGCCTCCTTCCCTTCCTTTCATATCACTTACTTAGGACATAGAATTGTACATATCTTACTACTGTATATATGCATGTATTTAACAAATGGAAATACTGATTTTGTACATTAATATATACATTATTATTAATGAACTTTATTATATTATTTTGTTGATTATTCAACAACTGGACCAATCAAATATAGTTGCGATGATTACTGGTAGCGAAATTGATTTTCATATCCCCTTCCTAAATAACACTATTGTTTAACTAATAATTTATTGTTACCAAAAGGATGATGAAAATTACAATTATGAAAACAAAATTTTATGCAAATAAATAAATAAGCAAAATATTCACTTTTTTTGTTAATTTCCTGATTATTATTATTATTATTATTATTATTATTATTATTATTATTATTATTATTATTATTATTGCTTTATTTATTTATTTTATGTAGAAAAATGAAATTAAGTCGTATCTCAAATCTCATTCTAGTAAGGAATTAATATTTACAGATCAATATCAATATTATTCATTACGACTGTATTGAAAAATTAAATCATTTTTATTATGTTGTTATGAATCGGAAGTAATTTTTTTTTTTTAATTTGAATACCCCATGTATTTATTAACAAAATTGTATACAGGATGGAAATAAAATAGCGGGCCATAGGCGTTTAACATGGGAAAACAGTTTTTCCTTGTGCAAAACTTCCCCTTTAATTTAAGACAAAAATGTTTGAAATAAATGTTGTAGTGTAGATAATTAATTCTACACCTACATCAGATTTTGCTTTGCATGGTTAGGAACCTGCAAAATAGAAATTCCAACAATTCAAACGAAACCTATGTATTTCCTTATATTTCCATGGCTATTACTACAAATGAGTCACATTCATAAAATTTTAAATTAGATTTTACAGCTTATTAAATCTGACTAGTGATTTTCGCGTAGAATTTAATTCTCTGCAACATTTATTTGAAACATTTTTATCTAAAATTAAAGGGGAAGTTTTGTGGAAGGAAAAACTGACTTCCCATGTTAAACTTCTATATCCCGCGTTTTAATTAACACACTGTATATAATTTTATTGTCATGCGAATGTCCGGGTAGAGTGTTTTCTAATTCTAAATATGACTACATATTCTTGAATTATTACTAATTGCGATAAAACTAAAGTACATCTTTTACATTAACAACTGTTATAGTTACTGACGTCATTAGGCCAAAATGAGGCAAATACACCTTAGCCGCGTCCGTTATTTGCATATCGACCGTGTGGCGTTCAAGATTTTTCGTAATAACATAAAATTTAAATATTTAGGAATGATAAAATTCTTCTATTTCTGTTATACTGAACAACTTTTTTTGTTAATTTATAAATTCTTCTAGACAACAGTCCATCAATATGCTATTATTTTTCTAGGAACACTTGATCCTTAATTTTAGGCGACTGTTATAAAAAATAACGGCCTAGGCCGTTATTTTTATCTTTTTGCTTTTGTTTTTAGTCCTGTTATACCATACGGTATTACGAAATAGTAAGTAAACAGGGTGGTAAATACAAAATTATTTATTTTTTTAATATGTTTTTATTAAATGTTTTCAAAGTTGTAAGAAGACAGATTTATTTTCTGCAACATATCTATAAACAAATTATAAATATAAATAAATAAATATATCATCATGGTATATTACCCATTGTATGCCATTATCTACAACACATGTAGACTTCGGTAATGATGACGATATATTTTACCATGTAGGCGCTTACCAGGCGTCACCTCACGGGCACTCATAGCTGGTGTGGAGAGTGCACCACAGGGATTACTTTTGTGCGATTAAAAGTCTGCCGTGGCCGGGATCGAACCCGGGTCACCAGATTGGCAACCGGACATTATACGCACACGGTTAGAAAAAAAACCAAAAGACGATCTATTTATTCTTAATTCATTCAATCATCCATTTTTAATAAATGAATAAATTTTACTTAAATACGAGATGACGTCTGATAACGCCCTCAACGAATAGAAGTAGATTTCCCCATCCAGAATATATTTGTTTTTCTATTTTCAAAAGAATTCGATTATTTGATACGACAGTTCGCAATTATTTAAAAACTAAAATAGATTTTCTCAACAGAATTACATTACATTTAACTATTGATATTTTCCATTAATACCACAAGATTCTCTATGTCCACAGTTAAATATGAATAAAAATCGTGATATGTATACATTATATTGCTATTCAGTTCTACATTGGGAAAGGTTATTGTGAGATGTAAAATTTTAAATTTCACTTTTCTGGGAAATTATGAACCTCGACGTTGAAATTGAATTTCACAGTGAGCACAACAGCATAAAATAAACATGATAATTCCCATTAAAACAGCCATAAAGCGGGCTAACGACAGCATCCAGCCGGCAGTCGGCAGCCGGCATCCGCGATACGCATCTGACGATTTTCCGCCACTTCGTAATAACCGTCAGTGGCAGCGTAGCGTCACCCGCCGATGTGTGAGGTGAGCTGGGCCTTATCTCTATGATGGATACCCCCAACCAGCGCTAGGTAACGATATGCAAAAAGGAAATTAAAGATTCAACGATAGACTATCGTATCATACCAGCAAAGATTAATATTTAGTCTTTTTTCATTTTTTTAAAAAGATAATTCGGGGAGGTTTAGGTTTAGTAAACGAAAAAAAGAGGGTTACACTTACAATATCGTAACCACTATAAGTATAATCTTTTGAAATTTATCGTAAATGTAGACGTTAAAGGGACGTGGGTTTGTGTCTCGATGTGTTATATTCGAATGATTATTTCCCTGAAATAAGGTCCAATTTCATAATTATTTTAAGGTGCCATGACCAACATGACATCTCTGTTTTTATTGTATCTGAATTGTACGCATGTTCTCATCGAAAACTATCTTATTTTGTTTTACTGCAGCTTTCATCCTTGTTAATTTGGAAAGAATAAATAATATATGTAGGGGTACTACACATTTCGTTGTCATTACCATTTAACTTAACACCGATTACGTGATTAAATAATTCATATAATTTATAAACAAAATAACTAAGTTTATTTAAATTTTTAATATTTCCCCCACGAATATTACAGTACTTAACGCATTCAAATTTTTTGACATTATTTTGAAAATAAAAAATATTGGAAAATGTAATACTTTGAAACACTATGGAAACATGTTTCCAGTACATCAGTTTTTGATAATATTGTAAATGTTCTTTTTGAATATCTCGGAACTGCAAAAAATGCGTTACTACAGATTTCGTTGGATGAGTAGAATTGTTAAGTAATATGTAAACGTCATTATTTAACGAGGTATTTAAGTAAAAACTATGTACACAACTTTTAACTCTACACCATCACACTACTTTCACAGTTAAACTACCGTCACACTGGGATCTCAGAAACCCTAGACAAAAGTTACATTCCCATACCCGGATGTTATTTTTTTAGGGATTTCCCCTATCGAATATTTGTTTAGAATTAAGCACTGATCTCAATACATATCTGGATAGCGGACGCAATGTTAACGTGGTTAAACTTTTTTTGACTAATTGAAGACCGCCATGTTGAAGGATTTAGGCATAACTTTTAGTTGGAGACTGAAACCTTCCTAGCTACTTTAAAGTTAACAGTTACGTAATCTTATAGGAAATTTTCCGACAAATTTGATAGTGTTATTCGGAATGTTCTTTCTCATTGCGAACATTTGAAAATTCACATTTCTCGAAAAAATCATCTCAATTAAATGTCTCTACAATTTTTGACTTTAACTGCTCATATCTTTGTAGTTATTAAAGATATCGTTCTGATTTTTTCAGATTATTATTTATTTATGTTTTTAGAACGTGCTCATATAATAAAAATATCATATTTGTTTCTAAAATGATAAGAAAAATATTAAAAACTAGCATTCGAACACGTGTGTTTTGGATTTTGCAGCACAAAAAACATTAAGCGAGAAACTTTTCGTCTTTACGAGATAAACACGAATATACATCGACAAAGTTGTAGTAAATGAATTAAAAAAGTTTTTTATTTGAAATTCTTTTCCAAAATCTTCGTCGGTTTCGGAAAAAAAAAATAAAACAGCTATTATATCGTAATGCGCTAGGTGGTAACTCCAGTCGTGTTAAACAATTTCCATTACTGGGTGAGTGCCAAAGTCGCGTGCATTACGATGTACTTACTTTTTGTGTTCGTTTTATTCGAAACCGTTGAAAATTTTGAAAAAAATCAAATATGATACTTCTTTAATTCATTTACTAGGGTCTATCTCGTAAGGACGAAAAGTTTCTCGCTTAGTGTTTTTTGTGCTGCAAAATCCAAAACAAACGTGTTCGAATGCTAGTTTTTATTATTTTTCTTATCATTTTACAGACAAATATGTTTTTATTACATGAGCACATTCTAAAAACATAAATAAATAATACTCTGAAAAATCAGAACAATACCTGTAATAACTACAAAGATATGAGCAGTTAAAGTTAAAAATTGTAAAGACATTTAATTGAGATGATTTTTCGAGAAATGTGAATTTTTAAATGTTCGCGGTGAGATAGAACATTCCGAATAACACCATCAAATTTGTCGGAAAATTTACCACAAGGTCACGTAACTTTTAACTTTAAAGTAGCTAGGAAGGTTTCAATCTCCAACTAAAATTTTGTCAAAATCCTCCAACATGGCAGTGTTCAAATAGTCACAAAACGCTGTATTTAACCTGGCCACTATACACTATCCAGATATAGAGATTAATGGGATTAATTTAGAAAATATGCAAACACTCGTACTAAACTTAGAGTTCTTAAGGATCGTTAAAATATGCTTTTAGGCAGGTATAAATGAAAAATTAAATTATTTATTTATTAATTAATTAATTAATTAAATAATTATGATGAATTTGCCTTTACAAATATAACTATAATTATATTATGATAAAACCAAAATTAAAAATATAAAACCGAACAATAATTAAAATTTAAAATGAAGATTTCAAAATTATCTACAATCTACTTACTCACACTGGGGTCTTAAAAACCCAACCATACAAAATTTTGAAAATAGCAACTTACCAAAATCAAATAATAGCCGGATAATTGCTTTACCCATTGCAGACAGAGCCAAACTGAATTTACAAAAGGTGGCATTGAGTTTAGGCGAATGCTGCTAATGTGCAAGAGAATTCTGAGAATCGTTGGGTTTCTTATGGCCGATTTCACCACCGATTCCTAAACCGTTGCCTAGCAAGGAATTTCCTAAATTTAAGAACTGCCTAAACTGATACTTATACATTTTGGTTTTCACCAAACAAAGCAATGCCCAGCTAGGAATTACTTACGTAGGCATCGGATTATTAGTTACTTTTGTGATATTATATTTGCACACTGGAAATAAATGAATAATTTTTATAATTTATGACATTTGTCAATTATATTTGTGAACATTGACATTGAAAATTATGGGCAGATATTAATATTACGTTAAGGTATACAAAATAATTAAATTTTTAAGAAATTTTCTTTACATATATGTTTATAAATTTGTAGGTATTACAGAAGTGGAAAATATAAATGAAACAAAGATGAAAATGAACAAGAAAAAAAATGTAAATGGCAAAATATAGAATAAATACATAATACAAAAACAGAAACTGAATCCTATGATTTCAAGTAAAAATATAAAATATGATAACAGGAACGCATATTTATAATATTTGGCTATGGCATTTTTGAAGAAATTATGAATTTAATTATATGTGAATACCAATTGTAATTTCCCAAAATATAAAAGAATAAAAACGATATATCTATGTAGTTACTAATTAATTTTATATTATATAAACTCGTATAGTTATATAAAATTCTGTTTTCTAATGAAATGGACATCCTTTCCAAAACTATTTTTCGTCACAGAATTCAAAACAATTTGTTCTTTCTTTTCTATCTTGTGCATGTCTTTGTATTTCTTCGTTATAACTATCAAAATATTCAATAAAATTGAACAATTTTCATTTTGAAGTGTCAGCTGTCAAACGTTAGGAAATGCTAGGAAATGCTTAGCGATTTGGGCATCAGACACCTAGCTAAGTAATTCCTAAATCGAGATAGGCAATGCTTAGCGGTTGGTGAAAACGAAATTTTGCTAGGTAATGCCTATGTGGTGCACATCGGGTACATAGGCATTACTTAAATTTTAGGAATCGGTGGTGAAATCGGCCACTAGACGACTAGACCCCAATGTGAGGTTCCAGGGTTACAACTGTAAGTAGTATAATTTGTATTTCTAAATTAAAAAAAAAAAACAAACACAAAAACGGGTGTGTTTTCAAAAAACAATATTTATTGCCACATTATCTTATTTGGACAATCGAAATTTTTATAAAAATGACATTCAGGGAATACCCATTCTAATATGATGACGTCATTTAATTAAATTATATGAGCCATATATTGAAGCATTGAAGCCGATTAATACAGTCAACGGTGCAGAGATCTAAGGAGGAGAAATAGAATATGAAAAGAGTCTTAACAAGCAAATTTCTTTCACTATACATGTAAATAGTTGGTACGTTGAAATGCAGACTGACAATGTCTCGCATTGAATTGTTTTTTGACGGGTCACTATTTTTTTGGCTATGTAATAATTCCACGTTTAAATTCATTTTTGATTTTATCATACGAAGCACACTGAAATCAATATAAACTCTTTAAAAATAATAATAAGAAATAGGTACATAGGAAATACAGAACTGTCATGTGATAACCTCATAATATAATACTTACATACTGACATCTTTAACAGAAGAGAATATAATTAGGGGACTGTCTATGTGTACATTTCTCTTCCTGTAGAAGCATTCAAAATAATTTCTTTACACCGTTTCAATAATTTTTTACTGCTCAGTTTTTGGTTGTCACTTATAAACATACAAATTATTCATATAGCTCAAGTTACGGATATAAAGTGTGACAACGCCTCAGAGGTTGGTGGATGACGTCATCATTGTGCTTCTTTAATTCCTGGGTATGAACGGTATGCTCGGGCGCCATTTTTACAGCGGTACAAAAGGAGCGTGCCTTCGGATAGCCTAGTGGAGGTGAGGGCGCAGGGTTGGTTGATATCAACAGAAAAATACGTGTAGTTTAAATAAATATATTGTAACATACGAAGATATGTAAAACAAAGACACACAGTTTATAAATAAACAAATACATCACCCTTCTTTGCAGAACTGTGACCAGAGTTACCACGGTAAGTACGCGTATTCAAATTTACTTTAGAAGAACTAAGAATTTCTCTAGCGGACAATCAGCGGCGCGATGTACACGGCGGACTCAGCCTTTACACGCGGCGGATTCCTCTGACGCACGGCGGCGGGCCTTACGGACGTACTCAGCCTACACACGGCGGATTCTTCTAACGGACGGCGGCTGACACACAGCACTCAACTTCTCGGCGGGTCGAAGGAGCCTTTTTCAGGACTCTCTTCTCACTAGAGGCGTTTAGGAGGACCTATTCAGAATCCTAGCTTGCACGACTCTGAGAACGGGCGAACCCGCTCTGGCTTCACGGACCTCTGCAGCGGCTTATAAACCCAAACTAACGGTACTTCTCATTAAAATTGCGGCGGGGATGATTTTACTTAGTACAGGGGGTCCCTACTGTCTCAAGTGATAAATAATATTTTTATAAAATATACACAAATTCTCTGGTCACTTTTCCATTTTACAACATCAAACAATTTACAAATATTGTTTCAAATAAAACACAATTTCATTCACATGTGCGGTGCGCCATTCACGTGCATGTTGTGAATCACGACTCGTCAAAATTTACAAGGTTACTACTGTCGAAATATTCTAGAAGTAAACAAACACAAAAATGCAATCAAATGTGTAAACGAGAGTTACATTGTTTCACAACACTATTGTAAGTTAAATTACAAATATACACAATGCTATTTTTACATAAAATACATTTCTTGTAGCTGAAACAATGATAGTGCGGTTATGTTGAATGTGATTATTGTCTGTTCACATCATGACGGTCGGATATTGTCTTTTACAGGTACGTATTTCATTAAATATTTTACCAATATTACAAATACATCTTACTTTTCAGATTAAACAATACATAAACAATAAATAAACAACGTATATTGTTGAATATCCGTTCCTAAACAATCTAATTGTGACGGTGCTACTGCAGGTTTACAAAAGGACGGAAAACCTTTACTGGACGAAAGGGCCTATCGTCACAAAAGAAACAAACAATCAAGAGAAATACGATGCTAAAAGCAATGTGATTGCTCTCTTCACACTCTATGATCACATTGGAATGCAATTTTTAGAAAATTTCACTATTTAATTTTTTGAAGCTATTAGTTTATGATATATGAAAACTATTATGCAAAATTTGATTATTTTTATTGTGCTTACAATTTTCTTATTAATTAATTCTGTAATATAAGAAAAATAAATGATATATTCCAATGTACAAAATATAAAAATCATATTTAAAATTTACGAAATTGTATAAATTTACAACTAAAAGTAGGAATATTCATTTGTATAACTTGCAGCTAAATCTACCACATTAACGCAGTGTATTATTATTACATTCCTATTATTGTTTTGATGTCAAAAAGGTAAGTTGTATATTGTCAGTTTTAGTGATTTTTATTTATATATAAATATATGTTATAATAAACAAACTTCATCGTCAGCCTCCAACTTGTTCGGAATGGCTCTTCAACCTTAGTAAAATCATTAAATTTACTATCGTCTCGTTCAAAAAAATTTTTACTTCGGCATAAGAGGCGTCCTTTCTCACTTATACTTATATAGCAGTACATATTATTATCTACTTTGGAATAACAAAGGTAATGAAAATTATTAAATAGATTAATACATACTATACTCGCCGTCAAATGATTATGGACTGATGTTCAACTTTTTCCCTTGCCAGCGGTATTGTCGCTTCTTTATAGCTTAGCATTTTCAACATTGCCCCTGAATTGGCAATAGTGTAGAAATCTCCAGTCCATAATTATTTGACGGCAAGTATAGAAACTATAATAAAAATGAAATATTATTTATAATTTTGTATTTCTAAATTTGTTATTGATAGGTATAGAAAAAACTAAAGATATATCTTATACACATTAAAACAATCTTCAACAAACTAAAAATTTTAAAATAATATGCCTTCACTAGAAAAGTTACTGCAGGCTGCAGAATTCATTCGGCCATACAATACGGAAAGTGGTTATGGTAAAAATATTCTAAAGGTCTCAAAAATCACATTACCAACTTTTCAACAATACCGTAAAAAATGTGCTGAAGCTAAAATATTATAATTGTGAATAATTCGCTTAAAATTTACTGTAAACTACATTAAAATGAACTAAAAAATATTGCTATTATACATTACTATTTATTGTTTATTATTTCATTATTTGTTATTTATGGTTTGGAAATTAAGTTTAGTTGCATTTAGTCGTCCCATATGAAATAAATTTATTTCGAAACAGCAGCAGAAATGTTGATAATAATTCAAAATAATCTAAATGTATTAATGAAATTAAATGAAATATATTAGTAAAAACAGAATGAATAAATAATAATAATTCGAAGCGGGCTCAAAAATATTAATGTAAATGATTTGCATTTGCCATAAATAAATAAAAAGAATAAAATGAATTAACTTCATTTTACGTTATATTAAATTTATTATTTAGTTCACTTGATATAAAACTGCAAACAGGTCATTCATATTAAATGAGTACTCCCCAGAGATGTTTACAGGTCACACCACATTGAATTCCCATAAAATTAAAACGGATCTATAATTTCTTGTAGTGTTGTACATTGGTATTTTCAGTCGACCATCTCAATATTGTGACCGTCTAGGTATATAGAGAGTTTTGTAATTCCACGGAACAAATAAATAAGCGGTAGGTATTATATACAGGTGTTCGTTTTTAGAGGCGCACCATTGAGATCTCGAGAACCGTAAGAGATACGAAGTCGGTTAAATTGGAGCAAAGTTGCCTCATTGGGGGACCATCTTAGATGTGTTTTTGTTTTTCTCTTAAAATGCACAGGTAACTAGATAGAAGCGAAAATGTAAATTTTGCCAATTTCGTATTTGGTTTATAACTTTTTTGTGCGACTTCATATAAGTTTCTAATTTGCACTTTTTTATGAGGAATTTACAGCCGTCTTCAAAATTTTTATAGCCCGTACCGTTTTCGAGAAATTAATACTAACTTTCAATTTTCATATGGGGCTCAAAGTTGTCTTTATTACTATTAAATAGAGATTTTTTTCTCTTTCCAACGATATAAAACACATCTACATTAACTTGAAAATTAACGTACAAAATAAAAAATTAAAGGTTTTATTCATTTCTATCAAGTGTTCTTTGGAAACAAATGAATCAAAACAAAATTTATATTATAACAAATGCTCAAATGTTTCACCTTCAATTTCTAAACAAAGCTCTATTCGTTCCTTAAATTAAAAATTGCTCGACGGATATTTCTTCTCCTTATTTTATAAGGATATAAGCAAGAACGTGCAAATTAGAAACTTGTATGAAGTCGCACAAAAAAGTTATAAGCCAAAAACGAAATTGGCAAAATTTACATTTTCGCTTCTATCTAGTTACCTGTGCATTTTAAGGGAAAAACAAAAACACATCTAAGATGGTCCCCCAATGAGACAACTTTGCCCCAATTTAACCGACTTCGTATCTCTTACGGTTCTCGAGATCCCAATGGTGCGCCTCGAAAAACGGACACCCTGTATTGCATGTATGATACCATACAAAAATAAAATACCTCTATTTTTTTCTAATAGATTATTTGTAGTTTACGAGAAAAAAAATATTAATAAGTTGATGGAGGGCTATAGTGACGTCACTATGGTCCGAACGTGATAGACAATATGTCATAGCAGTAAAAATATAAATTTAGGCCATATTGACATTACACGTGCCTTCTCCTATAGCTACTAGATAAATCAGAGCTCACTCGTCCGCCATTTTGAAGCCAACTTCAATCATTCAATATCAGTGTTACCGTATGTATTATTAATCAAAGAAATTATCCACGTTCTGCTCCAAATAGTCCAAATCATTAGAGATTAGATATGAATTTGTTTCAATACTTAAGCAATACATAGGTATTCAAATAAACTTTAAGTAGACAATTTCCTTTTTTTTTTGCAATAATAATAATAATAATTTTTAACGAAATCTAATCAAATTGGCAATAAATGATATTCACTCGCCTATGTAAATTATTTTTCTTTAATAAGATATAGCCGGGTATCCGGATACTTGATGAATAATTATTTTGAATGAAATATTACCTATACGTAATATATATATATATATATATATATATATATATATATATATATATATACAGGATGTCTCTTAAATAGGGGGACATGACTTAACCACAGATTCCTGAGGCTAAAATAAGACGATTTAACCGAACTTGCTTCTACCGGGAATGTGTACAATTTAGCTAGTATTCTGCTTCAAAGTTCTTCGAAAAAAAATTAATTTTGCTTATAATAAAAGAACGCTGTATTCGATTTGTACGAAATTTGGTATGACAGTTTATATGGTTATAAATCATCTTTTAAGATGATACTTGCTATTATTAGTGAACCGCTAGTGTATGAAACTTAGGTGTTTCAACATTAATTAGACAGTAACTTTTTAATGCCCACGCCGATAACGTAAAATTATATTTTTCAGAAAGATAGATTCCATAGTAAACTTTTCTCTCTCTGCGCAATTTGTGATATCTGTTACGGTTCACACAGAAAATAATAAAACCTGAGTGACTGCACAGTGAATTGTTTAAGCAGTCTATCCAAATTTCGAACAACTAATTTTTAATGACAGTAATAATTGTTTATGGGTTGTCAAAAATTTTCTTCGCAATATTCTAAAATTAATAACATCCGTTTGTTCGGCCTAATAATATTTTACTACCATTATTGTAAATAAGACGATTACATTTTTTTCCTAAACAAGTTGTGAAGATAGACAACTCGTTACTGTCACTAAAAATTAAATGTTTGGCATTTGGGCAGACTACTAGATTAAATTTATTTTAAAAATTTAGCGGTGCAGACACTCAGAATTAATTTTTTTCTGTGTGAACCGAAACAGATATCACCATCGATCTTTAAACTAATAGATGCAGCGTACGAGCAAAACGCTTGTCCCGTCATAACGGTGCAGACACAGTATCTCTATCCTTCAACAGTACGGAAGTTAAAAAAACGCGGCAAAATAAAAATTTGATTTGTCCCTAACTCCCTAAGAGTACAGATTTAATTTTTTTGTGCATAATTAGTTTCATTATATATTTTTAATACAATATATTATATACATAATATATTATAGGGGACAAGTAATAATTAATATGAACTTAAATATGAAATGACACAGCTGAACCGCGTACGTACTGCTCACTGTTCGAAATACACCGTTTCTCCATTATTTTGTTGCATATATACCTCACAACACATATGCGTATATATTGTCAGAAATAATTGTAAATGTTCTCCAAAAAAAGTAAATAATACACAAACAGTCACGAAACGTCAAATGTAGCTTTTGACAACTATTTAGTGATAGAGAGCGATGTATAGATGTTTACATATGGCTGAAAAAGATGTAGAAAGAGTACGAACGCATGCGCAATATACTTTCACTGAGAACTTCCGTACTGTTGAAGAACAGAATATATATCTCTATCCTTTTATGTTGAAGCAATATTCTAACAAAAAACGAATGGGAGACACTTGGTCCATTAGTTTAAAGGTCGATGGATATCACAAATTACACAGAAAGAGAAAAGTTTACTATTGAATGTATCTTTCTGAAAAAAAATAATTTCACGTTATCGGCGTGGCCATTAAAAAGTTACGGGCTAATTAATGTTGGGGCATCTAAGTTTCATACACTAGTGGTTCACTAATAATAGCAAGTGTCATCTTAAAAGATTACTTATAACCATATAAACTGCCATACTAAATTTCATTCAAATCTAATAAGCAAAATTTTATTTTTTCGAAGAACTTTGAAGCAGAATACTGGCTAAATGGTACACTTTCCGGTAGAAGCAAGTTTGGTTAAATCGTCTTATTTTAGCCTCAGGAATCTGTGGTTAAGCCATGTCCCCCTATTTAAGAGACACCTGTATATGTATTTAGTATTCAGTGCTACTTCTAATAAAAACTAAAAAGGTAGTATTATTCCAAAAACTAAACAGCCCGATTCACAAAAAGGTTTAAGCTAATCCTCATTTTTGGATTAGCGAATTCTACTACTAATTTTGACAGTTTATACCTTAAAATATAGTCTAATCTATTCCTAGTATCCACATTTATTGATAATATCATGAAAATTAAATTTTAAATACCGGAATAGAATAGAAGTCACTAATCCAAAAATGTGGATTAGCTTAAACTTTTTTGTGAATCGGGCTGAAAGTGTTCTGTGAGACTGATTTTGCTACTTAAATAAATAATTAAATCGTTCCAATATCTACTGTCTAAACATATTAATATATAGAACAATTTGAAAATTTTATGATCATAAACTAACCGTAAATGAAATGGTACTTTGCCACATGAGATTTTAAGGTAGGTATATGTTTTACAGAGGTCGTTTTTCACAAGTGCAAGAAATCTCCTGTCTTTACAGCAAATTAAATTTTAACCAGGCATTATTCTCTCGTTGTATTATTCAAACGATAATGAGGGCAAATGAAGACGCATACCGAGGGATAATCGCTCACCGGTTAATCACACCCACACATCGATTATTTAAGATGAGAGGTAGCAAGTGCAACCAGTACCTATCATCCATTTTTCATAAAGGAGATAATGTGGACTGAGCTTTTTAATGGTTTTTAATAATGCTTGAAAAATTATTATTCTTTTAGCAAGGAAACGAGTGATATTTTTTTAAAAGGTTTTAGACATATCCCACAATAACCAATTTGACGAATAATTTTTATTTTATGTATATATTAGAAATATGGCAACACTTTTATAATGAAGTTTATATACTGGGCGTCTATTTTTTATAGACCATAATGGTAAAATTTTCATATGATTGTAAATTCTGTCCTTTTAATTTTAGAACTAATGTATAAATAAATAAAAAAATGCTCAGAATTAAAAACTGCATCAAATGAGTCAATATATTAATATAATAGGTTCTTGTCATGAGATAAACTTAAAATGATTTATCCGACTACTTTAGCTTTTGATAGAGAGCCATGCAAGACAAACCACATAATTCAAATAGTAGTATTGTTTGACTTTGACATATAAAAGTTTATTACTCGATATTTAATTGTAATGATTCATTCGTCCATTGAGTTTTTTCTGCGAAGGTAAATGTGTCCATGATGCCATGGTTATATATATATATATATATATATATATATATATATATATATATATAAAAATAAGGTTTTTCTTTGGGGCCTTAGTTATGGACTTCTACTGAACAGATTTTAATGATTCTTTTTTTAAATGAAAGCTGTTAGCATGTAGATGTGCACAAAAATCTAAAATGTAACAATTATGATTCCGGCTATTTTTTATAAGGGCCTTAAAGATTTTTTATTAAGTACCGCTGTCAAGCGATAGATGGCAGCACTGAACAACATGAAGATTAAGAGAATGATGTAAAATATATACAATTTGTGAAAATTGCTACAAAACTAATATTTTGTGTTATTTTAGAGCTGGTTTATCAATGCAAGGTTAAATAATGTAACAGGTAAATAACGTGCAAAGCTTTTATCATACAAAAATTTAAAGTTAACCTTAAATGACAGATAAATATGTCAACATGTTAACTTATAGTGAAACCATAATAAGGAATTTTTGCCCTCAAAAATTAATAAATATAATAGTTAATTCATTAATTCAATTATGGTAAGTAACTTAATAATATTGAGCAAAATTAATGAAGATATATATTTTGTACAATAATATAATAATTTTTTAACCTAAAATTTAAAAATTTAATGAATTATATATCCCGTAACTAAAATACAGCATTATTACCTATTTAAAAATGGACAAGAGACATGTGTACATTTACAGGTTTTTAAATAACGAAATCATTAAATACAAAAGAGTATATTACAATTAACTACTTGGATACCCCTATTTTCCCGCTCTTAAACGCTACCCCTTAATGCTACCTTTTACAATACGTTTTCGAACTTGTGAAACATGATTTTACATTAACCAAATATGAATTCACATTAACGAAAACTGATTTCACACAAATTAGAAGTGAATTCCCAGTAACGAAATACGATTTCACATTAGCGAAAACGAAAACTGATTTCATGTAAAAGAAAACTGAATTCACACCAATAAAAACTAATTTCAACTAAACGAAAACAGATTTCAAACCCTCGGGTTACTTATTCTCACTTTTAGCGTAGCTAACACTGTTGTAATCAACTTTTATCATTGTTGTAATCAAGTTTCATCATTATTTTAATCAAACTTTTTTATTGTTGTGATCAAATTTAATCTTTAGTTAAGTTTCTTAAAAATACTATTCGCTATTTATTTAATATTTTATAAGTTCAGAAAAATATTTTAATATATTTTAGGGACAATACATTTGCCTTATTTTTTTGCCTCTCCAAAGGTGACTATTGCCCCTTCTTGCTGTTCTTTGGCGGTGCCTATTTAAGATTCCTATGTAAAATCTGTTTTCATTTAGTTGAAACTGGTTTTCAAAATTGTGAATTCTGTTTTCATTATTACAAAATCGGTATTCAGGAGTGATGAATTAGTTTTCGTTACTGTGAATTCAGGTTTCCTTTGTGTGACATTAAGTTGTGAAATTATACTGTAGAAGGTATAGATATGCAATAATAACCCATATTGTTTTAAACCGAATAAAGATGGTAATTTGAAAAATAGAAAACGTTGATTCCCATAGATTACAATAAAGCATACATTTTTGTGGACAATAAATTATTACTACAATAATTTAACTTGAAATCATAAATGAAACACATTGATTACGACAATAACAATATTTGTTGGTGACAATAAATTTTGTACATTATAAAATGGAATTAAATGAAGTAAGAATGATTGCAACATTGATTCATAATTATAATTTATAATAATAAAATATAACATTGAAAGACGTTGAATATGCGGATAATCTCTATTAGATGTTTTACCTTTTTCTTCATTTAAATTTATAACAGTAAAAAAAAAAATCAGACGAACTGTCGAATTTACCCTTAGTATCAAATCTTGAAATCATAAACTGCTCAATTAAATGAATACCTACTGTAGTTCCTATAGAATTTTTATTATTTTTCTATATAAATTGCATATTTTTAATAGGTATGTTTATCTGTTACAAAATTTAACATTGCTGCAGTTTGTTATAAAATTTGTACAATAATATCCAAAGTTCCTCATCAAATAAATACGTAGCAATAAAATCTATCCTGGTCCTGTGTTACAAGACCTGTATTTTTTATGTATCAAACCAGTTTCAGTTCCCAATTTACAGTTTTTATTTATAAACAGTCAATCAAACATATAATTTTCCTAACTACCATTACTTCACTTTTAACTTTGCATTAACAAACCGACCCTAAATAATTTACTTATTATTACCAGTGTTGTGTTAAATAATCTCCCTATTCCTATGTGCTCAACAAAGCAGCGGTAGTTAAAAAAGTGTAGAAAAGTACCAAACATTAAATACAAATACAGAACATTTAATAATGTTACCCCATATTGTTTGTTGCAAATATTTGCAACGGGTACAGCTAGTTGATAAATAAATTAATAAATTCAATAATTATTAAAACTTTATGACAGATGTCATCTGCCATATTCAAGCAATGTATAAAATTTTGTACTATTGCTCATGGCATGATAAATAGCTAAAAATTATTACTTTTATTTTACCTCTCTTTTGCAAACGAAACACATGAAAACAATAATTTTAGACTTGATACACACAGTTTTTCAATATGGACATTTTTGTATTTACATTTTGGTTTTAAAATTAATACGGCAGAATTTACAGCAATAAGAAAATTTTACGATTGTATTTTCTATGCTCCAAAAAAAAGTAGACACGCGGTATTATCATTATCAATGATCTAATAAATACAAAATACATATGGATGGAGTCGTACCTACATAGTGAGCTGTGTGGCCATTATTCGATACAAATTTCTGCAGTGGACCAGTGATTGATAAGATATTATGTACCACGTGACTGGTGTGTACGCTAGTTGAATAAAACTAATGATTTTTAATAAATAATTTTATGAAATATTATTTGCCTTAGTATTTTAATAATTTAACATACAAAATATTGATGGATATTATTCATTCGATTGTGATAATGCCTTATATTTATTATTTAGTTACTTTATATATTAAAAAATATGTATATTTAATATAGAAAATCAGCCGTCTCGGTGGCCGAGCGTGTTGAGACAGTGTGTCTCTGACAGCGCTCGAAGCGATCTTCACCGCTGGAACCCTGAGGTCGTGGGTTCGATTCCCACCAGGGGCTTGGATATTTGTGTGTCTTTAATACTTTACAATATATATATATATATATATATATATATATATATATATATATGTATATATGTAATCAAACTTTGTAAAATAATAATAATAATATTTTATTTTATGAACTAGACGTATTGCAAAAGAAATATAGATGCAAAAGTATATAAGAAATAATATATCAAACTGATAAATTGATGAAACAATAAAAAAAATTACGAAAATACACCACTATAACTTAAAATAAAGTAAGAAAAATGAAAAAATGCAGTTACACGTTCGTTGTAAACATAGGTTATAAACTCGGAATGTCTGTCGCAGGGTTTCAAATTTTATCCGCAGTGGCGCTGAGATCTAAACTTTAAACGCCTATAACTGTTTATTTAATTATTTATTTATTTCATTTCTAACTTGTGAATAAAGTCACAAAAGATGCCATTTTTATGACGTTTGTACAAAAATATTGTTTTTTATTCTGACAGCTCGATTACCAGCACAATTTCATTTGTTAACAAAAATATCAGTTTCTACTTGTAAAAGTAAATGCGTACAAAGGAAACTACATAACTAATTATTATCTTAATTTTCAAATTTTTATACAAATTTACTGTCATAGGTTTAAAAAGTCATGTATTAACTAGCTGCAATATGAGGAGGTTTTCGTACATGACGTGTTTTCACACACTCATATTGCAAATTTACATAAATAGCTATTATTAGCAAATTACAGAAAAGTTGAAAAGGAATACTATAAAAAATATGAAAAATAAAATAAAAACGAGTAATTTATCTGCATGATTGGTTTTTAAAATGATTTAATTTTGTATATTTACATTTTATCCTAGGTTTAATTTCATTATCTGATTTATTTCTAAGGCGAAGGCGAATGGTAAAATAAAGTCTTATTATATTATAGGTATACTAAATTAATATAAATATATACCTGTGTAACGAAAAACTGCCTTTTACAGCATGTCCGTGCAATTATAAGCATATCCAAGCCTTTGCCATTTTAATTATATATTTACTATAGTTTTCTTAGTTATACATATAAAATCCGAAACTTCAAGAGCGCCTTTTATCAATTTTATTCCACCTTTTCTTTATGCTTACGTTCTGTAGCCGCTGGTCACGTGGTTCTCTCTCTCTCTCTCTCTCTCTCTGTTAAAATAGTCTTGTTAAATAAAAATTATTTGCTAATTTAACCGACTCGTATTTCTTGTAGTCATCGAGGTAGCAATGGTGGACACAAATATGAACACTCTCTAGAATGAGTCTAAATTTTCATTACTTGTAATTAAAATAAAATATTACTGCGTAAATCGCTCTCGTCAAGTTTCGCCCACCACTGCAATCTTAAACCAGACGTACAGACGCAGTATTTAGTTTGACACATTCGTTCCCCCAGTCGGCATATGGTTCGGTAAAGTTGTGTTACGAATCTGGTGAACTCTATGGTACAAATATTACAAATACATCATATTATAGTAAATTATAAAAAAACTTGAAAGTAAATTATAAATAATAAAACTGGTAAGCCATAGCATCAGTTGAGATAATTGTTTACTCTAACAAAGTCATTCTTTGTCAACTAATTTTTAGGCCATTGTTATTATATGTGACGTTATCCCCCGCCCCGCAACCTGCAGCTCGGTGGTGGATGGTGACGTCATTATTGCTCCTTAATTCGGAAATGAACGGTAAACTCGGGCGCCATGGTACAGCGGTACAAAGGAGCTTGCCTCGGATAGCTTAGTGGAGGTGAGGGCGCAGGGTTGGTTGATAACAACAAAAAGAATGGTGCAGTTTAAATAAATATATTGTAACATACGAAGACATGTACAACAAAGACATATAACTCATAAATAAATACATAACCCTTCTTCTTGAATTGTGACCAGAGCAACACGTTAAATGCACGTATTGCAATTTACTTGAAATTTCTACGTTAGAAATACTAACAATTTCTCTAGCGGACAATCAACGGCGAGCCGTGCAACGGATTCTGGCTAAACACACGGCGGATATTACCCGTACTCTTTTCGGCGGTCTGAATGCGCAGAGCTTGAAGCAGAACTTTCTCGCACCAGGAGACGTGCAGGAGGACGTAAACGAGAATCCTCAACTGCCTGACTCTTCCAAGCGGCCCGCTCCAGCGAATCCCGCTCTGCCGTTTTCGATGACTGTTACGGCTTATAAACCCACTGTAACGGTATTTTTCATTAAAACAGCGGTGGGAGTAATTTAACTTAGTGTACAGGGGTCGCTACTGTCTCAAGTAATAAATGATATTTTTATAAAATTTTACATAAATTCTCTGGTCACATTTCTTTACCCTAATTGCATTTTACAACATTAAATAATTTACAAACATTGTTATAAATAAATCACAATTTCGTTCACGCATGCGACGCGCGGTCACATCGTGAACCATATCCCGTCAAAATTTACAGGGTGACAATTGTCAGAAACTTCTAGAAGTAAACAAACACAATAATATAATCAGGTGTACAAACGAGAGATACATTGTTTAAAAATACTATGGTAAGTTAAATTACACAATATATACAGTGCTATTTTTACATAAAATACTTTATCTTGTATCTGAAACAACAACAGTGTGGTTATGGTGACTTGTGAACATGTGTTTATTGTCTTTTCACATCATAACGGTCGGGTATTGTCTTTTACAGGTATTTCATTAAATGTTTTACAAATATTATAAATTCATCATAATTTGTAGATTAAACAATACATAAACACCGTATATTGTAAAATACACGTTTCTAAACATTTTAATGGTGACGGTACAACTGCAGGTCTTCAAAAGTAGGGAAAAACCCTTACTGGACGAAAGGCCCTATCGTCACATACGTTATGATCAAATTGTTTTCAAGGTCCACCTGGGCTAGGATTCTGTAACTCTGATAGTGACCGGTACCGATATCACCATATTGTTTGTCAAATGTCAACAAACTCATGTACCAAATTCGTATTTTCTTGTTATAAGCAACCAATATTGTCAACATACGGTAAATACATACAATATCACACTTTCTCACTCATTTATATCAAAACACTTCTCCAAGTGATAAAGTAAATAATTTCACTGCATATCACTCCGGTGAAAATTGAGAATTGGGCCCATAGAAAATTACATTTTATTTGACAATTATGACATAAATATGCCAATTATCTTATAAAAAATACGTTGATATAGGGATAACGGTACCGTTTAAGGGGCTAGTCTACCTAGCGCAAAAGTGCCGTCGTACTTTTCTAATATCTTATTTTTGCTGCACTTTAGAAAAAAATGTTATTTGAAAAAAGTTTTAAAAATAACATTGTTAACATCGACGTGTCTTTGAAATATTGAATTTATTAAAAAATTAAAAATTGATTTAAGTTTTTGTTTTTGGACAGTTCGATGTTGAGAGTACTTGCAAAAATACATGTTTTTTTTTTCAGAACAAATATCCTATGCATAGAAGAGTAATTAGAAAAATACGATTTTTCGTGATATTCACAGGTGACCATTACTTGGCCTAAGCATACTTTTAACACTAAAAATTGCAGAGTTTCTGTAAATATAAATATAAATATAAATATATATATATATATATATATATATATATATATATATATATAAGTCATAGACAAATAGAAATTGAATCATATATCAAACTGATCGCCGGAAAATTGATCGCCAGAAAATTGTTCGCTAAGAAAATTAATCGCCAAAGTATTGACCGCGTGGTAAATTAATCGCAATAAATATTTAAGTATTGCATACAAAAATTGCTGTTTACAACAAATATGTACATTGAGTTAAAAATTACAAATAACGCACAATAGTCAAGCTTCGAAAATTAGGACTGATTTTTAAGCGTTAGGCTAGCTTATTGTTATTAAATTTACACAAAAGTCACCCTCGGAAAACTCGGACCGAGTTTTGGGCTTTAATTTAGGTTATTGTAGTTATATTTAGACATTTAGAGAAATATAGTAATTCTGTCATTAATAATAAGACGTCATAACTGAAGTCGACACCAGACTGGGCTCCCTCTGGCGTCGGAATGCTAAGGCACATTCTAAAATTTATTCATTAGAGTAGTGTAGCAGTAAATTTTGTTGCCATTAATTTTCTTGCAAAAAATTTTCCGACGATCAATATTTTGGAATTTTTATAGTGATATTACAATTATTGATATAAATTTGAGAAATGAATACGTACTTATAATTGCATGTGGTAATGGTATCATTAAATATTTAATACTATTTATCAGTGGTATATAGGATAATTATTTATAATAAAACTATTCATGATTAGAAAATTACTCGGAAAATCATTAATAATCGATTTTATCTATAGACTTTCCCAAAGGCGTTCATATACTACTACTACTACTACTACTACTACTACTACAAAAAAAAAAAAAAAAATATTTAGGGCCGGTTTTATAAAGAAATTTAATCTTCACTTAAAATTTACTTCCAAAGTAAATTTAATGAAAAGAAAAAATGCAACCCGTTTTTTTGACAGCAATGATTTGAATGTCATAAGAACAGAGAAAGTGATTCGAATTTGTTCATTGCATTAAGTTTACTTGACAACTAAATTTTAAGTGAAGATTCAATTTCTTTATAAAACCGTCCGTTAATCTTTTCCTCTTATATGCAACTGTCCCTGTATTTGAAGATAATATTTGATTCTTTCCAGACTCAATATTTGAGTAACTACCAGAAAGAATGTACAGTAATTTAAAATTTTATTTTTAACTGCTTCATAAGGATCAATTTTTTTTGCCGAAAATGGGCATTAGTATTTCAATTAATGCTCTTTCTCCTATAAGGCCGTTAGGTGTTTTTGCCAAAAACGATACTTTTTGTATATTATTAAACCGGATTCGTGTATATGTAAACCACTTCTTTTTATGAAGTCCCGTTTAGCAATTGATTCTTTTTCGATCTCGTAATTACCTCTAAATGATTTATATAAAAGATTAATTACTATGTTTGTTCTTGTTTTTACTGTTCTTCATTTACAAATTAAGCCAAAATTAGAGGATGAAATGCGAATTCTTTTTTCTGACCCAAACTGGACAAAGACTTTGCAATTTTATATTTTGAGTAGGTACTGAGTCTGCGCATCCACCCTTGAATCACAAAGTTTACCGAGCTATACGGGTTTCGGGGTTGTCTGAGCGTGAGCCTACTATAGAACCACGTAGAACTATCAGACCATCGGTGGTTGGGAGAGAAATTACTGCAACATATTAACAGTCTACGAACATGCGACAAGCCTAACATTGTCCCTCGTCTCACCACACTTCTGTTACGGCAATTCTGAATCGAACTTTTGCTCTTGGTAGACTAGCCCATTAATATCGGGAAAGTTACGGAACCCTACTGCTGGCTTTCCAGGTTAGTAGGGAGTTTTTGCATAACGTGCGTCAACGCCAATGTTATGTCTATAATAACGGTCGTACAAAATAACGGGTTTTAAAAAATTCAGATTTTGCACAACGTTTTAAACATACGTAATTTGATTTTGAGGTTTGAATAACATAGGTTTAAATAACTGTCATTTCCATTGTACTTTGGTAAAGAAATCAAAAACTAATGGAAGAACTACAACATGCTTGCTAAATAGCTATAAAAGATATTCTACATGGTTTTTGATAACTAAAATTCCTGTTGTTCTTTGAGTTTATAAGAATGATAAGTTACCTTGAAATATGTGTGTAGTCAATTCCTGCACCCAAACATGAAAGATAATAACTTTAAGGCCGGGCGTACACCAAGGATATATCAAACACGCAACAGGTAACTTATGTAACATAAGGTATATAGACGATTTTAAATGCTAAAGAAATATGTGATATCGTCGAAACCCTTATGCGGCACAAGCATACGCCCGGTATTTACCTTATGTTACTTGTTGTGTATTTGATGTATCTTTGGTCGTACGCCTGGCCTAAATGTGGAAGATATTTTCATATCAAATGCATTTTGCGGGCAATGGAGAAATATAAATATCAAATTAACAGTAAAAATATAATTTGATATAGTTTTCTTTGTAAAATATTGCCCGCAAAATGTATTTAAAGCTTAACTATTTTCACATATAACACGGTACATCAAATAACAAGAAGATTTCAAATTAATTTTACATATGTATATGTCAGAATGACATCAGGCGGGTAACCTAGGGCACCGTGTAGCGGTTTATCCAGTAAGGTGTACAAATCGCGGACTCATTTTAAGCGAGTCGTTGAGGCTGTTCTTAATGGACGTATTACGTATTCAAATTTCATGTACGACAAATAACAAAACGATATTGCTAAACAACCTAGACGTTAGCGTATACTTCTTTCGGGAAAATGTAATGTAAAAACTCTCTAATTATTCATCAATTTCTTTTAGGTTTCTGTAACTTATTTATTTGATAAAAATGCACTTCCATCATATTGTTGAATTCGTAATTTTACGTAGATTCCAAATGTATATAGGAAGTCCCAAGTGAAATATAAAAGTTAATGCACTTCCGGTTAAACTGATGATTTGTGAGCCCCTAAGCTTAGTTTACAAATATATCAAGAAAATTAAAATTTATTATAAATAAAAAAATATTTTGATTGGCCTGTTTTGTCAGTATCACCTGTATACGAAATAGATTTACTTAGTCAAGGAGACCATTCTTTTATTAAAAAAAAAAAAAAAACAATATTGAATATTGCTTTGCACTTGGGTCACTTTTTATGTTTTATGTTCTAATTTTTTATTCATGTTGGGTTTTGATTGTATAATGTGAAAGTTTTGATTTTCAAATCTAAACCAATCGTTAAAGGAAGTTACATCATTAACAAGGATTTTTTGCTTTGCAACTATATGTAATTTATCCATATTCATTTATTTAAAAAAAAAACACAACAATCAAGATCTGTGTACTGGGCACGTTTTTTGGGTCATTCTGTATAATCGTATATCTTCATTACCGAAATCTGCGTAAAGCGTGATAATATATTTATTCAAGTTGTAGAAGTATTTTACGTGAGGATAGGGTCTGTTTCTTTGTCTTTAATTGCCAGGGAGGGAGGAAATAAATCAATTACGTGCAAGGACTGATAACCCAATTACGGAAATGGTGGTTAGGAGTGGCCCAGACAAATGTATAAAATCAGTTAGAAACGAGAGAAAGCAGAGCAGCAAATCTCATTACAGAGTACTACGGTACGCTACGGTGTATCTTACTTTACGCACTCGTGCAGTTATTAATCAGAATTATTCAGAGCTCCTGACTCCCCAGCAATCAATATTGCAGTGGACGATTGCCTGCGAAAAGTGAAATAAATAAGGGCGATATTGCAACATGACTCTTCGATTAAACGGAGCGAAGGTGTCGTATTATTTTTCCATTATGCAGTTATTTATTGAGAGGGAGAAGAGAACAAAATACAGGGGAGCGCAAATCGCAGCGACACCACCATAGTCTTACGAAATCTTATATAGTAATAAATACAATGGCGAAATCAGTTTTCTTAGAAATATACTGCAGAAGATCGACGTTTCTGTTTATTTACTTTTACACTTCGATTTACATTAGGTACCTACTTAAAAGAAATAAGTGCATGTTTAAATTCAGCTCCTATCAGAGAACAAAAATTACTGATTCAGTTGACAATACTTGAAAAATACTTGAAACTGGTAATACTGATAAATAAATTATTTTTGACAATGTTGACAGTGACATTTGAAAAATTAAATTTGGGTTTATTTACAATTTTTTATTAAAATGGTTGTTGTTTCCCGTATGTAAAATTGTAGTTTTGGAGTTATCGTCGGAGAAAAATTTGTCACACACACACACACACACACACACACACACACACACACATACAGACATCATCGTAAAACTAGTAAAATCGTATTCTAGGGACCCCAAAACTTGCTTATTCATTAAAAACTCACCATCTAATATTTTGACCAAAGACAATACCTTCCTTACCTACAACTACAACAGTAAATATACAAATTATCCACATTAAAAATTACTTTAACAATCTTTATTGTTATATTGTTATAAGTCCATAAGAAATTGGAGGCTAATATTGATAAAATAATAATTTTAAAATTTTAACGTTATATATTGCACCCCTGTGGTGCACCCTCCACGCCAGCAATGAGTGCCCGTGAGGTAAGGCCTGGTAAGCGTCCGCGCACGGTACAATTATGCCATCATCATTACCGATATCTGCGATAAAGCAGATTGTGGCACACTCAGAAATGGGTAATATGCCGTGATGATATATATATTATTTATATTGCTAAAATTATGTTAAATATTAAGTAGAAATTAAACGTGCGTTGTATTATTTATTAGTGGTAACATAAAAAATACTAGGTAAGAAAAGCAGAACCTAAATATGAATTTTATCAATTATATTTTATTCACAAATTATAGCATTATAGTTCATTGGTTGTAGTTGAAGGATCAAGTTCAAATGTTTTATATATGTAGGAAAGCCTTAATGATCCCAGATAATTTTTATAAAAAAATTCGTTTATTTAGGACGTTTCGAGCACAAGTGGCCCATCATCAGCTATAAAAAATTTTACAATTGTAATTACATCAATTGTTCATCAAAATTTAAAAAGACAATAAAATTATTAAATTAAATAAAAGTAACCACTCACCTTCACATGGTAAATAAATTATGTAAACATTTTTGTAATAATAAAGTCGATATAAATGTTTAAATATCAAATTTCAAATATAATAACACATGGTACACCATTTTGTTTTTATTATGAAATATAAATACAATTAACTTGTTGCAATGAAGAAAACAACCTACCCGAGATTTTTAAATCTTTTTTTAAAAAGAAAATTCTTCATCGCATTTATAAACTTGCAACAAGTAAATTGTATTTATACCTCATAATAAAAACAAAATAGAGTACCACGTCTTATTATATTTGAAATTTGATATTTAAACATTTATATCGACTTTATTATTACAAAAATGTTTACATAATTTATTTACCATGTAAAGATGAGTTTATTTAATTTAATAATTTTATTGTTTTTTTACATTTTGATGAACAATTGATATAATTACAATTGTAAAATTTTTTTATAGCTGATGATGAGCCACTTGTGCTCGAAACGTCCTAAATAAACGAATTTTTTTTTATAAAAATTATCTGGGATCATTAAGGCCTTTCTACATATATAAAATATTATAGTTCACATACACAAACATCCATGCCTTAGTGGGATTCGAACCCAGAACCCAGACTAAGAGGTGTTGCTCTAACCATTGAGCCACCGGAGCCGACACAATTTATAAATATGAAAAATAAATAAAAGATCTGTTGTGGCCAGCACCATACCTCTCGCCAATTTCATATTAGGCTCTAAATATAGTATTTAACATTTCCGGTACACACAAAATAATTTAATTACATCTATTCTTTATTCTTCAATTCATTCTATAAACAAGTCTCCTCCTACTCTTCTAAATATTCGAGATTCTTCCAATTCATTGACAAGATTGGCGGGATTTCTAAAAGGTATATGATGAAAGTAGGTATAAGTGACGGGTTCTGGAACAGATAACGATCTAAGATTGACGTCACAGATAAGAGATTTTAAAGATAAGGATTGGTGACGTCACAGATAAGAGATGACGTCACAGATAAGAGATGACGTCACAGATAAGAGATGACGTCACAGATTAGAGTGATGACGTCATAACTTAACCTGACGTAACCTCTAAGCTAGGCAAGTGTTTGTTTCTTGCGAGACATCTTAAGATGGCTGCTTGTGAGGTGACGACGTCACAAGAGATGGCGTCACAAACCTTGAGATTTTAAGAATATCTTGAAGATGGTTCTCAAGAGTTCTTAAGATTTCTTCAAGATGTTCTTATCAGTTTGTAAGATTTTTCCAAGACGTTGTTATCAGTTCTTAAGATTTCTTTAAGACGTTGTTATCAATTCTTAAGATTTCTTCAAGACGTTCTTATCAGTTTGTAAGATTTTTCCAAGACGTTGTTATCATTTCTTAAGATTTCTTTAAGACGTTTTTATTAGGTCTTAAGATTCTATATAAGATATTTTTTATTATTTTTGAAGGGTATTATGTTTGGTGTCTTTTCCCATTAATTCGGGGTCGTAGAATACGATGGTGGTGTTATTTTTACAATAAATTTATAATTTTATAAAATTAATTAATTATTATTACATAAAGAGATAGCATTTCCTGCTAGAGATAAGATTTATTTATTTTGCATGCTACGTTTTCTTTATTATGTCTTAAAAGGTGTTGAGTTGGATGTCTATTTCCACTAATTTGGGTACGTACAATACGATGGTGCAGTTATTTTTACAATAAATTTATAGTTTTATAAAATTGATTTATTATTAATGCATAAAGAGATAACATTTCCTGTTACAGATAAATGAGTAATATTTTTATATATTTTTTATTTGAATATGTTACAAGTTTGCTTGAAGATTAATTTTAAAGAGATAACATTTCCTGTTACAGATAAATGAGTAATATTTTTATACATTTTTTATTTGAATATGTTGTATAAGTACCTAAAGAAAAACAAACAAGTTAAAACACGTCTAATACAATCTAATTTAATTTATACATAACCTATTTTTATTTAGGATACTATATAGTACTGGTTGCATACACATTTATTTCACATTAAAGTAATACAGGTTGCACAAACACACAATTTTACACTTTACACTAGTGTAGTACTAGTTGCATACGCACTTATTTTACATTAAAGTAATACAGGTTGTATACCTTATTTATATAATTATTAAATTAATGGAAACATTAAGAAATACACAATATTATAGTATAAATAGAGCTTTTATTATTAAGTGTAATATATTAACAAAAATGTTGATTACAAATTGAATTCAATACAATTATTACTAAACTAATTGAAACATTAAAAATATACAGTTATTAAAGTACAAATAAGACTTATTACTAAATACAACATATTAAAAAAACTCCAATTACAAATTAAATTCATTACAATAACAACATGTAACTGACGAATGCCAGTGGAATGCACATGGTACAATAGTTATTATTTTTATCGCATAAAAATTATACATATTATTGTTACTTAAAATTATATGTTTTTTTTAATATTAGCATAATACCATTTTTCTGATAATAAATTATTAATACACAAAAAAGAATGAAATAAATTTGAGTATTATTGTAAAACATTTATGTATACACATCATTGTTACTTAAAATTACATGTTCTTTTTTAACATTAGCTAGATAATATTTAATACTGAGGGATAATTATATTTTTTCATATAAAAATGCTAAACATAAATGACCACATTTTACACTATTATCAGGTTGATATCTACTGTAATTGTAGTGTACTGAACACCTGTTTCCAAAATAACTAACTAGTTCCTTTGGTGGCGCTAGGTTTCCATAACTGTCAAAATATATAACTAAATTATTACGTTTATTATTATTATTTCTCATAAATACCCCTCTAAAAAATGGAATTTTTAGTTCTTTTGCATATTTTTGAAGATCAATATTACTTAATGCCCGCGATGGTAATTTTATGAGGAGTTTTTTTTTTAAATAGAGTCCAAGTCCTTTTCGATATGGTTTTAAATAGAGACCTTTACCCATGGCGATGGCTTCAATTATTTTATTATGGCGTTGAGCTTCTTTTAATTGTTCTGTGGCAGCTTGCGCGTCGTGAACAGCTTTTGCAATACCCGCAGCTCCACCCCCAAGTGCACCTAGAGCACTCAAGCCGGCAAAAATTGGAATTAACGGTAGGAACCCTCCAGTTTTCGGTACAGATACAACTCTTGGTTTTTTTATTTTTTGCTTTATTTTTTTAATCGTACGAAAAGCAATTTTTGCAGACTTATTTATATCTGAGTTATTTTTTGTTTTTATTGCTTTTCGCGCGCGATTAACTACATGGGGGAATGACAAACTTTTGTCAGATTTCTTGTTTTGCACCCTCATTATGACTATTTAAGCAGCACACGTTTCACCTTTTCCGCAGTCAGTGACGAACAGAGCTAAATTAACGCTGCACACTTATTTATATGAAAATGCAGACCGTAAAGCAAAGTAATAATCTTGAGGTTAAGAATTATGATTTTATGAATGCTAGTAGTAAACCGCGTCATAGTTCGTTGTTACCGGGTATAGTTAGATGTATTATAGCAGGTCCTTCTGGATGCGGTAAAACAAATGTTATGATTGCACTTTTGGAGCATGAAAATGGTCTATGTTTTTCGAATGTCTATATATACTCAAAATCATTATTCCAACCCAAATATAAGTATTTAGAAATGTTGCTAAAACCTATTGAAGGAATAGGTTGCTTTGCATATAATGAAAACGTAGATATTGAGAAACCGTGTAATGCGCAATGCAACTCTGTGTTTATATTTGATGATGTAGCGTGCGATAAACAGGATGTAATTAGAGAATACTTTTGTATGGGTCGCCATAAGGCTATAGATTGTTTTTATTTATGTCAGACGTATGCCAGAATTCCCAAACATCTTATACGGGATAATGTTAACCTGCTAATATTATTTAAACAAGATGATATGAATTTAAAACATGTATATACTGATCACGTGAATACAGATTTATCATATGAAAAGTTTAAGAATATTTGTTCTTTTTGCTGGCAAGACAAGTATGGTTTTCTGGTTATTAATAAAGAAAGTGGTTTAAATGTAGGGCGTTACCGTAAAGGCTTTGATCAGTATATTATAATAAATAATAGTGCCTCAAGCTCAAGAGCTTCAGATAACAGTTAGTTGTTGTTTTGTAAACATCTAAAACAGGGTAAATAGAACAACGTCAGATTAAATTTAAATCATACCTGTTTTTTGACTTGTTTATACAGCTATTAGATTTGTTTTTAACTGCTTGTGAGCTGATTATCTGCTATTGGATCTGTTTTTTACTTGTTTATACAGCTGTTAGATCTGTTTTTTATCTGGTTGTTTATACAGCTATTAGATTTGTTTTTAACTGGTTGTGAGCTGATTATCTGCTATTGGATCTGTTTTTTATTTGTTTATACAGCTGTTAGATCTGTTTTTTATCTGGTTGTGAGCTGATTATCTGCTATTGGATCTGTTATTGTTATTAAAAATGAATGAAAAATTAACAAAGGATATAATTAATACCCGGAATATTATTAAACAGAAGCTTAAAAACCTTAGGCTTGGTGCATTACATAGAAAAATTGAGTTAGAATCGCAGTATAAACCAATAATTAAATCTTTAAAAGATATTGCAGTTCATTTACCAATGGCCAATATAAAACAAGAAGTTAAAAGTGAACCAAAAGAAGAAGTAAAGGAGGAGGATGAGGAGGAGGAGAAAATATCTAACAAAAATGAAACTTTATTGGGTCCTAAATTTTTAGAAACAAGTGTAGTGGCAGAATCAATGGATGAGGGTGGAGATGATGATGACGTATTTATTGAAAATCAGTCATCCATGATTGAAAGTCGTCCATCATTAACTAGAGAGGATATTTTGAATTTAACTCAGGAGCCCTCATTTAGGGAGTATTTAGATCAGTACGATCCATTACCTCGACAATATGTTGAAGAAATGATAACAGATAACAAAGATTCATATGATTTCAAATATGGCGTGCGTCATGATGTAAATACTGATAAATTTTCTATAGGCGATTCGGAGTTAAAAATTGTGGGTAAGGATATAGTTATACAAGATCTAAAGTATATTGGAACACCAGGTTTATATGAGCTGTTATTTAAAAAACAGCCGATAGGATATACGGAGACTGATCGTAAAAATTATGTTGATATTGTAAAAAGAACAAACGCTGCCCGTCGAAATTATAGTGACAGTGAGCAAGTTGCGGGGAACAGATCTCAGAAGTATACTTCCATTATTGCCCCAATGTTAGACCCTCGGAAGAAAGTTGCCCCAATTTCTAAAAAAATAAGTTCAATTTCTAAAAAATAGAGTTCTACGTCAGGAGGGAGTCCAGCTTTAAGATATATAAGTTCAATATCTAAAAAACCAAGTTCCACGTCAGGTGGAAGTTATTTAAAAAAATTAACTAAAAAACGAGTGGAGTATGTATACTGGGATAATGTGAATGAATTGGTTGATAGACTGCGTCTTTTAATTGCGTCACGTGATGCCGGTCATACAGGTCATAATAATGAAATTATATCAATAATTGAGGAATTAAAAGAAGCGGGTGTTATAAAATAGCGACAGTGCTATAATGACTCTTGACAAGTTCGGTCGTCATATTGAGCATTATAAAACTAAAAAATATTCTAATAATTTATTATCTCTTGTTTCAAAACAAATTAAGGAATTAGAATTTGGCTGTATAAATAAAATAAATATACTAGAAAATAAATTTAAAGTGGAATTGGTTAAAGTGAAAAATAATTTAAAATCCACCATTGTTATTAATTTAAAATTAAAACTACAAGGTGATATTTATAATATAATAAATAGCCCTAATTTGTCTTTTTACAATTTACCTTGTACTGGTAAAATAATTCAAATTAATTTAAATATTCCAAACGAACGACTAAACTATCGAATTAATGAGAATCCCCGTATTTCAATAATAGTTAATAAAGATGTTGTAAAAGGAGATAAATTGACAATATATCCCAGCCCTGTTAGCTTAAAAGCTAGTGAATTATATATGGAAATTATACTGGAAACATCTGTTAATTATGTCCAAAATTAAACGCGAAATTGTGGAAGAATTACATAGACCAGCGCGAGTGCATTTTCCCAGAAGGCGTGTTATTACAAAAGAAATAGATGACTTATTTCAAGCGGATTTAGTTGAAATAAAGGATATCGATACATTTTAGTTGTAATTGATGTATTTTCCAAATTTTTGTGGACCAAACCTGTGAAAAACAAAACAGGGTCTGAAATTTCAGATGCTATGAAAAGTATTTTGCTTGGTAGTAATCGAATTCCTCAAAATTTACAAACTGATCTCGGAAAAGAATTTTATAATCAAAATTTTCAAAATTTAATGAGTAAATATAATATTAATCATTATTCAAGCTATAGTACTAAAAAGGCATCTGTTGTTGAGCGAGTTAATCGTACCATAAAATCAATGATGTGGAAAGAGTTTAGTTTACAGGGTACATATAAGTGGTTGAGTCTATTACCTAAACTTACAAAAAAGTATAATAATACAAAGCACAGAACTATTAATATGAAACCTATTGATGTTAGTAAAAAGAATGAAAAATTACTTCTTAACAGTGTTTACAGTAATATTAAAATGGTTGGAAAAGGAAAATTTAAATTGGGTGATTTTGTGCGTATAAGCAAATATAGAGGGGCTTTTGTGAAAGGTTATACTCCTAATTGGTCTAATGAAATTTTTAATATACATTCGATTCAAGTAACAAATCCTATTACTTATATTCTTAAAGACCAGTCGGGACAAATTATAAAAGGGGGATTTTATGAATATGAATTACAAAGAGTAAAGTATCCTAATGTATATCTTGTTGAAAAAATTTTAAAAAGGAAGGGTGATATGGTACTTGTTAAATGGCTTGGATTTGATAATAAACACAATAGTTGGATAAGTAAAACTAATGTTGAATGACAATTCAAAATAGTTAATAGTTACTGTAGTTTAGTAGAAATATCTAAATGTGAGTTTACTACAATTAATTATGAATTTGTACAAAATTAGTTTCCTGATATTCCTATAAATATAAATTCAATGTTTCGGTATACAGATGGGTAACTTTACTTTTCCATAATAAAATTATTGTAAATATTATGAATATACTAAAAACTGTTTTGACAGTTATGAAAACCTAGCGCCACCAAACAAACTAAAATATTATCTTTTATGTTTAGCATTTTCATAAAAATAATTATAATTACCCTTCAGTATTAATTGAACCATCATGCCATACACATTTACGCTTTTTCATAATGAATCAATTATAAATAAAACCTTTTATCCGCCGATTGTACTTGACGATAAATCGGAATATGTTCTTGGTTTAATAAGTTTTGAAGTTTATAATGCTATACCAAATATTGAAAATGATAAATTTTATATTGGTAGTCATGTAATTACTATTCCAGAAGGTTCTTACGAAATTGAAGATATAAATAAATTTTTAACCAAAAAGTTAGATACAAATACCAAATTAAACATTGTAGCAAATAACAATACTCTTAAGTGTGAAATTAAAAGCAATAAGGAGATAAATTTTGTACCGGAGGATTCAATTGGTAATATTCTAGGGTTTAAACCTCGTCGATTAGAGGCTAATAAATCACATGAATCTGACAACCCAGTTTCTATAATTAAAGTAAATGCAGTGTGTATTGAGTGTAGCATAACTATAAATTCTTATTCAAATAGTAAAAATGTGCATATAATTCATAAATTTTTCCCGCGCGTCCCGCCAGGATTCAAAATTATAGAGGCTCCAAATCAAATAATCTATTTACCAATTAGCACGCGTGTAATAAATTCTTTAACCCTTAAAATAGTTGACCAAGACGGAAAGTTAATTAATTTCAGAGGAGAAGACATAACGGTAAGACTACATCTTAAAAAACAAAATGGGGATTAATTTTAATCATACTGATCGCAAGCATACAAATACTGCTCGAAACTATAATTACATCACTCAAAAGAAGACTGTTGAAGGGTTAACATCCATCAATTATCAGTTTCTAAAATCACTTGGGTTTAAAGTTCAATCCGGACAACAATAAACAAAGAAAGTGAATAAAAACATTTATTATTTGGATTGAAGTTCATTATAAAAAATCTAAAAAATATTCTCTGCATTCATCAAAATGAACTGTAATGTATTAAACGTATCAGACAAGGCCTTATTTGATGATTCAATCAGTCATGCTGAAAAGCACACGCACCAACCGTATGCTTCCACAACTTTAAACAATAATGATGAAATTCGAATTCCAATACAGCAACAAGACTTGTATACTCTACCATGGAATAGTATACTTTATATTGAGGGTAAACTTCTCACGAATGATAATAAAGTATCGACCACAGCTAAATTAATTAACAATGCATTTGCATTTTTATTTAGTGAAATTCGATATGAAATTGGAGGGATAGTAATAGATAGGGTTCGAAATCCAGGAATTACTTCAACTATGAAAGGTTACGTCTCCTACAATATAAATGAAAGTAAACGTTTACAAAATGCTGGTTGGTCACCTTTGGTTGATACTAAACAAATAGTTGATAGTCACGGTAATGTCAATGTATGCATTCCTCTCAATATGATTTTAGGATTTTGCGAAGATTTTAAAAAAATTATCCTAAATTTACAACAAGAATTAGTTCTCATACGAAGCAGTACTGATGTGAATGCAATTGAAAACAGCGCCGCCAATGAAAATATAAAAATTGAATTAAGTAAAGTTCACTGGAAAATTCCACATATATCGGTAGCCGATGCTGAGAGACTAATGCTTATGAAGTATATAGAGGAGAGCATTAATTTGGAGATAGCTTTTCGTAGCTGGGAACTTCATGAATATCCACTCCTACAAAAAACACAACGTCACTCCTGGCCAATCAAAGCTACAACACAAATGGAAACACCTCGCTTCATCATTGTTGGATTTCAGACAGATCGCAAAAACAAGCCTAATAAGGACATGAGTAAATTTGATCACTGTAATTTGAGTAATATTAAGTTGCATTTAAATTCTGATATGTACCCATATGATAATTTAAATTTAAATATTAAAAATAATCATTGGGCTATGTTATATGAAATGTTTACTCAATTTCAGTTGTCTTACTATGAACGATCATGTGAGCCTATATTCACACCTCATGAATTTATCAATACAGCACCACTGGTAGTCATAGATTGTTCGCATCAGAGTGAAACATTAAAATCGGGTAAAGTTGATATAAGATTGGAATTTGAAACAAATGAAAATGTTCCAGAAAATACAGCTGTATATTGTTTAATTATACATGATAAAATAATTAACTATAATCCATTAACAAATATTGTTAGTAGTATGTAAATGCAAAATAAATCTTTTACAATAATACCCAAATTTATTTCATTCTTTTTTGTGTATTAATAATTTATTATCAGAAAAATGGTATTATGCTAATATTAAAAAAACATATAATTTTAAGTAACAATAATATGTATAATTTTTATGCGATAAAAATAATAACTATTGTACCATGTGCATTCCACTGGCATTCGTCAGTTACATGTTGTTATTGTAATGAATTTAATTTGTAATTGGAGTTTTTTTAATATGTTGTATTTAGTAATAAGTCTTATTTGTACTTTAATAACTGTATATTTTTAATGTTTCAATTAGTTTAGTAATAATTGTATTGAATTCAATTTGTAATCAACATTTTTGTTAATATATTACACTTAATAATAAAAGCTCTATTTATACTCTAATATTGTGTATTTCTTAATGTTTCCATTAATTTAATAATTATATAAATAAGGTATACAACCTGTATTACTTTAATGTAAAATAAGTGCGTATGCAACTAGTACTACACTAGTGTAAAGTGTAAAATTGTGTGTTTGTGCAACCTGTATTACTTTAATGTGAAATAAATGTGTATGCAACCAGTACTATATAGTATCCTAAATAAAAATAGGTTATGTATAAATTAAATTAGATTGTATTAGACGTGTTTTAACTTGTTTGTTTTTCTTTAGGTACTTATACAACATATTCAAATAAAAAATGTATAAAAATATTACTCATTTATCTGTAACAGGAAATGTTATCTCTTTAAAATTAATCTTCAAGCAAACTTGTAACATATTCAAATAAAAAATGTATAAAAATATTACTCATTTATCTGTAACAGGAAATGTTATCTCTTTATGCATTAATAATAAATCAATTTTATAAAACTATAAATTTATTGTAAAAATAACTGCACCATCGTATTGTACGTACCCAAATTAGTGGAAATAGACATCCAACTCAACACCTTTTAAGACATAATAAAGAAAACGTAGCATGCAAAATAAATAAATCTTATCTCTAGCAGGAAATGCTATCTCTTTATGTAATAATAATTAATTAATTTTATAAAATTATAAATTTATTGTAAAAATAACACCACCATCGTATTCTACGACCCCGAATTAATGGGAAAAGACACCAAACATAATACCCTTCAAAAATAATAAAAAATATCTTATATAGAATCTTAAGACCTAATAAAAACGTCTTAAAGAAATCTTAAGAAATGATAACAACGTCTTGGAAAAATCTTACAAACTGATAAGAACGTCTTGAAGAAATCTTAAGAATTGATAACAACGTCTTAAAGAAATCTTAAGAACTGATAACAACGTCTTGGAAAAATCTTACAAACTGATAAGAACATCTTGAAGAAATCTTAAGAACTCTTGAGAACCATCTTCAAGATATTCTTAAAATCTCAAGGTTTGTGACGCCATCTCTTGTGACGTCGTCACCTCACAAGCAGCCATCTTAAGATGTCTCGCAAGAAACAAACACTTGCCTAGCTTAGAGGTTACGTCAGGTTAAGTTATGACGTCATCACTCTAATCTGTGACGTCATCTCTTATCTGTGACGTCATCTCTTATCTGTGACGTCATCTCTTATCTGTGACGTCACCAATCCTTATCTTTAAAATCTCTTATCTGTGACGTCAATCTTAGATCGTTATCTGTTCCAGAACCCGTCACTTATACCTACTGATGAAATATATGCATAGCAAACGCGTGTTTAGTTGACCTGTCGCTGTACATACTTTGGCTTACAAATGAATCCTGTTTCTATTTATACCAACTTTAGATGTTGACGGAGTCTTTTCTTGTTATAAAAATAGCATGTTATAATTACTATTATTCCTCGATTTGTCCAAGTACGAATTTTAGGTTTTCCGCATTCAAGAAAAGTGTTAATTTAACGTGCGGCAGTTATATCTATAATTTTAAATATTTAAATAATGGTAAAATAAGAAATATTAAATGTTTCAGCAATGTGCTATTTGATGGATACAATGAAATATTTTATATATTTATAATTCTCTATTTTTAAATCTATAGAAGATATAATAAAAATGTTTAATATACTAGATAGAGAATTTTATATTCTTTAATATTTATAATAACAAATTTCCAAAAAATAATATTTAGAAGATTTTTTTAAAGAAACTACTACTTCCGGTTGGCCAATTGTTACCAAAACCTTTTCAGCTCTTCCCATGAATGTCAGTTTGAGGAATTCATAGTTAAATTGGTCTTATGTCTTATAGTTTTTGCGTAATCATCCCTCCAACATCCACACGTACATACACACATACAAACATAGGGACCCTAAATCGTGCTTATTCACTAAAATCTGGATATGTGATTTTTAGCATGAATCCAATACCTCTCTTAGCGTGAGGTAAAAAATGATCGTAGATATACATAAGGAACGTAATTTTTAGATATTAAATCTATCACAGTTAATTTTTTGATGTGGCATCTAAATAAAAATATCTGATGTGGACAGCACATGACTTCCTTGTACGCCTGTTACACTGTACATATTTTGTTAATAATTAAAATATGTATTATAACAGACCCAATCATAAAATTGCACGTATTTGACATAATTTGACATCAACATTTTATTTTTTTGTTATTTTTTGTCCTAATCCATAGCAAACTTAATTAGAGAATAAAAAAGCTAATTTAATCATAATTAATGTTTTCGACGCAGAATTCAATTCTCTAAAACTTTTATTTGAAGTATTTATTACTAAAATCAAAATAACACCATTTTTCAAGAAAAACTGATAACATCTTCAGGTAAAGTATCACTTCCGGTTAGACTATTTTAACCAAAATCTATTATGTTATTCCCATTGATATAGAAGTCTTATATATCAAATTTGAAAAGTTTTGGATTATATTTTAATATAGTTTTTCTTTAAAATCTATTATAGGCTTCAGGTAAAGTACCACTTCCGGGTAAACCATTTTAACCAAAATCTATTATGTTATTCCCATTGATATAAAAGTATTATATACTAAATTTGAAAAGTTTTGGATTATATTTTAATATAGTTTTCATTAAAATCTATTATAGGCTTCAAGTAAAGTACCACTTCCGGGTAGACCAATTTAACTAAAATCTATTATGTTATTCCCATTGACATAAAAGTCTTATATATCAAATTTGAAAAGTTTTAGATTATATTTTAATATAGTTTTTCATTAAAATCTATTATAGGCTTCAAGTAAAGTACCACTTCCGGGTAAACCATTTTAACTAAAATCTATTATGTTATTCCCATTGATATAAAAGTCTTATATACCAAATTTGAAAAGTTTTGGATTATATTTTAATATAGTTTTTCATTAAAATCTATTACAGGCTTCAAGTAAAGTACCACTTCCGCAAGTTATGTAATGACCAAAAAGGGAGGTGCACAACTAGATGTTATAACAGTTCTAAATACAAAATTTTAACTTTCTACGGCTTCCCGTTTTTCAGTTATGCGAGATACGTACATACGTCACGACGAAATTAGTCAAAATGGATTCAGGGATGCTCAAAATGGATATTTCCGTTGAAATCTGGAAACCGAATTTTTTCGCGATTACAATACTTCCTTTACTTCGTACAAGGAAGTAAAAATACATATCACATTTATTACATATAAAAAAATTATTAAAAAGCAATATATATTTCTATATTATAGATTCACACAGCTTATCTGAATGTTTATTGGAATAACCAAGGTAAGATCAAAATCCTTGGCAAACTGAAAAAATCTTTAAATAATTATCTTTATGTTAATTATTTTACAGTAATCGAGTGGTTGTTCGAGGCAAGAATAGGTTTTAAAATGATCGAATATAGATAGATATATATAGAATTTATCATTCAATCACAGTTTCGATACAGTTTTCAAATATTCAATGACTGGTTGAAGGCTGAATATTATTCTTTAACCAGTGGAAATTATTTTTTGTTAGTTTCACTTTCGTCATTTGAATTAAAGTTGAAATCACAAAAAAATGAAAACCATCAAAATTATTATTACATTAAAAATTTTGTTTAACTGTTTTATGATTTTGAAATTTTGTCGTCAATAAAACAATTTTTTGGTGAAGCCTTCTTTTATTGCAATATTTATCCATACTGTAAACAACACATGGTTATACACATATACATACAATAGTTGACAAACGCTAAAACGGTATTTACCTTTAAAAGTTTGGATTAGATTGTTTATATTCCATTCTGTTATATTTTAATTACAAAGTCGTCTGGTATGTTCGTGTTATAACCAACATTACACAAACTACATGTGCACATAATATTTGTAGCTTTAAATATTAAAATAAATGCTTCTAAAACACTGTAACTTGTACGAGTACCTACACCCTACAAATGTTTCTGTTCTACTAACAAATTACGTCTTATGTATAATGTGTTAGAATTTACAAGTATGCTGTTCAGAGTGACCAAAATATTGTGATAAAAACTATCTTACTGGATAGTACGTATTTACAGATAACTAAAAATTAAGTAATTTTTACGAGAAATTTTTGTTTACAACTAAATTTTTATTTTTATCAGAATAATTGTGGTATATTTAATACAATGCGTGTAAACTGTGATAATATATTGTATTTTTTGCTATTATGGGTGAACTACAAATTTTAACAATAAATGCAACACGACAAGTAAAGTTTATTAGCTGTTCTGATATTTTATAAGAGTAATTGTCATTAAAATAAAATTATTATAACATAGTTGCGACATATTTGGTGTTAGTTATATTTATATGATTTTTTCCGTGCATGTGAATCAGCAACATAACGTCATTTTCGGCTTAGCATATTTATTCCTAAACTTTTATTGTAAGAGCTTATTACTAAAAAATGTCTGACAATAGTTGAATTTAATTGAAAAAAAAAGCGTTAATTGATAAAATGTGAACGGGGAAACTCATACGATTTTAGGCTTGTACGACTATTTATTATTAAATTAACTAAAACATTAATAATTAAAGCTTCCGCGAAACTATACTACTAGAAAATTACTCAATATTATTAACAAAAACTAAAACTTTATAATATTGTCACTATTGCAATGATTGTCCAAAGTTTCCATCCGTTCACCCGTTCCAGGATTTTCTACAATAAGTACGCATTACCATGTCTTTTAAAACTAATGCTTTCGCAATGAAAATTATAGCCTACTCGTTGACTGTAGAATCTACTAACATTCGAATAATAACATCAACTCTCCTAGATTAATTTTTCATCTCGACTCCTTTCTAATTTATTGAATTACATTAATCTGCAATTTACATTGCTGCCGGTGGGTTTAAATGTCTTCTGCGTTATTTTACAATTATAGTTATATCTTCATAGATACACAGGCCTATTCCGCAATTCAGTGGTTAATTTTTAGCAACTGTTAAAAATTTTATCCAATAGATATTGATTTGACAACTAAAATTACAATTTTTTTGTTATATATCGACATACTTGTTTGCTTAAAATTTTTAACCAGTTGTTAAAAATGAACCACTGGGTTACGGAATAGGCCTTACAAACTGTTTAAAATGATCCACGGCCTACCTAATTTGCGAATTCTCAATAATTCTGTCGGGACCCTCATACATTGTCATAAAATTTTATTTATTGTTTTCTAGGAACAAGTCTGTCATCGATCGGCTAAAATGATGTGATGATCGTAATTGATATACAATTATTGTAAATATACTCGTATCCTCACTGCTTTTGCTTTTATCGATTTCTATCATAATTTAGTTTATTGAAGTAAAAAAAGAAAATATTCGTACGTTTCTTTAACTGTGGTAGTAAATGATTTATAGTTGTAAATGTATTTAGTGATTTAAGTCGTAATAAAAGTAATAAACGTTTGGGGGAAAGTAGTAAATGAGTGATGTTGAGGAAAGTGATATTCCGTGGCGTGGGTAATGGTATTCCTGTCACGTCGTTGGGGCTAATGTGTACACGGCCCGGGGATAAGATAACTATTCGCTATATATTATCGGGCTTTGTTTATACAACACGGTTGGTGACAAGGTTGGTCGGTTGTTGTGCTGTGCAGCCTGCAGCGGTGATCTGTTCGGCACTTTATTCTCCTGCACAACGCGATATTTTTGTTAGGGTAAATTGGATCTTTGAGATTTCCATATAGCGAGCCCAGCCTCGTAGCCCTGCGTAAAAATAAAGATCGACGTGTCCGGCCTTAGGCTTCACCTCCATCAGCTGGTGACACGAGGAGGAACTAAATTCGTTCAAACGTAACCGAGAGACAATCGCCAAATACCCAAATTCTATCAACCCACACGAAAATAAACCATCATCCGATCTCACTCACATAAAACTCAGTCTATATTATTGCTAACCTATCTATCCCCCCAAATTTATTTACCATTCCCAATTTTATAGCACATTGGAATGCAATATCATTTCTAAATACCTATTTGGAATCCTGATCCCTCAAGCCTGAAGCTATTTTTATTTAGAATTGTCCTGTTATTTACTAAAAGGTAAATAAAAGACAAGCATTTTGGTTTAGAATGGCATTTAATTGTACATAAAATTGCTTTTATTATTGAAAACATTTATGTGTACACCCATATTCTTCAAGACCAGAACGAACTTTTTGCATTGCATGATGCAAATATGTTAATATTTTTTTTCTTGAATCAAAAACGAATGGGGTACAAAATAAGATTATGTTTAGTATTTTCTAATACATGAGACTACTAGAAATTTAAATGAAATAATTTAATTAGATACCTATATTTAATTTTGACATTTTTATTCCCAATATCTATAATTTGCATTAGACTTTTGTTTTATTTATTCTCAGTTAAAATAATTATTTTAAATAATAATTACATTCATTTTAGAAACGATAATGTATATAAAGAAACTAACGCTAAACTAAAAATACTAAAAAGGATAACGAATAATATATACATACGCATTAACTTTTATATCATAATGTGCGTTATGGGCCGGTTATAGTTTTAGCAGTCTGTTTAAAAATTATGTTCAATTTTTAAATTGCTCCAATACTACATAGAGTAGAACTACTCTCTATCATTATTGCCGAAATCTACGAATAAAAACAAAATTAGTACATCTAAAAATGGATAATAAGCCATTGATACCACTATTTTCTCATTTTATTTATTTTCCACATTTGCTAGATTTTCCAGACTTAGACCTACAATCGACACATTGTATATTATGCTTCTGCCGTTCTGGATCCATAAGTGGTGCGCTCATGATAAACATATTTTTAGACACATTCATTCTAAAGCAATGGATTTTCTTAGTTTACAGGCATAACCGTTACGGTTTCTATGTTCAATAAACGAGATATCCAAAATGGAAATTGCTTTCTAAATTAGATCAACTATACAATTAAACTTATGCAGGATAATATACAAATTAAACAATCAACTTGTAATAAATTTATTTATTTTATTAATTCTGGAATATCTGTACATTATCATCTTTTTATACAGAATGAGTCAGGAGGAAAATACCAAACTTGGGGAGTATATAAGAGTACTACACACGAGTATAAAACCTTATAAGAGTTACAGTGTCTTAAAGGTTTAATTTTTATGATGCAAGCTAGATACTAGAATAATTTAATTATCAAACAATAACCGGTCATTCATTATTTATTGAAAATTAATAAACAATGCCATATATCAACTCGCTCCATACTATTAGATCTTTGTTTGTGGGAATGGTTGAAAAGTGAGGTGTGCAAAACTGAAGTGAACAATCGAGATGTACAAATTCATCATACTTTTAACACTGTCAAAAAAATGGCTGGAGAACCATAGACAGATATTTGAAAATTTATTAAGTTAAAAATACTACTTATATTAATATTTGTTTAGTCACATATTTATTTATTGTATACACTCCCGAAATTTGGCCTACCTATATACGAGTAAATGAGTTAAGGGTAGTTTATTTTTGATAATATTATTCAATACATGCTAATGTTAGAGTTATGTGGTAATTATGAGTCGTTGCGAAAATTCAAACATTTGCAGCAACAATTCGGAACATTCAGTTAATATCGGGTAGGTATGCTTGCAATGTAAAAGCTGTACGCATTAGTTCGCCGGCCGTGCTATCTTTGTTTGTCACAATCGGACCGTGGAAAGCAGCAATTCTGCTAAGCCCTGCTTTTATAACAATCTATATATTTATTATGTAAACCCTGGTATTCACAACTAGTTGTAAACATCAGTGAATTATACCCACAGAACAAATTTTTCGCACAAAACAAAAGGATAACTAAAACTAGAACCAAGGGCCCTCACAAATTTCTACAAAATATTGAATTTGAAAATAGTAAGATTTTTATTTGTAAAATGTTCACTGTGTATGTATAGTGAATAAATAAAATAATAATTGGACATAGTTCTGTATAAATTTTATTTATAAAACGACGTTTTTGCAGCAAAATCCCAAAAATATATTTCTTCTTGAAGTTTACTTGGATGACATAAAGTATTAGCTCTCTGATATGATTTAATATTAACAGGCTTTTTGGATGGTGGTTAGAAATCTCATGAAGATATTTATTTTACCTTTATTTGTTATATATTAAATCATCTTTTTTACCTCCCGCTACCCTTGGTAAGGGAGGCATAGGGATCGTGCTAAAAATCACATATCGAGATTTTAGCAAATAACCACGTTTTAAGGTCCCTAGAATCCAATTTTAACATTTTCACGATGATGTCTGAATATGTGTATGTGTGTGTGTGTGTATATATATATATATATATATATATATATATATATATATATATGTGTATGGATTTTGTTAACGCTCTAACTCAAATACTATCATTCAGAAAATTCTGAAACCTTGTATTTCTACCTTATTCTAATATGAAAAGATACCATTAGATTTTGGTGTAAATCGGATAACCGGAAATGGCACTTTATCTGTAGCTCATAATGGTTTTTCTTCAAAAACTACCATTACTTGCCATTTTTTCGCATTTTGTCATTATGAAAATTAAAGATTAATAAATTTTCTACAGGTATACATTAATACATTTTCTATATATGTTAGAGATAAATTTAAAAATCAATTTTTCTTATAAATACCTATGCCTCAGATAAACACAATTCCTTTGTTACACAGTTCATATTTCAAATGAATTTAACTGTTAAGTAAATATCACTGACAAAGAACGTATCATTTCAAATTGGTAATGATGACATTTTAAAAAGAAAATAGTAAATAAAGCAATAGTTATATGTTATATGCAAAGGAACTTATGTAGTTTGCAGCATTAGTAAATAAATATGTAGGTATGTATTTAAATTAATAAAAATTAAGTCATTGTCCAAAAACTAATCACTTCAAATTAATAACAGTGACATTTTAAAAAGAAAATAGTAAATAAAGCAATAGTTATATGCAATGGAACAGTCTGCAGCATTAATAAATACGTAGGTATGTTTTTTTAATTAATAAAAATTAAATACTTAATATTGTTTATCTTTAATCGTATCGTAATTTTGAATGAGAAAATGAAATCTAAGTCGATTTGCAGATGTTTAAAATTTTAAAAGGATTTATGTGATTTTAAGTTATTGAATTGAATAAATTTATTTGTTTTAAGGTATACACACCTCATACAAAATAACATATAGGTATATCCCAAAATTATGTACTAGGTAACCAATCTGTAGACTTAATTTACAAAAATATTAACATTATTTGTTTTAAGGTATGCAGACCTCATATAAAAATAATAACATATATCCCATAATTATACCGTGAGTATTTTTTAACGTGAAACATTGAGTTTTTCATATCCATGGTTACTACTTGATATTTGATTGACAGTAATGTATTTGCCGAGTTCCATTTAAAATGAAACATAGGGAACGAATCTGACAGACGTATTATATTTAAATATTGCAAGAAATTTAGCGGAGTCAGAAAACCACTCGGGAGCACTAAACATATTTTGGGCACAAGGTGCACACAGTATTTTTTCTACATCTAAATTTAATTTTTAGAAACAGGTATAATTATTTAAACAAATTTAACCTCTAATGACATCTTGTCAATATGACAGATAACCGTTGAATTTCCCTATAAGTTATGATTTGGCATTTGATTGACAGCAATATATTTATCTGTCTCATTTAAAATGACACATGGGGAATGAATTTGACAGAAGTATTATATTTAAATATTGTAAGAAATTTAGCCGAGTCAGAATACCACTCGGGCAGGTATAATTATTTAAACAAAATTAACCTCAATTGACGTCTTATAAAATGTCAAATTCGTTCCCTATGTTTCATTTTAAATGGAACGGGCAAATACATTGCTGTCAATCAAATGTCAAGTCGTAACCATGGATATGACAAACTCAATGTTTCACGTTAAAAAATACTCACGGTACCTATAACAATATAAGTTTGTACAAAACAGCCAATTTGTACGAATAATGTACAAAAATATAGACATATGAGAATACTTCAGAGTTTAATTAAAAACGTTGTATTATTTAAGACAATTTGAACATTAAAAGAAAAGAAAAACTTAATAGATGAGGTGAAAATAAGTTTATTATTTATTTAACGAGAAACCTCAAAATTAGGCTATTTACAACATAAAGAAAAATATCATTGACTTATTGACTTTTTTGTTTGTCCAGGTCCTTAAACAAGCAAGAAAACTAAAATTCTCTGTGACCAGTAGAGTGTATTTATTAATAAGTTCATCACTATTGCCTTTGTAAGTGGGACATTTAAGAAAAAAGTGTTCAAAACTTTCAGGTTCGTTGTGATTACATGATAGACAGGTTTCACTAGTATGATATTTGATGCCATTATAGAATATTGTTACCATTTTCTTACTAGCTAAATGTAGACTTATTATTATTTTAATTTTAACTATTATATATCTAATAAATATTGTTCAGCACAAAAATTTGTTCTAATTAATTTATAATGTTCATTAAATCTGCCCTCTATCAAAAGTAATTTATCTTTTTCCAGGGAATTATTATTTATTGCTTTCACAATTTTCTTAACATGCACTTTTGTCAGATTTTCTAAATCAAAGAGCGGTAGCACATCACAGTTTTTTTTTTTTTAATTCCAATTAGTTGTTCATACCAATTAAGTTACAAATTGTTATTGTCTGACATAGCCAAATGTACTAATCTTTTTAGAATAATTTTGAGATATCTTATTGCTAATTTTAAGAATTCAATTTAATGAGCGCTTTACAATTTGCGATACTGTATGCGTGCTACCGGTTTCAAGACGAAGCATGTAAGTAGGTGTTGTTTTGGGGCATTTTAAAATAAATTTTATAAATTTCAGTTGGCATAATTCTATTTTATCGTAATATTTTGTACTCCAAATTTCTTCCCCATATAAAACAGTATTTTAATAACAGATTCCATTAAATGCTTTTTCTCTTTCCACGTTTGGGACTTACCTTTATAGTGTATATTGTTCACTTTCACAGTGGCTAAATTTGCTTTTTTTTTGTACTGACGAGAAGTTTTCAATAAATATTCCCGAAGATTTAAAAAGGACACCTAAATAACTATATTTATTTCTAATTCTGAGTTTTGACACAAAAATGGACGTGTTTGTTTTGGATTTCGACCTTTATGAAAAGGGACAATTTTAGTTTTTTCCGTATTAACAGTTAAAATGTTGGAAATACAGTATTCTTCAACTAATCGTAGTGTTTGCTGAAGAGATATTGGCGTGTCACTTAACAAATAAGTCATCTGCATAGCAAAGTAACAAAATATCTATGTTTCCGTCTATAATTATACCCTTTTGCCCGTTTTGACGCATGTAATCTTCTGAATCATTAAGAAATATAGCAAATACAAGAGGGCTTAATATCTCACCCTGTAACACTCCTTCCTTGAGCGGAATAGTTTCGAAGTGCGCAATCCCACAATAGTTATTTGGGTCTTTTTTTAAAAAAAAACGTGTGCTGTGAAACAAACAAGACTGGTTCCTGTCAGCTTCTGGTTTCATCGGCCGTTTTTTTTTTATTACCGAAGTATTATCTTTCTTATACATTTCATATTACGTTTAATTTTTTATATCACATATATTTGAATTTTCAAAAATTTGATTTTGTTTATTAGTTACGGTTTTAGAATAACTAGATTATATTTATTATATTTTTGACAGTTTGACAGCTGTCAAAATAAAGAAATATATACATACATAAATTCATTTAATAGTTTTTTTAATAAGGATAAAGAAATAAATAAACAAAAAAGTTATTATTTCCAAATTTTATAGGAAACTAATGTAAAAATGAAAGGCTGACTTAAATTCTTTTCTTATACTTCAGTCAAAGACAAGTCTGGTAAACTGCTTTGACTTCTACTCTTACCGAAAAAACCCGTTTTCTGTCTACTCTGTCCTTATCTTTTATGTATAGTAAAATGAAGATTAAATGGAGAATGTATGATGAGTGTAAATTCGGGACGTGGAATGTCAGAAGTGTGAATGGCAAAGAGAATGAGTTGATGAATGCAATGCGAATGTACAGTGTAGATGTTTTGTGTGTAACTGAGACAATGAGGAAAGGTTGTTGTGAGGAAGAAGTGGATGGCATTTTTTGTTTGTGGTCGGGAGTTTGAGAGATTGAGCATGCTAAGCATGGTGTAGATATACTTGTGAGTGAAAGATTGAAGCCGTTTATACGAAGTTATGGTTGTATTTCTTCGAGAATTTCTTGGATGAGATTCAAGGTAGGCTATATACTAATCTTCGTTGTGTCCGTTTACGGTCCAACAAAATCAGAAAATGACCTTGAGAAAGATCAGTTTTGGATGTCGATAAATAATGTAATTGATTTGTGTGATCCGGGTGAGAGGGTGATAGTATGTGGCGATTTGAATGGATGGGTGGGTGTAAAACGAAGTGAATCAGAGAATGTGTTGGGACGTTTCGGTGATTGTCGAGTGAATGACAATGGTAAGAGAATTGTTTCATTTTGTTTGGAAAGAAATCTCTTCATTTCAAATACCATTTTTATGCATAAGTTAGCTCACATATACACCTGGGAAAATGTGGTTCAGAATAAACGTAGTGTAATTGACTTTGTAATCTATGATGAGCGTTTGAGGAGTATGATTGTAGATACGCGTGTAAAAAGAGGCGCTGAATTGGGTACGAATGATCATTATTTGGTTGTGTCGCGAATGCGGTTAAATAAATTTTGGCGAATGAAGGAGAAAGGTTCTGGGCAAATGTTTCGTGTGAAATCCTGTGCCCTTTTAAATGAAGATGTTAGGATAAAAATTTTTGATAGGTTGAATGAATCCATGCCTGAATGTGAGCCTAATTATGATTGTAATATAAATGAAGTTTGGAAGAAATTTAAGGATTCCCTCCTTAAATGTGCAAAAGAAGTTTGTGGTGAAAGCAGATGAGGCTGTTGTCCGAAAAATGCGTGGTGGAATGAACAGGTTAAAGATGCGATTGCTGAGAAAAAGAGGGCGTATTTAAAGTTTTTAAATGTTAAGGATTCGCCTGGGAGTTTGCGCGAAGAATGTCTGATAGAGTATAGAAGGAAGAATAAATGGGTGAAGCAAGTGGTGAGAGAAAGTAAAAAACAATTTGATGATTTGTTGAGTGAAAGGTTGACAAATGATTTTAGTACAAATAAACGATTGTTTTGGTTAAGTGTGAAGAGACTGCGGGGTGGAAGTGGTCGAGTTGTGAAAGCTGTGAAGAGTGCGAATGGAGAGTTATTGTGGAATGAATCAGACGTAAGGAATAGATGGTGTGAGTATTTTAAGGGTTTGTACGGAGGTGAGATTGAGAGGGATGGTTGTAGCGAAGCTGCAAGTGAAAATGATAGTGAAAATGATTATGATATAGATGAAAGTGAAGTATGTGATGCATTAGCGCGTGTAAGGAATGGTAAGATTGCGGGTTTGGATGGGATTACAAATGAGATGTTGAAGTATGGGGGAGAGAAAGTATTTGATTGGTTAATGTATTTATTTAGATTTTGTCTAAAACGTTGTGTAGTTCCTGATGATTGGAAAAAAGCTGTTATTTGTCCTTTATTCAAAGGCAAAGGCAGTTCGAGTGAATGTACAAATTTTCCCGCGATAAGTCTGTTGAGTGTGGTAGGGAAACTCTTTGGTAAGGTTTTAATTCATAAGGTGCGAACCTTAACAATTTCAAAAATTAGTGACGTTCACGGTGGTTTTTTGCCTGAGAGGGGATGTGTCGACCAATTGGCGTATGATAGTGTTCTTCAAGATACTTTGTGGGGTGTACTAAGAAAGTACGGCGTGAATGGAAACTGGTTGGGAGCGATTCGAGCGTTGTATGAGGGTAGTGAAGCTGTGAGAATAGATGGTAGGTTGAGTAGTTGGTTTCGTATAAATGTAGGGGTTAAACAGGGTTGTGGTATGTCTCCATGGTTGTTTAATTTGTATATGGATGTGTTGTTGCGGAAGGCGTTGAGTGGATTGGATGGCGTACATATTGGTGAAAGTATTGTGCCTGCGTTAGCGTATGCGGATGATGTAGTTGTCTTAAGTGAAAATGAAGAGCAACTGAGAAGAATGATAGAGAGAATAAACGAAGTTGGAAGAAGTATGAATTTAATGTTGAATGTTGATAAATCTAAGGTGTTAGTATTTGAAAGGAGTGAATTAATGACTGAGTGCAATGTGTTGGTGAATGGAGTAAAACTGGAGCAGGTGAATTAGTTTGTATATTTGGGTAGCATGATGTCGAGGGATGGACGAATTGACCGTGAAATTGATAGGAGGGTGAGTGCGGGATGTAAGGTAATGGGTGCTCTGGGCACGTTTGCTCGTAACGTAAACGTATCTAGAGAAGCTCGGTTAAGTGTATATAATGGAGTGCTGGTGCCTGCTTTGATGTATGGAAGTGAATGTTGGGCATGGATGAGAAAGCATAAAAGGAAAGTGACTGCTGTGGAAATGAGGTATTTACGTGGTGTTTGTGGGTATACAAGACGGGATCGCGTGAGGAATAATTTGGTGTATGAAGAATGTATGGTTAGGAAGAATGTAGTAAAGAGAGTTGGAGTGAGTCAGTTGAGATGGTTTGGTCATGTGGAGAGAATGGTAAATGAACGACTTGTAAAACGCATATATGTTGGTAAAGTTGAGGGTGTTCGATTGCGTGGCCGTCCAGTGTGTAAGTGGATGGATGTGATTGGTAGTGTTTTGCAGGAGCGTAAGTTTCCGAGTGGAAAGAGAAGAAGAGCATGTATGAATACGATTATGAATGTGGCTGAGGCGAAAAAAGTTTGCCAGGATAGGAATGTGTGGCGAAGGATGATTGTTTCGTAATTATTGTGGTGTGAAGATGTATGGTTAGTAGGAATGTTTTGTGAGAATGGAGAGACAGCTGAACTTTTATGTGGACGAGAAGAATGAAGTATGTTTGTACAGGAATGTGTAGCGAAAGATGATTTTTGTGTAACTATTATTGTGGTCCGGATGCGGTTATTCGCTATCGAAAATCGGTCACTTTAATATGTTATTGTGTATGAATACGTTTATGAATGTGGCTGAGGTGAAAGAAGTGTGCATGGATAGGAATGTGTTGCGAAGGATGATTGTTGCGTAACTATTATTGTGGTCCGGATGCGGTTATTCGCTACCGAAAATCGGTCACAATAATATGTTCTTTGTATGAATGTTATGATGATTTTGGGCAAGGCGAAAGAAGAATGTTTTTAAAGAGTTAAGTGATTCAGTGGAGCTCTTACTTTCATCCCTTTTCTTATTATTTTCGGGTTTTTGCTAACCCACTAAGTGGGAAATGTATGTATGTATGTTTGTCTTTTTTATCCTCTTTTTTGTAAATTAAGCATAAATTTATTTTATACCACTGTTCCGGAATATTTTCGCACTCCAAAATTGTATTGAAAAAATCTGTTGTGGCCAGCACAAGACCTTCCGTCAATTCCATGTATTTTGTACAAATCCCATACCAATAGGTCCTTGGAACAGATTCTATATAATATCATGTAACAACACATACTATTTTTTACAAATTCCATGCCAAAAGTTCATTTGAAAAGGTTCTATAAATCCAATAAAATTATAACATAAACTACACTAAGTAATGTCCTTCCATCTTCTCTTTGGCCTTTCTCTGCGTGTCACTTGCGAGCAACATTATGACATACCAATTTTAGATCCTATACTTTTTTCCATATTTGGTTTTGCACTTGCAACTGACATCTGTCAATTAAATTTTTTTAAATAATTATGTCAGCTGTTTCCATGATAAATAACAAAGCTGACTAATTTTTGAAAATTAATTCCTATATAATGCTTTAACTCTACATCAATTGAATATGAAGGAAAATGAATAATCAAACCATATAGAGAAGAGTATTTTCTTTAATAAATATAATAACAAAATGTCAAAAAATAATATTTAACTGCGTTTTTTTAAGAAAAACTGTTAAAAACTTCAAATAAGGGTACTTCCGGTGGATCAATTATAACCAAAATCTAATCAACTCTTCATATGGATGTACAGAAGAGGAATACGAAAGAATTATAATTTTTGGAATTATAGTATTGGAGTTATCGTCGGAGAAAAATTTGTCACACACGGACACACATACACACACACGCACACACACACACACGGACACACACACACACACATACATACAGACATCATCTTAAAAATAGTAAATTCGTATTGTAGGGACCCTAAAACGTGCTTATTCATTAAAAACTCACCACCGAATTTTTTGACCAAAGACAATACCTTCCTTACCTAAAGGTGACGGAAGGTAAAAATGAAAAATATAGTGAATTGCATTATCTGGTAAATATTTGAAAAAGTCATAACTAATTTCGTCACACCCCGGGAATTTATTATTTTTAAAACTCATTATACTTACCTGGAGTTCTTCTAATGTGATGGTCGTATCTAAATTCGGATATAAACAGTCTTAATAAGATTTGCTTGCATTTAAAGAGCTATAAAAAAATTCCAGTCCTTAATATTGATTTCAATGACACTGATTTTTTTTTACTGATAATTTTTGGATAGTTTTCAGAATACTGAGCTATTTTTAATATTAGCTAAATTTGTAATTTCGGATTCATGTTTCTTTTTTAAATATTTAAAGTATTTTTATACTGTTGTTTGATTTGTACGCACTCGTCAATATTTTTTGTGAGGGATATTTTTTTATATTTTCGAAGATTTCCTAATGCTATCTTTTTAAGTTCTTTACAGGTAGAGTTAAACCAGTGCTTATTTTCTAAATTGTAATTTTCTTATTTGACTTATGTACTACTAACATGCCGTATCTTTAAAAGCATTAATCAAATTATTGCAGAGATCATTAGTATGGTAAGAATAAAGTATATAAAACTATTAGTTTCCATAAGCTTACTGTAAATTGTTGCTCTAGTACAATCAAATTTAAATTTAATTACAAACTGTTTGTCTTTACAAGTAATTGAACAGTAACTATACTGTGCCTACTATTTTCTAAAGATGGGTGAACTTCTAAATGTGAAACAGATTCACCGAAATCTATATTTACCCATATTAAGTTATTAGTAAGTTGCAAATCGTTTATTGGCAATAATCGTGTTATTATGATATGAAAGAGAATTTCATCTGTAACGTACGTGCAACCGTGCAACGCGAAATGCGATGACGCAGTAGTTACGTAATGCACCCTGGATGTTAGGTGTGCAGCCGCTAACTTTTAGACAGTGGGGACGGGCAGGGTTAAAATTAAAGGAGCAACCCCCAAAAGGGTTGTTAGGGCGCCACGTAATTTTTAACCTTAAAATTACGAAAAGGACAAGGTACACACGTGATAAAAAAAAAATGCTGTACCTACCGTTAATGTGTTGCCTGAAAACGACAGGATTGAGAGATAAAAAAAAGGGATGAATTAAAACAGAATTTAATAATATGAAATTGAATGTGAAATTTTAGTTTGCCAATAAATATAAAAGAATTTATAGCAAAATTAAAAATTTGACAAAAATTGGCAGTACAAACTATTGTTGAACTATGAATCTTATAATTCAGTTTCGAGCGCAAGCGAGCACATCTACGCAGTGCGAAGTTGATCAAATTCGTCAGGCGGGCTACATGCCAGTTGACACACGCGTTCGTCGCCGAATTATAAGTCCCAACAATGGGTACAAGGCGAAAGAATAAAATTTCGAAGTAAATAGTTGTGCCAGAAGTACTGATACATACTAAAAGTGAGCTGAAGGCTCCAATGTACATGAAACAACAACCAAATTGTACTATAATTGACGCTATTATACTTCTCGTAAATTCCAAAATTTCGCATAACACAATAATCTTCAAAAATCCAAAACTACATAACATGTCAATCTTTAAAGTCCAAATTACATAACACATTAAGTTCCACATACAATACGACAATAAAGCGCCAAATAATTATTTCTACCATGAATTTACAGTATCTAAGGTCCTTTTAGGCAACACAAACTCTATAGTTCAACTCTATGTTCTTCCTTGCAATAAATAAACTCAACACAAAAGGGAGAACGATATTATACAAAAAAGGTACTTAACTGCAGTGGCGTGTTCGGGGAATTTAGGCGATGATGTAGGGCAATGATGTCGACGGAAAGGGACTGGCGGCGGCTGGCACATCCAAGAACGTAGGGGTCCGCAACACTGAAGAACGTAAAACGTAGAGCGGCAGATCCTCCGAAGAGATATGACTTCCAGCAAACCAAAAATGATGCACGGTCAACACACGTAACACCAACCAAAAGCTAGACAGTCAACAGGCATCCCGATGTCGTACAAATCCGCACAACGGCGCTACCAAAAACTTGGTTCCAAAACAACAACGGGTACTCTAACAATACGTCGAAAACTAGATCAACGTCGACAACAGCCACGTGCCAAAAGGTGGTCAAAAATCACATCCGTCCCGAAACACAATGCGTACTCGAATGACCACGAGGCTTAAAAATCTTTTCCGGACATCAGCAAAACAACCGGAAACAGAGGGCGCATATTTTACAACAAAAATAGCGTGAAGAAGAAATACCTTCAAAACAATCCGTGCGCCACTGGAGGCTGTTTCCGCTACAAACTTGTCAGCAGACAATAATAAACTCTCTTCAACGGAAGAAGGTTAAAATAAGTTACTAAATATTAGAAATAGGGCTGAAATAAGACTATAGTAGCCTGAAGGAAGAGATAGGTAAGTTAAGGAATAAGAGAAACATATATTACATGAATTATAACTTATAGAAACATTGAACACGGATACAATCAAGGAGTAGCTAGGTTAAACCACAAACACACTTTATAAGCTAAACCACAACCAGGAAGGAACATACAATTGAAAAACACAACAATACACGAAGTACAGACAGTATGGAAAGTAATAGGACGAATAAAACATAGCCAGATTTAGACTAAGAGAGTAAGTAACGTAGAAAAGTAAGAAATCTAGCACAAAATATCACGATGCGTTTTAAAACCGTAACACATCCTAAATGCAAATTTGTAAACTGAGTTATCCTATCTTTAACAAGATCAGAGTGGTAGATGAAAAAATTCAATATTTAATTATTATAATATTTCAACACTGTATTTCTACTCGATATTATTCTAACTTTATTTAAACTTTTTGCTGTTGATTTACGGATGACCGCGCAGTACAAAAATATAAAAAAAAATACATTGAATATAATTTTTCAGCAACTTTTACTAATAAAAATTGAATATAATGGTACAATCTTCAATTTTACTATAATAGCATTTAGTAAATAGCTTTAAATAACTTAAAATATAAATTTGTAAAATAATTTATTTTTATATATCATCTTGCCTATGCGTCAAACAAAAACAATACTTTAATAACAATTATGACATATTTAAACAAATGTCACTGCCAGGAAATAATTACATTAAAATTAATAATGAAACAGTCTTAAGGAGAATATAATAGTAAAATTCTAAAGAAATTAAAGTTTGTAAAAAATAATAAATTTTCCATCAAATATTTATTAGATGTAGTGGATGATCTGATTTAATTTTCTATGATTCCAGTACTATAAATCAATATTAATTTACAACTACAGATTTACGAAATGGAACATGTACGACGAAGAATTTACACAGATTGCGTTTTAGAGCACCTGGAAATTGATGCTGATTTTTATAATAATGTATGTGTAACGATTTTCCCTTAAAATATAATTTGAAGCAACATATTAGATTGTGACCATATGTGATAAATCGGATGTAGTACTTAATTTGGAGCTCTAACAGAGTTTTGAGGGAAAACAATAAACCATAATCCAAAATTTCGGATTACAGACTTTTATATTTATTGGACAACAAATTAGATTTTATTTACAAATGACCAACCAAATATGGAATTGGCGGGAGATTATGTGCTGGCCACATCAGATTTTTTCTATATGAGTTATATACTTTTAATCTACCGAGTGTCTATTTGAAATGTTATTTTTTTATTTTGCTGTAGTTTCTGACCTATTAATATTAGAGAAAAGTTGTAAATAAAAAAGTTGTTCACAATTAAAAACTACACAATATGGGACTAAAATTAATTACAATTCCTTTTTATTTTACGAACACTAATTAAAGTCGCAATTAACAGCATATTTCAGAGTGCCATTGAATTACTGTTGTTTTATTTGTTTTTATTTGACATTTAACTTTTGACACATTATCATTATAATTAATTTTGGATGTTTATAATAATGTACTATTCATAAATCATTTTGTACTTTTTTTTGTTAATTATACTTTTAATAATTATATAAAATTATTTATTGACAAATAAATAAATAAATATATCATCACGGCATATTACCCATTTCTGAGTGTGCCAATCTGTGTTATACACAGATGTCATATATTTACCGTGCAGGCGTTTACCAGGCGTCACCTCACGGGCACTCATTGCTGTCGTGGAGAGTGCACTACAGGAGTCACTTTTGTGTCTTTTAAAATTGGAAATATTTGGCGTCGGTCGGAATCAAACCCGGTTCCCCAGGTTCGCGACCAGACACTCAGACACGCGGCCACGGGAAAAGAGTAGAATAATGAGATCTGCCAAATAAAAAAATTAAACATCATTAAGTCAATGGTACTCTGAAATTTGCTGTAAATTGCGAATTTTAATTTGCGTTTTTTTTTTTTCGTAAAATAATTTGAAATTGTGATTAATTTTAGTCTCATATTGTGTAGTTTTAATTCTCAACAACTTTTTTCTAAATTAATAGGTCATTACCTAGAAAATGATAAAAATAACATTGTATTCTCTGTATTACGGATTTCAAGTAGACACCCGCTATTTATCTGTTAGAAAATTTAATATTGCTTCATTTTGCTTTATAATTTGTCCAAAAATATTCAAAGCGCCTCAACAAATAATTAGCAATAAAATACGTCTTGTGCCTGTGCTACAAGATCTGTATTTTCTATCTGTCAGAACAGTTTCAGTTCCCAATATACAATTAACCAAAGTTTAAACTGGTACATAGGCTATAATTGATAAACAGTCATGTAATTTACCATTACTTCACTTTTAACCCTTGCATTAACAAGGCGACCAAAAATGATTAATTTATTATTAATAGAGCGCTGTATCAAATAATCAACCAGAGTTTTCTCTATGCGCCCAAGAAAGCAACGATAGTTAAAAAAATCGTAAAGAAGAGTACCAGACATTGAATATGGAGAAAGTTTATAACTTAATATTAGGTACCACTTAATACTGTTTACTGCAAATATTTGAAACGGGTAAAGCTAGTTATATACAATGTATGTACAATGTAGTATGTGACAAAATTTTTATTTTTACATTTAATACCTAAATTTTTTTCATTTAGGAGAATATAATTATTAAAAATTTAAGGAAGAGATAAAGTGCCGTCATCATGGCCCGAATGTAGTAGTAGACAATGTTATGACATAAATGAACAAATAGTCTTAAAAATCCACATGTTGACATTCCCATATTTTTTCTCTAAAACATTCAATGTAAATAATATAGTAGTTCTTATATTTTATTACTTATGCATATGTATATTGAAATTCAATTATGGCTACTTGCCCCATTTATTTTTATATTCGTTCAGGAGAGAATTCCCATATAGAATAAAGTTTTATTACATTTAAGATGAAGATGTGTACGTGCGCGTAGGCATTTCAGTCAAACTGTCATATAATTTGTTGGGATCCGGATATATAAAGACAGATATTATGAATTGATGTAAAAATAACAGATATTAAATTTATTTATGCTTTGTACTGCATCCGACATCTGACAACTTTTAAAATATACAATCAGATATAAATAAAACGAACAGCCTATTTTTTAATATAATTTCTGTTACATATTTACATCGGTTGAATAAATCTTTTTGCAATGTAAGATAAAATTAATTATTTTAATATAAAATATGGTAAATGAAATTTGTTTAATTTATATAATAATTGGATATGAAAGTTTAAGAGAAGACAATAATGTCAATAATCTTAAGTTCATAAAATAAAACAATAATATATTAGAATTGGAAATATATCAATTGGTTTTAATATTTCATATTACTTTTTTGAAAACTAACTATTGTCTATACACCAATTGTTCACTTGAAATCTGTATAGAATATACAATGTTATATTATTATTTTTATTCCTCTGTAATTGCCTATTAAATTTAGAGCAAAGCATATTTCAAAATGATATGAATAGGATAAAATTCTAAATATTTTGTTGCCAAAAATTTTGATTTATTGTGTTATTTCAAAAAATGCACGTCGGATTAACTTTTAAACCAAATAACAAGTCAGAAAGTGGTATTTGACAGTGAACACCATATTCATTGTTTGAAATAATACTTATTAAATAGATCTACTTTTAACAAATCTTCAAATTAAGTTCACTCGGTTCCAAAATAGTAAATTAAAAAATCTGTTGTGGCCAGCACAAGACCTTCTCTCAATTCGATGTATTTTGTACAAATCCCATACTAAAAGTTCCTTGAAAAAGATTCTGTATATCCTGTAAAATTGTAACACAAATACACTAGTTTCTACAAACTCCATACCGAAAGTTTCTTTGAAAAGATTCTATAAATCCAATAAAATTATAACACGAACGTACATTATGTAAATTGCACTTACCACTTCCTCTTTTTCCAGCTTTTCCCTATTTTATTAGAGGTTGCTGTTTCTTACTCTTCTCTTCTACTCATTCCTATTCATCGCATCTTCTTCTCACAGTTCTTTCTCTCTCAAATCTTCTGCTACACAGTCCTTTCATCTTCTCCTTGGCCTTCCTCATACTCCCGGTATTGAAAGTTCCAATATTGAGGCGAGCCTGTAACTACAAGTAACTTGCGAGTGACATTCTGTCACTTATATCGCTTTCTGATCCTATTCTTTCTACCTTGTATTTTGCACTTGACACTGACATCTATTAATTAGAATTTTTTGAATATATCTGCTGTTTCCATAATTTTAGAAAAGCTGACTGATTTTTGAAAGTTAATCTCCCTTAACTCTATATCTATCGAATATGAAGGAAAATGTATAATCAAACCGTACAGAGAATAAGATGTCCTTTCATATTGATAATCACATAAAATGTAGAAAAATAATTTTTAGAATTGTAGTTTTGGAGTTATCGTCGGAGAAAAATTTGTCACACACACACACACGGACACACACGCGTATGTGTCTGTATAGACATCATCGTAAAACTAGCAACATCGTATTCTAGGTACCCTAGAACCTTCTTATTCATTAAAAACTCACCATTGAATATTTTGATCAAAGACAATACTTCCTTACCTAAAGGTGATGGAAGGTAAAAATAATATTGTATGGTATAATGCATCTCACAATATTGTTTTTCCATTTTAAATGTCTATGCTTATAGAATCTAGAACTCACCGTAGGTACCAGTAACGAGTTGTCAATCTTCTCAACTTGTTTAGGAGTAAGCTAACATATTTATTCGTCTTATTTACAAGGTGGGGCAGAATGACCTCCCTGATTTGAAGGATTAATTGTAAGAAAACGGTTCAAGATACATAAAAAAGGTTTTTATTGCTCAAAAGTACATATAATGCCGTTTTATTTTCACGATGTTTGGAAAATGATATCGTCCAAGTGGCGGCCTTTGCGAGCAACGCACATATTGAGCTTTTCAAAGAAGTTTTCGACTACTTTTCTCAGTATATCTAGCGAAATTCCAGCGATGACGTCCTCAATTGCCTCATTCAGAGCTTCAAGCTACAGCTTTGACATATCCCCACAGAAAAAAGTCACACGGGCTCAAATCGAAAGAGCGAGGGGGCCATTGAACATCCTCCCGGTGAGAGATCAGGCGTCAAGGAAAGAGCTCTTGTAGAATTTTGCGTGATCGACGGGCAGTATGGGCCGTGGCTGAAACCAGAAGGCTTCTGTGTCGTATTCCTCGCCATACTCTTCCATTTTGGGGCAAAAAGTTCTCCATGTCACAATAGCGAGCTGAATTGACGGTAACAGAACAGTTAATTCTTCGGATTGAAAAAATAAGGCCCAATAATGCGTATAGAGGACACAGCGCACCAAACTGTTACTTTGGGGCTGTGAAGAGGTCTTTGATGCAGAATACGAGGGTTCTCAGATGTCCAGTAACGAACATTTTATTTATTTACTGTGCCACAAAGATGAAAATACGCTTCGTCGAAAGGCTTAATATGTGCATTAGTCGCCAAGGCCGCCATTTGGACGTTATCATTTTCCAAACATCGTGAAAATAAAACGGCATTATATGTACTTTTGAGCAATAAAAACCTTTTTTATGTATTTTGAACCGTTTTCTTACAATTAACCCTTCAAACCAGAGAGGTCATTCTGCCCCACCCTGTATAATAATGGTAGTAAAATACTATTAGGCCGAACAAACGCGGATGTTACTAGTTTCTGCATATTGCGAAGGAATTTTTTAACAACCCATAAACAATTGTTACTGTCATTACAAATTACTTGTTTGACATTTGGATAGACTGCTGGATTAAATTTATTAAAAAAAAAAAATTCACGATGCAGTCACTCAGGTTTTATTTTTTTCTGTCTGAACCGTAACAGATATCACAAATTAAACTGAGAGAGAAAAGTTTATTATTGAATGTATCTTTCTGAAAAAAAATAATTTTTCGTTATCGGCGCGGCCATTAAAAAGTTACGGTCTACTCTATGTTGGGACACCTAAGTTTTATATACTAATAGTTCACTAATAATAAGTATCATCTTAAAAGATGACTTACAACCATACGAACTGTCATAGCAAATTTCATTCAAATCGAATAAAGCGTTCTGTTATTATAAGCAATTTTTTTTTTTAAGATCTTTGAAGGAGAATACTTGCTAAATGGGACACTTTCCGGTAGAAGCAAGTTTAGTTAAATCGTCTTATTTTAGCCTCAGGAATCTGTGGTTAAGCCATGTCCCCATATTTAAGAGACTGTATATATTAAGCCATATCGCGAATGAGTTCACGCGGTCACCCTCGCTACCGTAGTCTGTTTTTTTGGGCGCCTTTTTGTAACTGTCTGTGAGGGTTTAGGAGCGGACAGTTAGTCGGAGGTTCAAGGTAGGAATACAATCAGTGAAATGTATAAACTTAAATTATGTTCATTAGAACACACACGCACACACACACACACGCACACACACATTATTTTTGTCCTACAATTTTCTGTAATTTATCTAATGAATTAGGTAAATAAATAGAAAATTTAAATATATATTTATGTAGTTAATTTCTTAATTTATGTTTAGTTCAATACTAAATGTAGTAATTTAATCAATTTTGTATTTAATTTTACTACAATTTGTTATTACAAATTTAGAAAATTTAACTAAATCAACTTAGATAATTTAATGAAAACATATTAGTAAGCTGAAAATGAAACATTTGTTTAGTTAATTTAACTACAATTTAGATGGTTATTTTTTCTGTGTAGTTCATCTCAGTTCCGCGTACAGCGAGTAGCGGTCAACTGTCAAGTTAGTTGCCGCCACGTGTTATTAATTAGGATCGCAGTATTAAACGAGAAGTTAGCCATGATAACAAAATATTCACCCTGATTTGCAGATTTACCGCATTTAAAATTTTATTCACTCGTTGCCCAGCAATCCGTGACTAATGAAAACTAAAAACTAAAAAACTATTTTACAAACTTAAAACTAACAATCAATTATCGTAGATGTATTTAATTTAATTTTCAAATTAATACGATATATAGTTTTGCTGCCTCTTATAATGAATTTCAGGTAAATTATATTTTAAAATCAATTTTGACAAATTGACTTTTTAATTGAATAATGGTCAGTACATACGTTTCTCTCTGTTCAAAGCTTACTCCGAGTTAGTTGTTTTTTTAACACTGTACTTCGAAAATAAGAGGTTTCGTTAAAACGGCTCCTCAAGAATATCAAAATATTTTGATTGGTGTCTCAAAAAACGCCTATAAATGTATAACAAATGCCGAGTTAGGAGTAGTTAGTTTCCTACTATCAATGGAAATAAAGAAATTCAAATAGCGTTGGAGTGGTCATCAGGCCAGCACTGCAATCCTCACAAACTTTTTATTTAAATATAAATGTCTTGCATCACATTTATGTAATATTTTTCTTAATATAGTAAGTAAGAGTAGTTTTGATTATACCTCTTATTCGTGTTCTTTCAAACCAGCTTATTAAAACCTTTGGAAATTTCGCACTCCGGCGAGAAATGTGACATGTCAAAATTTAGAAATTCTAAGTTCATCACATAAAATTTGTCAAAAATATGCTTCTAATAATCAGGAATAGTGACAAATCAAAATATTATATATTTTGATAGATGGAGTGAATGACGTTTCGTTTCGACTAATGTAAATAACTTTACATTCGGGAATTGTCTTCTTTAATTTAAGATTTACGCAAAACTACTTTTTAGGACTTGTGATACTTTTCTCGCCGGGGTGCGATTTGTGTGAACACTTTTACAATAAAGTATAAATGACTGCGTATTCTTGCATTCTGAGAGAAAATGAGTTCTGGTGTGTATGTTGTTTGTAGGCCCCATGTTTCTAGATGCGTTCACAATTGTATAGTGTGATACTGATGTTTATAAAGTGATCCAGGTTTCTATTTGGCGACATGAAGAATTCACGATATTGCTGATGAGATGCGAAGTGCAATATCCGCGACTGTTCCCGATGGAGTCAGTCTGCGCGACACCACATAACTGTCCACATTGTCGACAAGCGGGCCCCAGCTAGCAATTCCTATACGTATACAGTTTCACAAATACTATAATTCCAATATAAATATGGTATTATTACTGACTAGGAATAATGTTAAATATTGTAACGAACTTGACTTCAGTACTCATAATGAATATTTTCTAAAGTTTTACAAATTACGAGTACAAGTGGAACACATCTTGGCACATAATTTAATGAGTTATTAATAATTGAACACAAATAAGAACTCGCCTTATTTATGAATAAAACTTTTAATTTATAACTTTGTACTTAATACTTTTATGTATTGGCATTTCATATCATCAAAAAATATTATTTTCTTTTATTTCTTGGACCTTTGCAACATGACACTCAGTCGGCAGTGCGAGATTCCGTGAAAGTTGATAATAAGATACAAAAAAATTGTTAAATCTTATTTAATTCCATGACAAATTGCAATTACATAAAATTAAACTTACTTAAACAACGTTATTCTAATATAAACGGTTCGCATATGTCATGTAAAGATATATTGGCGACTGGCTGACAACACCAATCCGATGTTTGCTCAGAAAGCCTTCTTTCGTGCGATGATCGGTGTTGATGTACTTTCCGATGAATGATTACGTTGTTTGTTGCAATTTAATTTTTTGTTAAATGGAAATAAAGAATACTATATTGTAGGCGCGATCGATTGATTGATGAAGATCCAACAAATGCCACTAAACGATATTAGTTTCACTTTCTTTTAAGCTTTTGCTATTCATTATTTTCTTCATTAAAATATTCTTTACTTGCAAGGGATACTTTTGTAAGAATTTTGAAGGGAGTAGATCGGAATACGCCATTTTGTGTTACTATTGCACGTGTAGGTTGTTGTAAAGCGATATTTTTAAAAGTGTGGCACTTTTTAAAAGCGGATTATTTTCTATCTACCTACGAATCAAATTCGGTTGGTATTTATCGTCGTTTAGGCGGATAATTTCATTTTAAGCACATTGTTATATCGCAAGGGTTTGGCACTCTGGCTACAACAAATTGATATTCTTTGACGTTTTTAATAAGGTTATATCTGTATTAGTTTAATTCTTTTAGGAAGAATGATGCTTTATAAACGAAGAAAGAATTTTTGAAAAATACATTGGATTTGAAACGTAGGCCTTTTCATATCTAGTGAGACGCTCTATTTAACTGAGCCACAAGTTTGCTTCCCATTGAAGTCAATGTATTTTTCTCAAATCTTTTTACAAATTCGTACACTCTCCAAATCGGAGTAGATGATACTCAGCGCCAAACATTGCGCTATATACATATATTAACGTGAACTTTCAGCCGTCACAAATTCGATGACATAAATTAAATGCGATCCTACCTACAAGTTTAACATATCGAAAAGGGCTTAATGGATTAGGGAGAAATTTTATAAATGAAGAAAGAATATTTGAAAATACATTGACCTCGCAGGGATTTGAACCCTGGACCTACTCATATCTAGTGAGACGCTCTATCCAAATGAGCCACAAGGTCACTTCCCAAATCCCTACGAGGTTAATGTATTGTTGAAAAATTCTTTCTTTGTTTATAATATTTCTTCCTGATCCATTAAGCCCATTTCTATACGTTAAACTTGGGATCGCATTTAATTTATATCATCGAATTTGTGACGACTGAAATATATGTTTATAGCGCGAAAGAATTCATAATTTAATTAATAGGTTAAATAAGAAATACACCAATACTGTGGGATCAATTTGTGTTTTTCTGAAGAAGTTATTTTACAAAGAAACAATTGAAGGCAAATTACCTGCATCTTTTTACCTCTCGCTAGGAGAGATATTGGAATCATGCTAAAAATCTCATATCCAGATTTTAGTGAATAAGCACATTTTAAGGTCCTCAAGGTACGATTATAAAATTTTTACAATGATGTCCGTGTGCGCGGGTGTGTGTGTGTGTGTGTGTGTGTGGATGTTGGAACCACGGTTTCTCAAATACTGTAAGACGTATGACCTGTTTAACTCAATCTGACATTAATGGGAAGAGCTGATTAGATTTTGGTAACAACTGGACAACCGGAAGTAAAAGTTTCTTTAAAATATTCTTCTAAAAATTATTTTTTGAAAATTTGTGTCATTAGAATTGTTAAAGTACATGAAATTCTACATCTGATACATTTAAAAATTTGATTATATCTTCTATAGATTTAGAGATAAAAAAATATAATCTGTAAAATAATCTAGTATAATAAATCACACTGCCCAAGCTACACCAAAGAAATTATTTGTTAAATTCAAATGTTTGCACTGACATATAAATGCCACTGTCAAAAATGAGAGTTAGCTCAGTGCTAAAACCTAGAGTTTATATCTATAAAAATCAATGTGTTATGTAGGTACAAGATGTACGAAAAAAGAAAATATAAAAGAAGTTAGATAAGAATAGAGGCACATTTCCAGATATATACATTTTATTAGAAGAATATAAAGAGAAAGTAAACAAGAACATCGTTCGAATTGAAAATTCCTGTAATCTGCCTAAAATTTAAATATGGTAAACTATATTTTGAAATTGATTGCACATAATTTATATTAAAATATCATATAAGTATATTTTGTAATTATATGTGAAAATTGTTTTGTGTTGAGACATCTGGTCTATTGAATAATAAAGAAGTTTGTACGTCAAAGGTTTATACATGCATATATTTTTATTTGTAAAAATATTCTTTGTTTTATGCAAACAGCCAGGTAAAATATCCGGCGAGAAGTTATGTGCTGGCCACATCAGATTTTTTTATAATAAGGAAGACACACAGCAAATTTTATAAATAATATTTTTTCAGGATTAGTACAATTTTTAGATACACAATAAGCCCAATATCGGTACCTGACCTTTATCAAATACACAAGAAAAATATTTGCTGTCATAAATATCAAAGAAAAGTTTCCCAATCAGATTATTTTCAACAACTGTTGGAAAAAGAATATTTTTCCAGAATGTTCAGGTGTATTTAGTTTTTTTTGGTGGAAAGATTACGAATAGAAATTTAACGGATTATTTAATACTTTCATAAATAAATTTTATGGAGAAACCATGGACCTATAAAAAAATATTTTAAATTTTTGATACGCCCTTGATTTTTTGCGGTGTCGTGTGTATATGTATTTGAATATAAATTTTTATAAAAGTATCTAACATATTTGAAGAAATGGTAAATTATTCTATGTCCTACTGAATAGTTTGAACAAAATAATGCTGAATAAATCTCTGTTTGCGCATATTCACGCTAAATACTGAGACTTTTGTAGCCAGCGTCTATGATAGGATGATTGTGTATTGGGATGCTGACAGTGGATTAAAAGATGAAGAAACACCTAACATTGGAAATGCACATTTTTAGATTTCATCAGGGACGAGCCAAAAACGGTTTTTTTTTTAGGAGTCACTAAATATTTTTGCATTTTCGAGACATATTTTACTCCTACGCCATAAAAAAAAATAGTTGTTGTTTGCCTTTTTGTTCTAATTCCATGGATTTTAATTTTAAAATTTCCACATCTAATATCAGAATTTACGAAACAAGCAATTTGAATTTTATTTACTGAGCAGAAAGCAGAAATTTATTTCTACAATAATTAAGTATCAACGCACAGAAAAAAACTGTTTTTCCATGTTAAATATATAACGGATTTCAAGGGCCAGTCGGTATATTTCCCAAAAATAATGTGGAAGTAGTTTAAGAATCTACGGTTTTACTTCAAAGAAATTGCAAAATAAGCTTTTTTACGGAATCCTGTCCAGAAAAATGCGCTGAATAACATATCGAAAGTTTGCGCAAATCGGACTATGAGAACCTTCCGCCAATTGGTACAAATTGCAGCATATTTAGGTTTTTCGCCATTTTCTCGAAATTGCCTGAATCAAAATTTTACTCGAATACAAAATTAAAGCTCAACATTTTTTTTTTATATATAGAAATGGACTTACGTTTTTGTTACCTAGGATGAACTGTCAAAGTGTATCGTTCAAACAAAATTCTACACTTGATACATTTAATTTTTTTATTATATCTTCTATAAATTTAGAAATAAAGACGCTATAATATAAAGAATATCGGGATATAACAATTAGAGTAGGCGAAACTACACATAGGAAACCAGTTGACAAATTCAAATGTTTATAACATAATTTGTAAATGACAGATTTCAGTGTCAAAAATCAACAATTTTAATGACATTTTGATAGCTTTTTCTGGGAAGTACATTTAATCTTTCTTATTGTTTTATTTATTAAATATTTGTCCGCCAATCTGGTTAATGAATTGGAAGAATCAGTGACATTTAGAAACTTCCTCATACAATGAAAAATAGATATAATTAGAATTATATGTGTGCAGAAGATATGTTAAATACAATAAAAAACAATATTTAGGTAAAGTTCTGTAATATTTTGTTATAAAACGACGGTTCGAAAGCAAAGTGCAATACAATACTTATATAGCCTAATATGGACATGGCGAGAGGTCTTGTGCTGGCCACACCAGATTTTTTTTATTACTGAGCATGTTTATAACATCCATGCCTTAATGAGATTCAAATCCAGAGCTTTTTTGCAATTTCTTTGAGGTTGGGGTGTTTTGTCAGTAGATATCCTGGACTAAAGATAAAAACAGAGGATAAGAATTTTAAATTTATTAATTATTTTAAAAGTTTCCTCAGTCAAGGTCAATAACCTTTAGGCTACCGTAGCTTGTTTAATGTTAGTAATGATTGAAAAATTTAAATATATTTTGAAAGAGTTGTTTCTATCTACAGTGTGTCCCATTTAGAGGTGCCACCATTGGGATCTCGAGAATTATAAGAGATACGATGTCGGTTAAATGGAACTTTTTGTGCGCCTTTGGGAGGCCATCTCAGATGTGCTTTTATTTTTCCAAAAATTCTCATAGGGCACTAGATAATGACGAAAAACTGAATATTGTTGATTTTTTCTTTTTCCAATAACTTCTAAACTATTAATAATTGAGAAAAAAGTTTCAAATATAAAAGATAGATATTTTTATTAACTAACCTGTGGCGTACGGAATACATTTTTATATCCGTAAATTTTTGAGATATAACACAAACTTATATTTTTTTAAATGGAACCCATATCTGATTTTAGACTCAAAAAAATTAATATTTTTTTCTCTTTTCAACGATGTAAGGGTTATTATGTTTTATATTTGTTTTGCCTTCAAAATTATTATTTTTTCCTTATTTTGTATTCAATTTACAATTATTTTGAAAATATTGGTAGATTTCTATTTGGAAATACTCCTTGTATTTCAATAATTTATTTTGTTAGAATTTTTTTTTTCAAAATTCGTATCAAATTAATTTTTATAATATTTTGTATCAGGTCGCCCTTGGCTCATCATAGTGTAATTTGTAATTATGAGTCTAGAATAAAAATATTAAGTAATAAAGGCACAAAACAAATTATTTTGATCAAATACAATATAATTAATAAAAATAATAATGTTTTTTTGGGAAATAATAAGAAAATTCAGGAAAATAAAGAGAAAAATTAAATTTTAGGAGCAAAACAAATATAAAACATGATAACCCTTACATCATTGAAAAGAGAAAAAAATAATGATTTTTTTGAGACTGAAATCAGATATGGGTTCCATTTAAAAAAATATAAGTTTGTGTTATATCTCGAAAATTTACGGATATAAAAATTTATTTTGTACGCCACTGGTTAGTTAATAAAAATATCTATCTTTTATATTTGAAACGTTTTTCTCAATTAATAATAGTTTAGAAGTTATTTGAGAAAGAAAAAATCAACAATATTCAGTTTTTCGTCATTATCTAGTGCCCTATGAGAATTTTTGGAAAAACAAAAGCATATCTGAGATGGCCTTCCAAAGGCGCACAAAAAGTTCCATTTAACCGACATTGTATCTCTTATAGTTCTCGAGATCCCAATGGTGGCACTTCTAAATGGGACACACTGTATAGAGAATTTTCCCTCAGGTGAGACAGGTATGACGAGCAACAGTAATTGAAAGCTGTCTCCCAACCCTTCGGTGTCCTGGCCCGTCTCGCCGTTCGATTTTATCAACATGTTTTTTAATTAAAACTTTCAATTTCAGTGGACAGTAACTACTCAATATGATTGTCTGCGCTGGCGTCATTCACTGCGTTTTCATTTACAGAGCAAGAGAATTTTTCGCAGTGGTCTTGTAAGATTGGTTTAATTAAAATTGCGAGATTTATAGCTTCGCTCCATCTTTCACGGGTAATTTGAGTGAATTCGTCCGCGACAAGATTTTTATTCTCGCTATCAGGGAATCAGTATTTCATGTCGGATGTCGGATGCAAAGACTTGGCGATGGATACAGACAAATATCATTAGCAAGACGAAGAATGATGAATTCTCTAAGGAGTGCCGTGTTTAAATACTCAACATCAATCTCTGCTCGCAAGCACGAGCTGTTGTTTAATAACCAGCCCTGCAAATTCACAAAGCCCACAAGCCTTTTCTCTCTGTGCACGATCATATTAGCTGCTACTAAATTTCATTTTATATCAACAATAATTAAAATAAATGGAGATATTTTTGCAAAAACAATAGGTACTAATAATTGGATACTGGCGCATACAACATGTACAAGACACAGGCTCTTATTACCTACATAATATAACAACTTAAAAAACAAAATTAAAAACATTCAACATGTTAATCCTTTGAAATATTGAATTCGTTTTACTTTCGTACAAGTAATTAGTTAATTTTTCCAACATCTACATTTAAAGTAATATTTTATTTATTAAAACCTCGTGACTGAAGCAACAGTTTAATAATGCAGATTTTTTTTATTCTATGGAAAATAACGTGTTTTCTTGATTTAAAAAAAGATAGATAAGACCTATTTTTACCTTCCGTCAAAAGGAAGGTATTGTTTTTGGTCAAAAAATTCGGTGGTGAGTTTTTAACGAATAAGCACGTTTTAGGGTCCCTACAATACGAATGTACTATTTTTAAGATGATGTCTGTATGTATGTATGTGTGTGTGTGTGTCCGTGTGTGTGTCTGTGTGTGTGTCTGTGTGTGTGTCTGTGTGTGTGTCTGTGTGTGTGTCTGTGTGTGTGTGTCTGTGTGTGTGTCCGTGTGTGTGTGTGTGACAAATTTTTCTCCGACGATAACTCCAAAACTACAATTCTAAAAATTATGATTTTTTCATATTCCTCTTCTTTACAACCATATGAAGAGCTGATTAGATTTTGGTTATAAATGGTCAACCGGAAGTATCCTGATTTGAAGTTCTTAACAGTTTTTCTTGAAAAATCGCAGTTAAATATCATTTTCGACATTTTATGTGATTATCAATAGAAAGAATATCTTATTCTCTATACGGTTCGATTATGCATTTTCCTTCATATTCAATAGATATAGAGTTATAGAGAGATTAAGAGAGATTAACTTTCGAAAATCAGTCAGCGTTGCAAAAGTGATGAAAACAACAGATATAGGTATTCAAAAAAATCTAATTGACAGATGTCAGTGGCAAGTGCAAAACCAAAGTGGAAAGTATATGATCTGAAAGTGATATGTGACAGAGCGTCCCTCGCCAGTGACTTGCATTTGCGGCCTCGCCTCAAGATAGGAACTTATAATGCCAGAAGTACAAGAAAGGCAAAAGAGAAGATGGAAGGACTGTATAGCAGAAGATTTGAGAGAGGAAGAACTGTGTCACGAAGGTGCTTTGGACAGGAATGAGTAGAAGAGAAGAGTAAGAAACAGCGACTTCTAATAAAATAGGGAAAAGTTGAAGCAGGAGGAAGTGTTAAGTGCAATACATAATGTACGTTCGTATTCGTATTAAAATTTTATTAGATTTTAGAATCTTTTCAAATGAACTTTCAGTATGGATATGTAAAAAATAGTGTGTTCTTGTTACAATTATACTGGATATATAGAATCTTTTTCAAGGAATTTTTGGTATAGGATATGTACAAAATACATCGAATTGACGCAAGGTTTTGTGCAGGCCACAACAGATTTTTTTACTTAACAATTCATAGAAACATTTTTTTCACGTATAGCAACGACTAATGACCAAAACTTTATTCATTTCAATATTTTTATATTTTGCGTTCATAATGAATTCATTACAAAACCAAACTGCGTGTCAAGAGAACCTTCATTTCAATACGCTTTTCTAGAAGGTTAGTACTAGATGTCATTTTATGTTCATAGATCAGAATTGACATGAACTTCCAAATAATTGAATAAATGTCAACCTAGTGTCACCAACTACAACATTACACAAACAAATTTCCCTAAATCAACTCGGTTTAGTATAGCAGTTTTTTTTTCGATATGAAAGAAGCAAAATACAGTGTGTAATGGACTCATTTTATAACACATTTTTCGCGCTTGTCGCCAGGGTTCGTTGCCTAAATTTTGACGCGTGCGGAAAAACATGTTTTATAAAACTCGTTCTTTATTTAATTATTTGTCGCTGCAATTTTTTGTTACCATAGTAACAAGTGAATCTCATGTAGCTTCTTTGACTAAAAATATTTGGTAAAAATAGCAAATTTTAAATTTATATTGTATTAAAATAACGAGTGGTTACAAATAAAAACATATTTTATCATGGGTAAATAATATTTAGCAATGTATTTTCCAAACCCAATCTGTTCTTTCATCAAAATTTTCAGTGTACCTATTGTCTCGCGACTTGCCTACTTGTTAGCAATATTATGACTCGTTCTCAAAAAAGTTAATAATAGCCAATTGTTATTAGTTGAGTTGCAAATAACATCATATAAAGAAAATATTTGAATGAAATTTGTTGCGCTACTTGCCAGAATTAAAAGTAATATTTACCAAGAAGATATGTTACAAATATTGTTCTATATTCATAAACACTCGGAAAGGTTCCAAATGGCTCGTTCCGTGGGTTCGTTACAATTTTTGACAAATATAATCAAACTTGACAAATTACATTTTGATTGTTTTTCAGTGTCGAATGTTTTCACTGGTTAAAATTATAACGAACCGTTTAACATTTGACGAATATTTATGAATATGATTATTAATAATACAATATAAATGATAAATATTTAATGCATTCATGCACATAAAATCCGGTCCCATAAAAAAGTTTTTATTGCGTAACAAAGAAACGTACGAAGAAACAGTTATACTGGTAAAATAAATATTTCTATGCATTTCCAATTTATTTGTGTTTACTGGTTATTGTAATTTTAAAGTATCATGCTTCAGGCGTAATTCATGTTCATATACTATGTATTCGTACTTCGCCAACTAGTAACGTTTCACAAAAGTAATACAAAATGCAGACGTCATTCTGCGGCGCCATTACACAGATTGTTACAGAACGATAGAAACTTTAATTTTAATTTGAAATTTATCACAAACATATTATTATTTTACTTAATTAGCACATCTAAGATAAATATGAATTAATACGAGAGCCAAAATTGATAAATTTCATATCAACGAGAAACCCTTATATTCGAGAAATGTGATTGTGCAAATTTCAAACATACAAAGCACTAATAAACACACAAAATAAACAAAAGCTTATTTAGTGAAATAGAAAATCATATTTCCCAAAGACGTGAATATATAAATTTAATAAAATACCAATAATGGAATTCACTACTGAGGCATTTAGGTATTCCAAATGCCTCGAGAAAAGAGATGAGAAACATGACAATAACTGGAAGCAAGTCATATGGAATTGTATAATATATACTTATAGCAGATTGTTGTATTACATAAAGAGATATTCGATAATAAAGCAAAAATTGCGATATTTTTGTACAAAGAATCTGGAAATTGTGTCTGAATTCCACATAGGAAATTGAAAATGGAAGACGTGTAAAAAATTTCAAATTTAATATAGCACAAAACAACCGAAATATATGAGGATTAAATTGTTTTCCATACAAAAGAAATCATGTAGGTAAAGAAAAAAGCAAAATTGGGTTGGTAGGTGCGCATTTTCATATTTTCACTCACTGGTATTTACTTTTCGCTTTATGCGAATATTAAGACCTTGTCTGTACAATAAAGTTTATAAAAATGCCAGGTATTAATCCGATCAGATGTGGGAACTCAACAAAGGCTTCGTCACAGTGACAGCGAAGGCGGGATGATACTCTCAGTTGATCCGCCGGGGTTTTTATTAAATTTAGACGCAATCTTTGTTTTCGCGGAGCTGATATTGAAATTCTTGTGCAGGTGGATGTCTCGAGCTAACATATGTAAATGAAGGCTATATATGCACTCACTAGCATCTATTTTATCACTCAAAACTGCATTACACTGAATACGTTTACAGAAGAACCATACTGTGTGTCTCAAACATCTTCATTTACAACTCCATCAAAGAGGAAATAACGTACACTACATTAAGAGCTCTGTTTCCATTTCATTTTGTTTTAAGACTTTGCAAAGTTCTATATACAAAATACGAAATTGTATATAAACGTAACATTAAAAACAATCTTTCCTTTTAATAGATTTTATTTTATTGCAGTAATAAATAGTTCCATATATAACGAGTTTATTTAGTAAAACTTATGTAGCAACAGTTTAATTTTTTCGAATTGTCGGATCAAGGTCATCTGTAACAAACTAATTAATAAGTTGGCATACATTTATCTAACTTATTTGCGTTGACAAGATGGGCGCGCGATAAAGATGTATACCTACAACAGGTTTATTCTTCAAAAATTCATATTGTTTTAACTAAAATACGACAAGCCATTTTAAAAACATACTCCTTGTCAATATTTTAGATGCATTCACTTGATTCATAGTCATGCTCATAGCGTTGACACTGACACTGCGTGTCAATATCTTATTTTTCACATATTATTGAAGGTTAGGTTACCAAAACGGAAAAGTGGGACGCTACAGAGTTTAGTTAGGTTACATTAGATTCAATGATTAAAATACGAGTCCTAACTTATATTGGTTTGGCTAGTTAACATTTTCAAAAAACAAATTACACAACCTACACAAGGTGAGAAATTTTTACAAATTTCTTTCAACTGGTTTGAAATATAGATTTTTAACATACAAAAACTGAATATGTTATTCAAGTATTCCGCCATTTGATGTTGGGTTTTCAGTTTTGAATAATTGTATTAGGCATTGTATCCCTAAGTTCTGCACATTTTTCTGTGGGTATTGTCCCATATGTTTTGCAAGGTACATTTTACTACACGCACTGGATTTTTACGAAGTTCCTTTTCATTTTTTTGTCAAAAATAAAGTCTCACTTAGAAGTT
>OW964827.1:28271274-28508774 GCA_943142095.1 Ophonus ardosiacus | reverse complement strand
TCCCGAAGCCTAAAATAAACACAATTCCTTTGTTACACAGTTTATATTTCAAATTAATGTAACTGACAGATGAATGTCACTTTCAAAAAACTAATCACTTGAAATTAATAATAGAGACATTTTAAAAAGAAAATAGTAAATTAAGCAATAGTTATATGTAATGGAACAGTTTGCAGCATTAGTAAATACGTAGGTATGTATTTAAAATTATAAAAATTAAATAGCGGGAGGTTTTGTGATGGCCACATTACATTTTTTACGTAGAATAACGTGGTGTAATTAAATTTTTTAAAATTTTATAATTCTCGAGATATAACAGAAACGTAATATTTTTTAAATGGGAATAGGTATATGTGGAAAATAGAAAATAGTCTCATTTCCTTATTTTATATGCTTTTCAACGAAGTATAACAAGTCTACATTCTTTTGTTTTAAACATAAGCAAAACATGAATTATTAATTATTTTGGAGCGAAAAAAAGATGAAATTTATTCAGAAACAATTGAAAAAATCAATAACAGATCATCATTTGTTTATTTTTAAAGTTATTTTCATTATTTCTATTCATTTATCTAATATATAAACTTCAGAAAGAATATTATACCACATATTTTGAATTGTGTCAGCCAACTACAACGCCGAAAAAAAATTAATTAACTAATCCGAAAATAATTAACTGAAAAGAAATTTGACAATTTAATTAATAAATATAGAAAAAAAAATTATAATGTAACTTGTGTGTAAATAGTATTTTTTATGTCGGGATAATTTCGGCATTCGGCTGCGCCTCATGTGTATAACATCGCACTCGACCAAAAAAGTACTACTTTACACACTTATTACATAAATAACTATTTTATAGTGATGATAATGGTACCGTTTCATATCAGACGTGGTACAGAATCTTTTACCTGTTCGCTACGTATGCTGTAAGAATATAATAGACAAAAATCTAACAAGAACAACCGACCGTGTAACTTGACATGTTTCTGTTATTGACTACTGCATACTGTTACCAAGGTAACAAGAAAAGTTCGTAAATGTTACCTTTTTTATGTATACAATTTTCTAGACAATATATACATGCCCGGCAATAACTTGGCCGGCGAACATGCATCTTCTCAGGAAAAAATCTCCTTTTGCCAGAGGAAAAACCGTCCCAAAAACTGGCAGAGAAGTGATCTGTAAAACTCAGAGACGCTTTATCGGTAGCGAAATACCGCAGCCGTATTCTTTATTAACAGATGTTAAAAAATGTCTAGAAAAAATTGTGTACATATTACAAATTACAACATATTTAATATTGGAAGCCATGAGCGACTAAGTTTTAATTAGCACTTCTCTGCCAATTTTTGGGATTTTTCCTCTGGCAAAAGGATCTTTTTTTCTGAGAAGATGCATGTTCGCCGTCCAAGTTATTGCCGGGCATGCATATATTGTCTAGAAAATTGTATACATAAAAAAGGTAACATTTACGAATTTTTCTTGTTACCTTGATTACTTGTTGTTTTTTTTTATTTCACATATTTATGTCAATGTTTTTCCCTGAAGAAGGCACCAGTTTATGGTGCCGAAACGTTGGGTTTTAATAATAAATAAATACAGAACTTAAACTAAAAAAAGGTAGTATTATTCCAATTATTAATATGAGTTCTGAAAGATATTTTAATAATAAAAATCTCTATTCGATACATTTAAAATTTTTATTATATCTTCTATGGAGTTAAAGATAGACATATAAATATATATAATAATAAGTTGTAAATGTATCTCGCAGCCCATGGAAAACATGTGGAAAAATTAAAATGTTTGTAATTGACAGATAAATGTGTGTCAAAATGCCAGAATCAATACTGAAGACTTTTTCTGGGAAGTACATTTAATATCTTAATTTATTATTAATGAAATATTTATAATTATAGATACATATATTACATATACCCTGCAGAAATACAGCTAATCTCATCAATGAATTGGAAGAATCTCGAACATTAGAAGAATAAGAGTGAATAGAATGAATTAAAAAATATAAAAATATATAAAGAAGATATGTGTTTTTGTGTGAATCAGAAATGTCAAATATGTACAATATTTATATAGTCTAATATGGAAATGGCGAGAGGTCTTGTGATGGTCGCAACATATTTTACTCTATATTCTACAGTTTTTCACAGCACTAACATTTGTAAAGCTTAAAAGCATACTGTGAGATTTGTAAGAACTGATTATTTTACAAATTTAAAAAACAACCAGGATAAAATTATATTTATATGTATTTTTCAGCCACAAATAGAGTGGCATTTCCGTTTTTCGAACACAAATGATTTGTGATGATTGATGATCGTCGAGTCCCTAGTCACAATTGACGAAATTATAAATGAGTTGCATATTAGCCATGGCTCAGCATTTTCAATCATCCACGCAAAACAAAATTTTCATAAGCTTGTGCTCGTTGGGTATCATGTCAACTGACAGCCGCACACAAACCGAATTGTTTGGAACATTCGAATTCTTATTTGAACTGCTATGAGGTCGTTAAAGCGGTGGAAGTGTGGCTATACTCACGTCACCAGCACATTTCTTTCAGAACGGAATTTGGAAATATTAGTGCATAGAATTAAGGAGAGATTATATAGAAAATTGATATAAATTTTGTTCTTGTTCGTACAATAAACTCATTGTCCTGTTAGTTTTATTATTTTCTTTGTACATACTAAAAAAATTATTTAATAATAATAACTAATTCTTTTACTGGTAACTGAGCTTATATGACGCCACATTAGTAATAATGTTAGACAATCAAATGTAGTTGCATGGATATCAGTGTTGGGCACATAACATACTTTATGTAATATATGTAGTTGTTTACACGTAGACAATTAGGGAATCTACGTCATGAAAATGATGAGAAATAATGTAGAATTATGTAGACAACTTAGAAAAAGAGATTTACCAGGACATATTAACATATGCGTGTGAAAAATTAAAAACTGCGGTGGTGTAGGGTAGTGAAATATTTATGTAAAATGGAAATAAATAAATATATATTTTAGTCATGCTTATTAGAACTGGATTTTTTGCATGTCTCATACTTAACATACATTCTTCATTTAGATACATGTTTTATTATTTATTAAAGAAAATAAATATATTCTAAATTTAATAGGCTTTCAACTTACAAAAATCATGTAGCTAAACAACAAACTAGGTTATACATACACAATTTGTTACTCTGCTAGTGCTGCCACCTAGAAATGATTACGTTCTCTACATTGTCTAAGTAGTATACAAGTTGGCTACGCGTATATGTAGAAAACAATTTTCTACACGTAGACACCTAAAACTGATAGATATAAAGTCTTTCACTGTAGCAGAACAAATTGTTCCGGGAAAGAGTATTTTATACTGGCTGCAAAATTAATACGAGCACAATGAGTACAAAATAAAAATGAATGTATATTGTAATGATTTTTTTTCTGTTCTGTGCATAATAGATTACATCTAGTTTGACGGTGAATTACTGTGAAATATTAACATTAATTAAAGTCAAGTTCTGCGGAGCGATCTTCATCTTTAATCAAAGCAAATGAAAGGAGCAGATGGAAATTAATAATTATTTTTTCCATTTGTCAGAGAAAACATTAAAATTGGGGACGCGTCAAACAATGGATGCTCACCATCAAATTAATTTTTTCACAATTATTATTCATATCCGGTCATTTGTTTAACTTAATGAGAAAATGTATCACGAGACAAATTATGTAATTGGCCGATGATGGAGCATTGTGGATAGTGCCTCTCTCCCTATGCTTAACTATGCCACTGCGGGGTTTACGCCTGGATAATTACCGCTAAATAAGCCGAGGGAAACGACCCAAAGTGAAAAATGGCCAGGACATGACTACAGATGCAAGAGGCTTTCACTTTTCAATGAAGATGTGTGCACGAAAATTAGAGTAAATAGTGGTAATCAATTATAGTAAGGGGCATCTTCTTTATACCTAATCCATCTTCATTTTAATATTAATATAAAATTAGTAAGATATAAAAAAATCTAAATTGTCAGTGCTCAATTTTCTCAACAAAACGTTATAAGGATATAAAATCATCATGATTACACAAACAAAATATTAGCCCGAGAAAACATAAGAATAAGTACCTACCAATGAGAGCGTTCACACCAAACTTTTGCAGGTGGCAGCACAGCTGTTCATGTGAAAATTGACATTTTATAACACATTCACAAATCGAAATTAGTTTTAGTTTTATGATTTATATTTTTATTTCCAGAAATCTGGGGTCCCGTGGCCGCGTGCATGAGTGTGTGGTCGCGAACCTGGAAGAACTGGGTTCGATCCCGACTGACGTCAAATATTTCCAAATTTAAATGGCACAAAAGTGACCCCTGTGGTGCACTCTCCACGCCAGCTATGAGTGCCCGTGAGGTGACCTCGGGTAAGCGCCCACACGGTAAAATATATCGTCATCATTACCAATGTCTACATGTATTGTAGATACTGGCACACCCAGAAATGGGTAATATGCCGTGATGATATATTTATTTATTTTATATTTGGAGGGGATAAATTTGTCAGGAACTACAGCGCCATTAGTTCCTTACTAAACGCTCTCATTTTGTGTCATTCGTCCATTAGTCTGAAAGTCATACTATTTATTTCGTTTATTAGATTACATCTATGCTAATACCTAGATATGCGTATGGAAAGATTCAATCAATGTATCCGTTTTTAAAAATAATAATATGTAAACTATTTCACAGAACACATATAAAATTAATTAAACGAAATAAAACATTGTTGGCTACAAATTGTCGTATGATTTTTTAAAAAAATCGTAAGCTATTTAAAAAAAAAAATATTGATATTTGCAAATACCTTTCTTGTATTGTATATGTATAAAGTGTGACCCATTTAAAACTGCCACCAAAGGGATGATGGAGGGCTTTTGGGAAGCAATCTCAATTGTGTTTTTGTTTTTCCAAAAATTCTCATACGCTACTAGCTATAAAAACTAGATAATGGTGAAAAACTGATTTTGATTGGTTTATACTTTTTCTATTAACTTCTAAACTAAAAATAATGAAAAATATTTTAAATAACAAAATTAGGTATATTTTCACCCATTAACAATGGATTGCATGAAAGTGGGTTAAACCTCGAGTTACGCTAACCCAGGGTTACATGCACAAAAAGAGAGTTACCAGCCTATTTGACAGCTAACCTTACGTTAAAAATAATAATATGGCCGACAGTTTTCATTTCACGCGTCATATTTAGCACAGAAAGGAAAGTATTAACAAAATTTCTTTTTTAGGTTAGCTGTCAAGCACTCTGTTTGTGTACGTAACTCTGGGTTATCTTAACTCGAGGGTTAACTCAATTTCATGCAATCCACCCTAAATGGCTTGGAAATTTTTCAATACTAGCCTAGGAACCCACCAACATTTACCTTTGGCATGAGAAATTTTTCACTACCATTTGCTTAGTAGCCATGACAATCTGTTAACAGGTTGTTGGTTGTTAGACAGTTTTCGAGTTTACTATTTCCTTAATTTTTTGACATTATTATTAAAATCTGTTTCAACTGACAAATTTTACTGGTACCTACGAGTACTTTAATAAATAAAACCCTGAATAAATAAAAATCCTTCGTACCTATTATAGTTGAATAGAATAGCAAATTCAATACATACGAGAAAAATGTTTCATACTGTCAAACTTAGAAAAAAATAATAGTTTAACATATTTATTTATTCTAAATATTTTCCTTACTAAAAGAAAAATTGTACAAAGTTCACATTTAGATAATTCTTTTGCATATACTACAAATTTATCTCAATGGAGTACAAATGCTATTATACTCGTATTATGACAGCGCCATATTATTGGATATGTGTAAAGACCTAAACTCTATTACAAAATAGAAAATTTTTGTATTGTATGTTCTTCGTTTGATCGGCTTGTAAGTGCATGGCGCGAATGGAAATATTCTCGTGTTTCCCAATGCGATTTTCCGTTACCTGTGACGTTGTTTTGGGAATGAAAGGCGATCCCAAAGGTGACAACATTCAATAACGCATTGTTTCGAAATGAGTCGCGTTTACTCCAATTGTAATACGTTGTAAGCAAATACGACAACCACGGAAATGAAATTTTAAATAAACAGTCTACATGTCGAATATCAGCAAACAATTCAATAAATAAATAAAAAAAACGTCGAATCAAAAATGGCAGCAATGAGATGGTTTTGTCATACGGGCTTGTCAAAGGAACGTGGTCTTTTATTTCAATTTAACTGATTTTCAAATGAAACAATTTTTAATGAATGCACTATCGAACTGCGGAATTAAAAGCTTTACGGAAAAGTAACTTTTTTAACATAAAATTCAGCACATTTGATTTTACAGTTGGGAAAAATCAATCTGCAAATCTCTAGCACTTTACTTAAGCTTTAAAAGACAGCAAAAATAAATAGTAAAAATAGAGCAATTTGTACTCCGGTACGTTATTCACTGTGATGGTGGTCACTAGATTTGAATTTATTTTTCGTGTTTAGCGTTGTAGCCTTGTGGTTAACATGTTAGTTTTTTGCTAAATTTTAATTATTCAAATCGAGGTTCAAATCTCACAAGTAAAAATATTGTTTTGCAATTCTATTATTTTGTATTGTTTTAAAATACTGATACAATGTAATTGTTTGTTTATATTGTGAGTCGTGTGTTGTAAAATATATTGTTGTATTTTGCTTAAAGTTGCTAATATTTATAAAAATATTGTTTATCTGCCAGGTAACGCGTGGTCGAGTGGCTGCGCTTAAGCTGGGTGCTAGGGATCAAAGGTTCGATGTCACATGAAATTATATTTTATATATTTATTCCAACTTAGAGAGTATTATCAGGATGACTAAAAAATCGTGTTTAAACCTTTTTACGTATTTTTAACGGTTTTTTGGGGTATAAATACGAGTCCAAACGGCCGTTTCGTGAAGAGAATATATGCTCTCTCAAGAGAGCATTAGCTCTACATCGAGCCTAAGACGGAGTATGTCGTCTTCCGCGAACCTAGTGAGCAGGATTGTGATAACCTTAGCTGCCTCTGAATCAACGCTGTTGGTGTGTGTCCTTACAGATTCTACCACCTCTCCTATGCCGTGTTACCGACCGACCTAATGGTGCCCGCTCAAACCTTTGATAGCACGGAGAACCGTTATTTGGTCATTACAAAATGACACCCGAGCAGGGACTACCGCCGTTTTCAATTCATGGGGTTATTACATCACTAATGCACCATAAATTATTTTAAATCTAAAACAAGGGAGCTTTTTTCAGTTATTTTATTTAACTTAAAATATTTTGAAACATTTGAAGTCACAATCTGTAACCACTTCTTCCATTTATTTACATAAATATTAATCGTAAGTACGCGTATTTTGTAAAATACTCGCAAATAGGCTGTAAATATGAATATTTTCTTCAGAATAGATCAAGTTAGCTTGTTAAGCGTACACTACACGATGAAGTTTTTCTTTTCAAGTGACTTGAAAAGTGTCTTTATAAGTGATCTTACAAGTATATTTACACTATCAAGTTTTACGTGAATTAAAAATTGAAGTGTCAAAAGTTAAGTTATACCTAGGTTATACCTACACAAAATATAATTTTGCATCACTTGAATATTTTGTAAACATCCATCAAGATTTCAATTACCTACTTCTCTACTGCATTGTGCCGTTTTTCAGTTTAATATCAATCACTTATAACACCACACTTGTCAACATCAAAAATATAAACACAAATGACAGTTGACAGTTATTTGTCAGTTAAAACTTATAGGGACTTTTAAGAAAAAGTAGCACATGTTCCAGTTTTTCGTTGAAATTTTTTCGTTAAATAAAAGTCTATTCATCTATCTGTCGTGCACTGACATCATTGTGCGAAAGAGAAAACTTTTCAAATCACTTGAAAAGAAAAATTTCATCGTATAATGCATGCTTTATACTCACAGTTGGGTTAGGTTGAATTAGGCTACATTAAGTTACTTAATATACAGAACGTTCATTTTAAATGGTCCACCATTGCTATCCCGAAAACTATAATAGTATAAAGTTACATTCACAATTAAAATATTACTGGCAACGGTAAAATTAGTGGCTATGGTTACGGTAATAAAATTAATGTTTCGCGCTATTCTGCGTTCAGAATAGAATAACTATTATAAGGTAAGAACTGAGGATATTTTATTCGTTGTAGTGTAAAATTATAAAGTAGGCAATAGTAACTGTCACTCAAGCTGTCAGTTGTTAGGTACAAGGCGCTGAATGTTAAAGAAAAATATTGCAATAATAATATTTATAAAAATATATTAGTCATACCGAAAATCTTCTTTTATTTTGTATCCTTTTAGATTTATAAATTGCATTTGCAAAAAAAAATACACCATAAACAGGTTTCTCTTTCTCTCTTTCACTACCGCTGCGTTACCGATACTACTACTCTGCCGTTAATTTTTGTAATTTTTGTTATAAATAGTTACTATCATTAACATAGTGTCAAACTTTTACTGGCATTAAGTAAAAAAAAAAATAAGAATAGCCATCCTTTTCATTCTAAAATGTCTCTCCAAAAGTTCTGAAGTACATCATTTTCGTCCACAAATATATGAGCCTTTTTGATATACTCCATTTTTTCACTGAGATTGGAGCTTTTCCATTGGGGATCGCTGGATCTATTGGCAAGTCACTCGTCATCACTCCTGACAGTAGCATTGGAAAAGTATTAATCAACAATCATTCAATATATTCTTTGGCTACAATAACACCTTTGCCACTATCCGTATATCCGTACTGAATAAGAAGTAATGATATCTTGAAATATTAAAGCGTTCTTTGCACTTAGGTACTAATCTGGCAGATGTTTCCAATGAAATTACATCTTTCTTGAAATACTTGCTCCATCAATTCCGAAAGTCTTTGATATGTGAGGGGTCTACCACTACCAGATGAATTGTAAAGTTACGTTTAACTGAAGAGCTTACTATCATCTCAACATTATTCCATTAGCGTATAGACTTTCTCTGTTTTCTTTGACTTGCGCTTGATCAGACCAAAGTCCCTATGGGATGGCAGAAATGAATGGGGAAAATATTTCGATTTTCTGAAAACGGCCCGAGTTGACAAGGGCTGTAAAAACTGAGAACAACATGATTTTTATTTCGCCCCGAGCAATTGTCCTAAAATAAATGTAATTTTGTAATATTATCGTCAACGTAGCTGTTGATGTACTGCAACAGGAATGAACAAACTTCATTTGGTTTTTGTTTTTTGTTGTCCTTCATGGGACATACAGAAAACTGCATCATTTGTTTTCATATTATTTATGCACACCAAATACGCTAACAAATAATTGGGTTGGGATAAATAAAATAAGTCTTGAGCAGGACATCGGGGCAATTGCAAATTTTTCATATGGTTAAACGAAATTGCAAGCACACTACCTTGAGTGCTACATAGTTCTTTCGAAAGGCATTTCAATGTATTAAAAAACTTCTTAGATCGTCTTTTGTAAACCATAAGTTCTGCTGCAGCAACTTCTTTGCCGTATCGTTAAGATTTGTTTTTTAGTTTTAGAGAGAGAGTTTGACACTCATTACACAATATCCACTTGTGGTCTTTCGAATGACAAGTAGAAATTTTGTCTGAACACTTTATTATAATGTTCATGTTTCACTTTTGCGGTCGGAATAGAGAATGCATTTTCTTAACGTTTAATTCTGCATCCAGGTAATTATGTTCGCGAGTACCGAATGAGTTTGTTTAGTCGGCAATGAGGAAATATAATCCATAACTGCAACATTATCTGCAGGATTTAAAGCATTACCACTTCTTTGCCTTCCTCTCTTGTTATTCGGAGTGTGTCCTTCTTGTAATAAATACCTGATTCGTTTGACACGTTCATTTGAAACGCCATATAAACCTAAGAACTCATTTCTGCAAACCTCTCTTCTAACATTGCCAATTAGAACGTTATAAGAAAAAGAGTTGGCCCTGTTGTTTGCTTCTTCTTTACGTGGTCGTCTACAATTAATTTGCTTACAAAGTATTAAACCTTGTAGAAACACGTCTTGTTCATTTTTAGACGGTATTTTATGGAATTTGTTTAAAATATCTCTTTTTTCAACATCAAATAGTTTTTCAGTGCATTTGTTTTTCCACTGACAGGCTGCTTGTTGTTTTGCACGGACTGCGACATTTTTATAGTATAGGCTTCACCTTGTACACAAGCTCAAAACTTTAAAACATAGATTATTTAAAACATACACAACAATAACATCATCACTGCTTCCGTACAGTTACAATATAATGCCGGCTCCGGTGGCTCAATGGCTCGAATCCCACTAAGGCATGGATGTTTGTGTATGTAAACCTACCCTGTAATTGGGATTTAATCCTGCTGGGAGGTTTTTTTTAAAAAAAAAATAATAATAAGAAAATATGATATCTCCTAGTGGCTGAATGCAGAAACCACCTTAACAATTGCGTGCAGATACAACCTAAGTCATTGACTAAAGTTACTTTTGCACTCAATCAATATTTTCTATTGTAATAAATGTACCTTTACGATATGTGACTAAGGTTGATTTTGCGTTCAATAGATAGACATACGTCTTTTATGCGTTATTCAATGTGTAAGTTAAATATGCCAGAAAGTGGGCTTGGGTGTTTTAACACAGAAATAAAGTGCAATGAAAAAAATAAGTAACATTTGGAAAGAAAATGAAAATATGTTCAAATAACGAAGAAAATAAAGTATTTATTTATTCAGTTCTTGACACTCTTATATTATGTCATATTTTAGTACAATCAATATAATTTAAATGCATCTTCCCAAAATAATTGTTATATAAGGGCATTTAAATATATTAATTTTTTTCTATTTATCACCTACATTAGTCTTATAGTTCTCACGATAGCAATGGTGGCTCATTTTAAATGAACACCTTATATAGTAGCCGTAGTTATTATTGCAGGTACTATTCCATTCCATATTTCTCACGTCAGCAACGGTAAAAAGCTTTGATCTGCTACACTGTGTTTGAGGACATGACCCTTGGAGGAAAGATATTGTATAAAGCTAACCGAGATTACAAGCCGAGATACTCAAAGTGATTCTGGTATAGTGCGCTTATAGACCATACCTATATCTGTCGCAGGGTTATGAGTAAATTAGTTGTTTGATTAAATCCCTAGGGGTTTTACCAAAACATTAACTCAACAAACAACTAATTTACTCACATCCCTGCGACATATCCAACGCGAGGCAATGGTACATAGACCTGGTTCAGGTTTCCGCTAAGATAATAGAAGACGATAATAAGTAAACCATGACAGTAGGATGTGCATAGGCTCATAGGCACACAACTTACGCACCACATCTACTAAATGGCATTTTCATAAGCCTGCCTCCAGATTCTGGTGTTACTAGAAATAGGAAAGAAGTATCCTGGGATATTTGTAAATAAAAAAATCTGATGCGGCCAACACAAAACCTCCCGCTACTTAATTTTTACTAATTTAAATACATACCTACGGATTTACTAACGCTGCAAACTGTTCCATTGCATAAAACTATTGCTTTATTTACTATTTTCTTTTTAAAATGTCACTATTATTAATTTGAAGTGATTAGTTTTCTGACAGTGACATTTACTGTCAGTTACATTCATTTGAAATATGAACTGTATAACAAAGGAATTATTGTGTTTATCTTAGGCTTCGCGACTAATAAAAAAAAATATTTTTAAATTTATCTGTAAAATATATAAAAAAAAGTATTAATGTATTCCTCATAAGACATAAAATGCGAAAAAATGGCATTTAATGGTATTATTTGAAGAAAAACCATTATGAGCTTCAGGTAAAGTGCCATTTTCGGTTATCCCATTTACACCAAAATCTAATGGCTTCTTTTCATATTAGAATAGGGTATAAATACAAGGTTTCAGAATTTTCTGAATGATAGTATTTGAGTTAGAGTGAAGACAAAATCCATACACATACACACACACACACACACACACACATACATACATACATACATACATACATACACACATACACACATACAGACATCATCGTGAAAATGTTAAAATTGGATTCTAGGGACCTTAAAACGTGGTCATTTACTAAAATCTCGATATGTGATTTTTAGCACGATCCCTATACCTCCCTTACCAAAGGTAGCGGGAGGTAAAAATATATTAATTATGAAATTCCACACAGATTTAATTGGTGATAACTAAAATCATACCCAAAGGAAATGTATGGTCTAAACATAAGGTAGGTACTTTTTATTTCATGTACTGCGCTATTTAACTGCTGGTAAACCTTTATTAACTAAGCGATATAATACTTGCCATATATTTAATATAACTTTATCACAATCATATTGCCTAGTTTTCTATACTATTATTAAATACTACTATTACATATTATTTCATATTATTAAATACATAATTGTAATTTGACATTATTTGTTAATTTTTTTATTTATCTACAAAGTGATTTTTTTATTTATACATTATATATATATATATACACATATATATATATATATATATATATATATATATATATATTTATTTATTTATTTAAGAAAACAAATAGCGGAAATGCAGTCTAGGAGTATAATACTCCTAGACTGCATTCCCGCCGCTATTTGTTTTCTTAACTACTCGACACAGTCGCGAGTATTTTCCACATCTGTATATATTTATACGAGTATATTAATTTGTAAACAAATAATGAGAATTTAAATATTTTGCAATCGAAGCAAATAGTAGTAGGTACATATACTGAAACATTTAGAACCAATCTGGAACCTAATTAATTGTAACTTGAAATGGAAATTGTATTGGGTTTAAAATATCTATTATTTACTACTTCAATCTGGACAATGTAAATACGGCGTTAACATATGTCACCTGTCACACAAAACCAGAATAATGTACTACTGTACTTTATATCAAGAATTTATATATTGTTCCCTCTTTCACTAAAGCAAAATTTAAAGGGTCATTTTCGTTCCTGGCACCCACACTATATAATGAATTACCGCTGTCAATGAGATCTCTGTCGTTTGGTAACTTCAAAGTAGCAATAAAACTTTTGTATTAGGTTACTTATTATATTATATATTAATTTCTACTGTTATGTATTTCTTTGTTTGTGTTACAAATTAATGTTGGCATATTATTTACATTTGTTTTGTAATGTGATTGGTTAGGTGGAAGAACAGCCTATGGCTGAACCTCGCCTTTGTCCGTATAGGCAATAAAGATTTATTATTATTATTATTATTATTATTATTATTATATTGTTTTACCCATTATAACGCTATAATTTGCACTTCATAATTTAAAACTGGTGTTCATGCGAACTGGAAGAATATTTCGTATAAATAAAATTCAAAATTTAATACCATGAAATTGCTTCATTCAAGTTTGGCTGTAAATGTACTTTATTATATAATCTATGGGGTATGTGAGTGGCCGACTGCACCAAAATAATCCGTTTTGGTTTTTAAAACTCGAATTGAATCCAACCAGTCCATAATTTCGTATAACTTGCTGCTTATGTATGTATATTTACGGTGACCATACGAACTTCATTTAGGCCTGCGACCTTCAGATTTTTTTCTCAAAAATTTAGTTTTATTCTTTTTTCTTAAAAATTATTTTATCATATTAAGTATGAACATTCGATTGAGAATATTATTTTCATCATGCGCCCACTGTTAGTAGTTACGGAAACAAAGGTTTACTGGTCAACATTATACGAGGAGTGTTCATTCAAAAATTAACATAACCAAAATAAATAGTTTTGAGAAAAACTCAAAAAATTAACTACATCCCTGTTATTAATTTTTAATTAGGTAGATTATTTTTTCTTCCATTCAATCAGTAAATGTTAATGAATTATTTGACAGCAAGATTTTTTGTCTTTCCATTTAGCTTATTTTCGTAAAAATTATTTGAACATTTTGAATTTGGCATGGAAATATTGGAACATGTTTAATTTTGATCGGAGTTTGAGTTAATTAAGTTATTATGTAACTAATATTAATTTAAACATTCTTTATTTTTTTAAAAAAAAATCATGATTCTTGCAAAATAATCATTAGTTATTAGTTATATCCCAAGTGCATGACAAATACATGAATATTTTCTCGAGTGCCCAAAAGTGCAAGAGCCAAAATATTCAGGTAATTGCCGTGCACGAGGGCTATATTGGTAGAATATTTCACTCGAAATACTCGAGTATACGCACAAGTGCAAATATTCACTGATAACTGATATTCAATTGTCATTGGTCGAAATTTAATAAAATACTGTAACGTGATTGATTGAAATTTTTCATATGAAATATTCACTCATTCAAATATTCACAAAAAAATGTACACTTAAGTATTAAAAAAAAAAACCAACTTTGTATTCGTTTAAAGGTGAGCTTCTATATCAAATTCTTTGCAGTCGCATTTCCCATTATATTAATATCCAAGCTAACACTCTGATGAGCATTTTAAAATATCTGAGCATTTCTATGTCTTGACATTTGTTGAAAACAAAAAATGAAATAGTAGATCCAGTGGATATGTTAACTTTTGATTCGAGCTCAGTTTTATAAGTTAAATTAATGCAGGACATGTTACGAGTATATTTTTCCTTACATCAAATGGCATATTCGATTCGGATTACAAGATTTAAGGCGAAAACACTCATTTTTCATTAAAAAAAATTGACATATTAAATTTTGAATGAACAATCCTCAATTTTACTAACAATGCTGAGTTTTGCTCTTTTCCTTTTCGTAAACATAACCTTAAATGACTGAATTTTTGTACTAAAACGTCACCAAACAGAAACTGCAATTTAAATAAAGATTTGTAAAGGAATTTCAATTTACTTATAAGGTGAGCTTTGGAAGAAGTGAAATATAAAAAGTAATAATAAGCAACATTCAATATATTAAACAGCAAAAGAGCATCAATCAATGATTTTTCCCGCAAAACTGTAACATCATATATATTTTAGACGCAAAGTTTTTAATAAAATTTGAAATTGTTGATTATAGATTTTACCTTCCTGGTTCAAATGCTCCTCATGTGCAAACATATTTATTTACAACATTAGGACTATGTAGTGGTTAGTGATATCAGCTTTAACGAAAAATTAATGACTTTTTTATTCAATCAAGTATTTAAATTTAAATTCAAAGGCGGAGCATGTGACAAAGAATAATATTGAAATAAATAATGGGAATATATGTTTGTATCTACATATTTAATTGTGTGTATGCAATACAGTTCAAATATTCAGATGAATTTTAGAATGGCTGTTCATCTTTTGATTCGTCTTAGATTTTCAAATTAAAATGATCATCTTTGTAAACAATCCTTTGTACTGTCAGCTTGTATTAATTAAATCCGTACAAAAATAGCAATTAATCATCAAAGCGTAAAATGTAAATTGCTCTGCTGGTCGAAATAACCTCCAATATTAATAAAGGCCCGGTCGTTATGGTTACGGGATGCTTGACTGTGCTGTTTCCAGCATCTATTCAAATATGTATGCCAGATGGATGAATCACACGTACATAGGCTAGACACATGTGCGGAGTTGAAACGGTCTGCTCTACTGCATCCAGAGTTAGTAAAGAGAAGGGAGACTGAGAACTTACATGCGGTTAGAATCGTTTGTCTGGGAGCTGTTAGCGTCTTGGTCACACAATTTGCACATATGATGGCGAGAACACAATTCACACGTTTAGTTTATTATTTATTACGAATTATTTATAGCACAAAAGGAACCTCTGTAGTGCACAACCGCAGTTAGTGCCAGTAAAGTGATGATTAATAAATTTCTAAAATGAAAATAAATTTGAAAGGGCAAAAGGTAATATTGTTTTGCTGCCTGTTAGGAAAATTACATTTCTTGATCAATTTTGACAACTTAACTTTTGAATAGAATAATGATCAGACATACAGCATCGTGCAAAATTTTGAGCAAGATTTATTTTATACGTTATAGAAGAATATATATTTCTTTTGTAATACTTCTATATATTACGCTATTGTTAGTAATGTTAATTACATTATAATTAGTACAGTTGACATATTTTAAAATTAATTTTCTTTGTATTTTAAAGCACAAAGCACATGGACCGTGTTCAAAAATATCGAGCCAAGTTGTTCAGAGTTTATATACTTTGTTTATTTTTTTTTTGTCATCAAATACGCAATTTAATAATAACATTCTAACGAAATGGTGAAGTACACCCACTTTCAGTTACCTTTCACTACAAGAAAAGGTTTCTTGTATTAGAAATGTGGTCGTAGTTAATGAATAAATAAATATGATAAAGATGTGTTGTAATTCAATTTATATAAAGAGTAATGTAAATAATAGAAAATAATGACAGATGTAAAATATAATATTTTATAATAATAATGTCAGGCCACTGCGGATCGTCAATGATGGGAGTGGTCAGAGCCTGTAAATAAAGCCGTCTGTGAATATAAATAATTCAGTGAGTAGTACAGACGTGGTTAATATTACTAAATGTTAAATACTGATTAATTAAATAACAAACAATCTCACACCATACGCCGACCAGTGGTTACAGCAACTGATCTAAATCTCTCGATGCACTAGGGAGCACCGCAACTAGTCTTTCCCTCGTTGGACCTCGACAGGAGGCCCGAGATAGGGTACACACGAATCTATCTCGATCCCCACGATGGGTCAGGGAGCACCGCAACTGACCTTTATACTCCTTAATACGGTACTGCACATTTGCCCATCATCAAGCATACAATTACTTATTTTACTGAATTTAATATCAAAATGCAATATAATTAAAGAAAATGCAAGCCACTACGGTAGCACTCACATTTTATTCAATATTTCTCCTTCACAAAATCACTCACACAAAATATCAAACACTCGGCACAAATGTTAGCCATATAATGAAGAATTCTACCTCCGAGGGGTGCGTCTCAGTCTTATCGCTTCTCTCCACCAAACATAAACAAACAAACAGTCACAGCCACTCTGTGTTCTAATATCTATGCCTATACTTCGTTCTCATGAAAGCTAATCTCTTGCGTACGTACTGTATTTGTAAACTATATTTTTGAACCCGAAAATATTCTACTCTGACAACTCGACCATCCTGACAATGATTCTCGCCCCGAGAATCCTCTGAATCTAAATACTATGATTATTAATGCTTACCTACAAATCTTCCGAATCGGATGTGGATGAATCGGAGACTCCACCTGGGGGTGTCCATGGTTTCATACGGTCAACAGCTACTACATTGTCGTACTTCTTTCTTGAACTTCTCCTTGACCATGGTCCATCATAGCAGCACTAGCAGTTTTCAAAGCGTTGCAGTCGGTAACTACTTTAAATTGAATTCCTATTAAGTATATTCTAAATTTCTTCAATGTTTCTACTACGGCTAATGTTTCGAGTTCATATAAGTGATAAACAGATTCTTGTTTGTTTGTTTGTCTACTGTAGTACGATACCAGTTGCAATTTGCCATTATGTTGTTTTTGTAGTAGAATACCTCCTAGTCCAATTTTACTAGCGTCACAATGTACTTCAATTTCTGCTTCGGGATTATAAAGTGTTAATACTGGTTCATTACATAAAATTTGTTTTAATTTCGTGAATACAGCTTGTTGTTCTTCATTCCAAATCCAAGATTGTGATTGTTTGGTTAGTACAGTTATTGGTTTCACAATCATTACGTAATTCTTTACAAAATGTTTAAAGAAGCCGGTTAAACCAATAAATTGCCTCACGTGATGTTGATTCTTTGGAACGGGAAAGTTTTCAATTGCTTTTACTTTTTCTTTTCCGGGTTTAACACCATCAGCATTAATTTCAAATCCTATGTAGCTAATGCTTGTTTTGAAGAAATAACATTTCTTGAGATTCAAAGTTAATTTGTATGAGCGTAGTGTGTCTAGTATTTTCTTTAGTTTTTCCAATCCTTCTTCGAAATTTTTAGCAGGGCTGATTATATCGTCTAAATATGCAGTCGCTATGTTCTTCATAGGAGAAAATATCCTGTTCACCAATCTTTGGAAAACCCCTGGCGCGTTTGTAAGTCCGAAAGGCATTCGATTAAATTCGTATTGTCCATCTGGTGTAACAAATAAAGTTTTTGCTTTGGAAGATTCAGCCATTGTTATTTGATAATATCCTGATGTCATGTCCAGTGCGGTGAAGTATTTAAAACCCTGTAGTTGATCTAGTTGATCATCGATTCTTGGTAATGGAAATTTATCAGGTATTGTTTTCTTGTTTAATTTCCTATAATCGATGCATAATCGTTCCTCTCCATTTTTCTTCTTTACCAGCAAGACTGGTGATGCGAACGCGGGATTTGATTCTCGTATGATTTCAGATTCTAAAAGATCGTCAACTATTTCTTTTACTTTCATCTTGTTTTGTGGTACCATACGGTATTGTCTATATGTAATTGGAATTTCGTCTGTTAAATGAATGTTCATTTCTGCGGCACTGGTGCAGCCCAAATCTTTTACAGTTTCGGTACGTCCATCAGCAAAACCACGAATTATTCGTTTACTTGTGACATCCGGTGTTAATAATAATTTCTCTGCTTCTGTCTGTTGTATAGTATTACATGTTGCCCCCAAATCAATAAATGCTCGGATTTCACAATCATTCAACCTCACATTCTTAAAATATTTACTATCTACTTTAGTAATAAAATTAAAATTAATAGATTTACTTTTTCCTTGATTTCCTGCTTTAGAAGTTGAAGTTGATAGATTTCGGTTGACGTTTGGGCATTCTGGTCGACGATGCCCAGGACGTTGACATCCAAAACAAACCACATGGTGGTTTGTTGTGTGTCTGTGAATATAAATAATTCAGTGAGTAGTACAGACGTGGTTAATATTACTAAATGTTAAATACTGGTTAATTAAATAACAAACAATCTCACACCATACGTCGACCAGTGGTTACAGCAACTGATCTAAATCTCTCGATGCACTAGGGAGCACCGCAACTAGTCTTTCCCTCGTTGGACCTCGACAGGAGGCCCGAGATAGGGTACACACGAATCTATCTCGATCCCCACGATGGGTCAGGGAGCACCGCAACTGACCTTTATACTCCTTAATACGGTACTGCACATTTGCCCATCATCAAGCATACAATTACTTATTTTACTGAATTTAATATCAAAATGCAATATAATTAAAGAAAATGCAAGCCACTACGGTACCACTCACCTTTTATTCAATATTTCTCCTTCACAAAATCACTCACACAAAATATCAAACACTCGGCACAAATGTTAGCCACATAATGAAGAATTCTACATCCGAAGGGTGCGTCTCAGTCTTATCGCTTCTCTCCATCAAACATAAACAAACAGACAGTCACAGCCACTCTTTGTTCTAATATCTGTGCCTATGCTTCGTTCTCATGAAAGCTAATCTCTTGCGTACGTGCTGTATTTGTAAACTATATTTTTGAACCCGAAAATATTCTACTCTGACACTTTTGAGATAGCCGGCTTGCTAATGATCGATAAAAGCACAACAAATAGAATTTTTACCAAATATAAGTTGACAAAATCATTAGCTAATAAGTAAAGATACGATAGACTCGATAAATTAACAAAGCGAACAGGTATAACTAAACTAAAATCTATAGCAGAATCAATAAAATATCTGTATATATTTCGAAAGAAATTCGAACAAAAAATCTTGCCAATGACAGCCGAAATACTATGTATGGACGTATTAAAGAAGTAGGACGTATTGGACTCCAGTGTTAAAAAACCTTTAGTTTGTTTTGGAAATGATGGTACGAGATACAATTTTAGATACCAAATCCGTAGAGTTAGGCACGGTAGAGTAAATATGATTTTATGTTGTGTATATTCGCATGAAAGTGTAGGTCCATTAGTCGAGATAGAGAGTACTATGACTTCTCTAATGTATGAACATATTTTATTAAAACATATATTTCCTTATGCCCTCATAAATATGCCGTGAGGATAAGTTTTTTTAACAAGATAGCGATCCTTAACTTACTTGGAAAATAGTAAAATAATTTTTAGGCCAACACTAAACTCTGGACTTAAATACAATAAAACATTTATGGCAGATGTTAAAAATACACGTCGGGCAAGAAACACGAGCCTGAATTATGGAACTATTTAGAAAAGAAATGGTAAAATGAATCACAAAACAGTATTACAGATTTAATTAAATCAATCCCTCGACGATGTGCTGTAGTGATTGTATTAAAAGAAAAGTTCAATTATTAAATATGGAGTACAACATCTCAAGTAAAAAATCTGATGTGGCCAGCACATAACCTCTCGCAGTAATTTTTACCGAGCTGTTTGCATAAAACAAAGAATATTTTTACAAGTATAAATATATTTATGTATTTAAGTCTTTGACGTACAAACTTCTTTATTATTCAATAGAACAGATGTCTCAACACAAAATAACTTTCACATGTATTTACAAAATATATAGGATATTTTAATACAAATTATGTACAATAAATTTCAAAATACAGTTTACCATATTTAAATTTTAGGCGGATTACAGGGATTTTCGATTCGAACCATGTTCTTATTTACTTTCTCTTCATATTCTTCTAGTAAAAACATTAATTTTAGGAGGTCAAAAATCTATATATCTGGAAATGTGCGGTTATCCTTATATAGTTTCTTCCAAATTTTCTTTTTTCATACATGTTGTATCTACATAACACATTGATTTTCATAGATATAGGCTTCAGGGCTACCGCTCATTTTGTCAATGCAAACATTTGAATTTAACAACTAATTTCCTTGGTGTGCTTGGCCAGCGTGATGTATTATAGCAGATTATTTTACATATATTTTCTTTATCTCTAAATTTATAAAAGATAAAATAAAATTTTTAAATGTGCCAGATGAAGAATTTTATGTTGTTCAATATTTTTCGTAATGACACAAATTTTCAAAAAATAATTTTTAGAAGATTTTTTTTTAAAAGATCTATTACTTTCGTTTGTCCAATTGTTACCAAAATCTAATCTGCTCTTCCTATTAATGTCAGATTGAGGACACCGTAGATAAACATGTCTTAAATCTTACAGTATTTAAGAAAACGTGGTGCCTCCAACATCCATACACCTACACACACGCACACTCACACGGACATTGTAAAAATAGTATAATCGGACTCTAGGGACCTTAAAACGTGCTTATTCACTAAAATCTGGATACACGATTTTTAGCATAATTTCAGTACCTCTCTTAGCGAGAGGTAAAAAAGATTAAACTGATTTTTAGTAGCTTTGAAATATATACTTGGCGGAATACGAATGTTGTCTTTTAAATTTTGCGTAAAGCTACACAAGCAAACAGTAGACAAACTTAAGGTGTTTTATTGCTTTTCAAAGCATCTTCCACACAGATTGATATACTTTTGCATTCACTCAAATCAATTACTAAAGCAGTTATTACAGTCTTCAGTTGGGATAGTCAAAATCGCCATTTTAAAGGTATCGACTGCTTCTTCCGGCGACTGGAACCATTGACCAAACAGTCTATTCTTGATCCTTGTGAACGTAAAAGAATTGTTTGGACTTAGGTCGGGACTGTACGGTGGCTGAACTAATAATTCAATATTTTTCTGCTCTAAAAACTCAGTTGTTATTTGAGTTTCGTTTATTGAACAGTCTTAATGTTTTTCGATACCAATTAACACGAGTCGCCGTTAAAAGATGTGGGATCCATCAAGAAACTAACTTTCTCACACCCAACTCATCGTGCAGTGTCTTTTGGATTGAGGTCTTTGAAATGCCTAAGGATGATTCAATTTCGCAATACGTCACATGTTGATCTTCCTTGATAAGCTGGCGCGCAGCATCGATATTTTTCTGGGTGACTGCTGTCCTTGGTGAACCTGTCCTGAGATCATCATTGAGACTTGTGCGTTCGTGTTGGACTTCGCAGTATCAGCGGGAAATTGGCGAATAATGTGCCGCTTTGTTACCAAAAACAAATACCAACTCGGTGAGACATTGTTGTTGAGATAATCTTCTCCGAAAGTTGTAGGAAATTATTGTGCGAAAATTTTCTCAACTCAATTCCATTTTTCAATCAACTTGCCGACTTTAAAATTTCACTGTGACTAAATCACTTGTATCTTGATGAAACTTTGGATTTAAGTTAACCCAATATTGAGGTTAATTTTCAATCTTGATGTTTCGGTAGTGGCGCCCTCTATGCGGCCATACGCAATACTAAAAAGACAATCCTTGTATTTTTGAACGATAAATAATTTTGCTACTATAAAGTTTATTTAAATAGTTTCTGGTTCATAATATGTTTTTTTTTTGCACCGATGCATAAGTTTAATTTAATATAACAGTTTCATTTTTATATCACCTTTACGTTATATATGATATGGTTTAAAAATCTGTTTGGTTCAAAACGTTTGCACGCAACTGTACGTTTCGCTGTCCATAGCCTACTTCGAGTTAGATCTTTTTCTGAACAAACTACAGAGTGATCAAAACTAAGTGATAGTCACGTGACCTGGGTAGTTCTCAATATTTTACTCCGCGGAAGTAAGTATTAGTAGTTGCGTGCAATTCATAGGCGTGTATTGTTCTGTCAACTGTCAAATATTTGTTCAAATATTCGTTACGTTCTTTATTACTTTTTACCGTCTATTACTTACTACATAAATTACATTGTCGGCAACAGTCTTTTTGAAAACTTTTATTGGTGTATTTATTTCATTATTTGCTCGGTAAGTGAGTTACAAAAATAATTTTTATGTCTTACTAGTATGTTATTGTTCTTTAACAACCTCAATATTAGGTCCATTATTGAGTAAATAATGCCCTAGGGCGTATTAAGTTACTATGGTAATGTTGACAACAAACTGAGGTTAACATAACATAAAGTGCAGTTAAGGTTAAGAAACATTGTGAATTGTAGTCGTTTGTAATCATATTTGTTTCATCACAAATACAAACTAGCATACTTCTTATTCTTAGCAATAACATTGCTCGTCCATATTGACAGAAAAATACCACAAGAAATATATTTTTTGTTTGAAAAAATGCTTTGTTTACAGAAACAAAATATTACCTAGATACCACATTCACAGGCTACTTTGTAAGTTGTATTAAAATTTTGTGATTTATTATTTTTGTTTGATAAATTCTAGTCAGGCAAAATGTTTATTAAGAATTTCTAGTAAGACATAAAACGTTGAAGGCACCACGGGTGTTAAACGACAATAATGCCTGAGGTCAACAGTGTACTGTCGAGGGCCTCTGGCCAGTTAATGAGGTATATTTTAGGTTGTTACCACCTGAAATGGTTTTAACAGACGAACACCACAAATTTATTGTCGAAACGTATTTGTATTCGAAAACATGAAGCAAAGAATTCATTTATGTTTACAAGTTTACAGGTAACATTTCGAACAGTTATTGGGCCTGATGATGTCAAACCTGACGAAATCGATTGCCGCATAGTACAAAATAAATTTCAAATATATGAAATATATACTTAAAATTTAACATCATCATTTTCTTCAACCCTTAACTCTGAACAAAAGTTATTGTAAATTGTAGAATTTAATAAAATTACTAAAAAAAAAAAAAAAAATTATAATAGAAACCCGCACGTCCATGAACTTAGACACCAAACTTTTCTTCCTAGAAGTGTAGTTTCGATGTCTTTGAGGAAGGTTGCAGGTCACGTGACTATTACTTGGTTTTGATATCTCTCTATATGACCTATAATGTTAATTTTTGTGTTCATCCAAATTCAAAGTATAATAGCTATTTGTGTATTAAGAGCGCAAAATGCGACATTGTCGATTGAGAGGTTGTTGTCGCGCGACGAAGGAGCGCGGCATTCTCTCGAAATCCAATGTCCATTTGCGCTCGAAACACACAATATTTTTTCTACAGTCGCCACAATGGGGTCCTCCACCATAACAAAAAATAATAAAATGTACACTTTATACTTACAGTACTGCTCAATAAATAACGATTGGCAGATCCGTGAAGTTAGCACCAAAAATGTGAGCGCAAATTCTGAAATTTTGGAAATAATTAGCGCCTAATATGCGCCTATTTGCGCCCTAAAAAATTTTGTTCTATCTTAATTTACTTAAGAGATATTAACAATTAATTATTTTTGGTGCCAACTTCACATCAGCACCAAAAGCACTACGCATCATTTTTCTCTTAGTACTTATAAATAGCGCCCAATTTGCGCTCATTTGCGCCCTAAGTATTTTTGTTCTATCTTATTCCATTTACGAGATATTAACGATTATATATTTTGGTGCCAAGTTCACGCTAGCACCAAAAGTACTACGTATCATTATTTTCTTTATACCAATAATTAGCGCCCAATTTGCGCTCATTTGCGCCCTAAAAATTTTTGTTCTATCTTATTCCATTTAGGAGATATTAACGATTATATATTTTGGTGCCAAGTTCACGCCAGCACCAAAAGTACTATGTATCATTCTTCACTTTGTACTAAAAATTAGCGCCTAATTTGCGCTCATTTGCGCCCTAAAAATTTTTGTTTTATCTCATTCCATTTACGAGATACAAATGATAATATATTTTGATATCAAGTTCAAGCCAGCACCAAAAGTACTACATATCATTCTTCTCTTTGTACTAATAATTAGCGCCCAATTTTCGCTCATTTGCGCTGTAATTTTTTTTATTCTATTTCATTCTATTTACGAGTAATTAACTATAATATATTTTTTTGGTGCCAAGTTCACGCCAGCGCCAAAAGTACTACGTATCATTATTTTCTTTATACCAATAATTAGCGCCCAATTTGCGCTAATTTGCGCCCTAAAAATTTTTGTTCTATCTTATTCCATTTACGAGATATTAACGATTATATATTTTGGTGCCAAGTTCATGCTAGCACCAAAAGTACTATGTATCATTCTTCACTTTGTACTAAAAATTAGCGCCCAATTTGCGCTCATTTGCGCCCTAAAAATTTTTTTTCTATCTCATTCCATTTACGAGATACAAGCGATAATATATTTTGATGTCAAGTTCAAGCCAGTACCAAAAGTACTACATATCATTCTTCTCTTTGTACTAACAATTAGCGCCCAATTTGCGCTCATTTGCGCTGTAATTTTTTTTTATTCTATTTCATTCTATTTACGAGATATTAACTATAATATATTTTTTTTGTGCCAAGTTCACGCCAGCACCAAAAGTACTACGTATCATTATTTTCTTTATACCAATAATTAGCGCTCATTTGAGCCCTTAAATTTTTTATTCTATCTCATTCTATTTACGAGGTATTAACTATAATATATTTTGGTGCCAAGTTGACGTTAGCACCAAAAGTACTACATATCATTCGTTTCTTTATACCAATAATTAGCACCCAATTTGCACTTATTTGCGCCCTAAAAAATTTTATTCTATCTCATTTCATTTACGAGATATTAATGTTAATATATTTTGTTGCCAAGTTCACATCAACACCAAAGGTAACATTCTTTTCTTGTTACTAATAATTACCGCTTAATTTGCGCTTATTTGCGCCCTAAAAATTTTTGTTCTATCTCATTTCATTTATGAGATATTAACGATAATATATTTTGGTGCCAAGTTCACGTCAACTCCAAAAGTACTACGTACCATTCTTTTCTTTATACCAATAATTAACGCCCAATTTGCGCCCTAAAATTTTTTGTTCTATCTTACGAGATATATTTTGGTGTCAAGTTCACGCCATAGCAACAAAAGTATTACGTTTCACCTTTTTCTTTATACCAAGTATTAGTGCCCAATTTGTGCAATAAAATCTCATTCCTCCTATGCTTTAATATACTTTATGCACGGACGCATCATAATTTGACAATTATACACGAATTTCTTTGAAATAAATGTCATTTTATGGCCCGCGGGCCTCATTATAGCCCGCCGGGTTATAATGAAACGTCAAACCAAATTATAACCTACAATATAAACAATTTAAACAGGCAACATAAAAAGTTTTTATTACAAATCGAAATTTTTTATATTCTTTAATGAAAAATGAAAATTAATTTTGTGATATTTATATGGAACGCACAAAGATACACAAAATAAAACTCAAATGACATAACTAATAAACAAACAATAAACTGTTGTTCTCCGCTTTCATAGCAACACCAACACTAGATACTGTATTGTATGTACCACGAGCGTAACTTGCTTTTATGGCCTTTGACGTGTTTTTATCCCTCGGCTTACGCCTCGGCCTCAAAATCCCGTCGCAGGCCATAAAAGCCTCCTTACGCTCTTAATAAATAAATAACTATATTAAGTATGTATCATCTGTATTCAAATAACTCTCATTATGATTCAGATTTTCATTATGATACAGATTATCATTATGATTCAGATTTTCTTTTCATTATGATACAGATTATCATTATGTTACAGATTTTATTTTCATTATGATACAGATTATCATTATAATACAGATTAATTTTATAACTTATTTATTGGTTCTTAGTTTATTTTTACCTTCCGTCACCTTGGTAAGGAAGGTATTGTCTTTGGTCAAAAAATTCGGTGGTGAGTTTTTAATAAATAAGCACGTTTTAGGGTCCATACAATACGAATTTACTATTTTTAAGATTGTCTGTATGTGTGTGTGTCCGTGTGTGTGTGCGTGTGTATGCGTGTCCGTGTGTGACAAATTTGTCTCCGACAATAACTCCAACACTACAATTCTAAAAATTATAATTCTTTCATATTCCTCTTCTGTACATCCACATGAAGAGTTGATTAGATTTTGGTTATAATTCATCCACCGGAAGTCCCCTTATTTGAAGTTTTTAACAGTTTTTCTTAAAAAAACGCAGTTAAAAATTATTTTTTGACATTTTGTTATTATTATATATATAAAGGAAAATACTCTTCTCTATACGGTTTAATTATACATTTCCTTCATATTCAACAGATGTAGAGTTAAAGCATTATAAAGAAATTAATTTTCAAAAATTAGTCAGCTTTGCTATTTATCATGGAAACAACTGATATATTCAAAAAATTCTAATTGACAGATGTCACTTGCAAGTGCAAAACCAAATATGGAAAGTATAGGATCAAAAATTGGTATGTCATAGTGTCATGCAGAGAAAGGCCAAAGAGAATATAGAAGGACTGTATCGCAGAAGAATTGAGAAAGGAAGGACTGTGTGAAGAAGATGCGTTGGACAGGGACAAGAATGAGTGGAAGACAAGAGGAAACAGCGACCCCTAATAAAATCCTAAGGAAAGCTAAAGAAGAAAGTGTCAAGTGCATTTTACTTAATGTATATTTATGTTATAATTTTATTGGATTTATAGAATCTTTTCAAATGAACTTTTGGTATGGAATTTGTAAAAAATAGTATGTGTCCGTATTCGATTTTACATGATATTATATAGAATCTGTTCCAAGGACCTTTTGGTATGGGATTTGTACAAAATACATCGAATTGACGGAAGGTCTTATGTTGGCCAGAACAGATTTTTTAAAAATTATTATGAATAGTAGTAGAAAAATAGTGTATGCAACTCATGTACGAGGGGAGTTTTTTATGTTATCTACCTAGCTATGAAAACAACGAGATAGAGAACAAATATAATTTTATTTTTCAACGTAAGAACCGTTAACACTAACACACTTATTCAAACGTTTTTCTAATAAAGCTACGCCTGCAAAAAAAATCTTTTGGTAATTCTGCAAAATACGACTCCACTGCGTTTTCCAAGTCATCATTCGATAAAAAGCGACTCTCTCTCAAATGTTTTTTGAGTTTTGGAAAGAAATAATAGTCGGACGTGGTCAGGAATGTAAGGTGGATGTTGTAATTCGTCAAAGCTGCATTCAATGACTACTGCTTGAACAATCCGTGCTTTATGCACCATGCAGTTGTTGTGCAGAAACAGCATTTTCTGAGCATAATTGTGGGGTCTTTTTTTCGCATATAGCCGCTTTCAAGTTCTTAATTGTGTCTTTGTGGACATAAAAATGTCACAGTAACTTGACATAAGAAAATTGTCGCGATAGCATATTGTTTTCATAGCTAGGTAGATAACATTAAAACTCCCCTCGTATACCGGGAGTTTATTTTATCAGTAAACATAGGGTATATCATTGCCATAGTTACGATATGAATGTTTGACAGCAATGTATTGAAGCGTTTATTTTATGAGTAAACATAGGCCTTTCACATGGGAAGTAGTTTTTTGTAAATACAAAGTGTCCGCCAAATAATCAAACCATGTTATTGAACGTTATAATAGTACATTACATTTTGTACATTATTTAATATTAATTACTTTAATAATATTGCAGTAAATTACAGAAATTGTCAAATAAATAATTGTTTGACTTTTTTATTACGCAATATGAAAAGCTTTACAAATGTCTCCGCTGGCGCAGTGGTTATAACAGTGGCGTCTGAAATTTTTGGTTGGGGTTCGATTCCCCGTTAGGGTAATTATTTTATTTTTTTTACGTAAAAATTGTTGAACTTTTAAAAATCAATTTCCATATTACAATCATTTAAAAATAATAATTACATTGTAATAAATAAAGAGAAAATAATTGATTACAATAATCAAAATATTGATACAATAACAATGCATTGTATTTTCTTTTGACATTAATAAAAATAACTGAAATATAATAAATTTGTGTACTTATTATGTTTTTACTGTATTTATCAAAAGAAAATACAATGCATTGTTATTACATGAATGTTTTGATTATTGTACTATTTTCTCTTTATTTATTACAATGTTATTATTATTTTTAAATGACTGTAATACGAAATATAACAGATATTTTAAAAAGTTCAACAATTTTTATGTAAAAAAAAAATAAAATAATTACCCCAACGGGGAATCGAACCCCAACCAAAAATTTCAGACGCCAATATTATAACCACTGCGCCACCGGAGACATTTGTAAATCATTTCATATTGCATAATAAAAAATTGAAACAATTATTTATTTGACAATTTCTGTAATTTATTATTGAAGTAATTAATATTAAATAATGTACAAGATGTAATGTACTATTATCATGTTCAATAGCATGGCTTGATTTTCTGCCGAACACTTTGTATTTACAAAAAACTGCTTCCCATGTTAAACGCCTATGTTTACTCATAAAATAAACGCTTCAATACATTGCTGTCAAACATTCGTACCGTAACTATGGCAATGATATACCCTATGTTTACTGATAAAATAAACTCCCGGTATAATGACTATTAATACACTCGCATGATTTACAATACTCGCCATGGCTCGTATCGTAACCTTCATGTTCGTGTATTTAATAGCTATCATTATAAACTCGTTGCATAATATACTAACAACATCTGCGAAAAGGTCAGAAAGTATTTCCAAGCACTACTAGATTGAAAACAAGTTTCAAACAAATAAATAAATAAATAAAATAAATATATCATCACGGCATATTACCCATTTCTGGGTGTGCCAGTATCTACAACACATGTAGACATCGGTAATGATGACGATATATTTTACCGTATGGGCGCTTACCAGGCGTCACCTCACGGGCACTCATAGCTGATAAAATAAACTCCCGGTATAATGACTATTAATACACTCGCATGATTTACAATACTCGCCATGGCTCGTATCGTAACCTTCATGTTCGTGTATTTAATAGCTATCATTATAAACTCGTTGCATAATATACTAACAACATCTGCGAAAAGGTCAGAAAGTATTTCCAAGCACTACTAGATTGAAAACAAGTTTCAAACAAATAAATAAATAAATAAAATAAATATATCATCACGGCATATTACCCATTTCTGGGTGTGCCAGTATCTACAACACATGTAGACATCGGTAATGATGACGATATATTTTACCGTATGGGCGCTTACCAGGCGTCACCTCACGGGCACTCATAGCTGGTGTGGAGAATGCACTACAGGGATCACTTTTATGCCATTTAAAATTGGAAATATTTGGCGTCTGTCGGGATCGAACCCGATTCCCCGGGTTCGCGACCAGACACTCAGGCACGTGGTCAGTTTCACGGTTCTAAATACTGTTTCTGCTTCATATCGTGCACTTATTTGAATTTGTACTATGTAGTCCAGTCAATAGAGGTTTTTACCCTACAAAAGGTGGGGAAAAAACGATTTTAACATATATTGTTTGGGTCGAGACGGGGATAAAAAAAAATCAGATTTGTGACCCTGGGGAGGCTGGGCGTGAGCCGCTATCTTGGATCAAAAGTGCAAAAAATTAGTTTTTTGCTATTATCTCGAAAACAGTGGCCTATATCAAAATTTTATAAGAATACAAAATTAAAGCTCGTTATTTTTTGTACAAAAAGGTTTCTTGCATATTTTACCTGGGATGAAATCTCAAAGAGGTATATTCAAAAATAAGTACCCAGTACAACAATTTATGAAAGAATATTTAATCACTCAAAATATACACAATATTAAGATTTTAATACTTATTCTAATAGATTTTGTTATTTATAACAGTTTACATTTGATATTTCACGTATATTTCTATCACCAATTATTTTATTTTGGTTTTCAAGTTAAGCTCAGGTTCAGTTAACATGAATTTTCTTCATTTTATACAACGGAATGTGAAGTTGAAACTTAGCTAACTGAACCTGGGCTCAGTTAAGTGAAAGATAATCCGATGATTGTATAACCGGGCCGAAATCATTAATATTTCGTAAATAAAAATAAGGTAGAACAAAATTTTTAAGAGCGCAAATAAGTGCAAATAAGCTAAGTTAAAACTCGTAAAATGAAAAGGTTAAACAAAAATTACGCAAATTGGGCACCAAATATTAGTACCACGAACAAATTGATAAATAGTACTTCTGCTGTTGATATAAGAAGTTGGCACTAAAATATTCTATCGTTAATATCTCGTAAATAAAATATCTCGTATAAAGAAAAAATGATAAGTATTACTTTTGGTGTTAGCGTGAACTGGGTACTATAATATATTATAGCTAATATCTCGTAAATCGAATGAGATAGAATAAAAATATTTAGGGCGCAAATGAGCGCAAATTGGGCGCTAATTATTAGTACAAAGAGAAGAATGATATGTAGTACTTTTGGTGCTGGCTTGAACTTGACATCAAAATATATTATTGTTTATATCTCGTAAATGGAATGAGATAGAACAAAAATTTTTAGGGCGCAAATGAGCGCAAATTGGGCGCTAAATATTGGCGTAAAGAAGAAAATGGTACGTAGTACTTTTGCAGCTGGCGTGAACTTGGCACCAAAATATATTATAGTTGATATCTCGAAAATGGAATGAGATAGAACAAAAAATTTTAGGGCGCAAATAAGCACAAATTAGGCGCAAAATATTGGCGTAAAGAAAAGAATGGTACGTAGTACTTTTGGTGCTGGTATCAAAATATATAATCGTTAATATCTCGTAAATGGAATAAGATAGAATAAAAATATTTAGGGCGAAAATAAGCGCAAAATTGGGTGCAAATTATTAGTACAAAGAAATAATGATACGTAGTACTTTTAGTGCTGGCTTGAACTTAACGCCAAAATATATTATCGTTTGTATCTCGTAAATGGAATGAGATAGAAAAAAAATTTTTAGAGTGCAAATGAGCGCAAATTGGGCGCTAATTTTTAGTACAAAGTGAAGAATGATACATAGTACTTTTGGTGCTGGCGTGAACTTGGCACCAAAATATATAATCGTTAATATCTCGTAAATGGAATAAGATAGAACAAAAATTTTTAGGGCGCAAATGAGCGCAAATTGGGCGCTAATTATTGGTATAAAGACAAGAATGATACGTAGTACTTTTGGTGCTGGCGTGAACTTGGCACCAAAATATATAATCGGTAATATCTCGTAAATGGAATAAGATAGAACAAAAATATTGGGCGCTAATTATTAGTACAAAGAGAAAAATATTGCGTAGTGCTTTTGGTGCTGATGTGAAGTTGGCACCAAAAATAATTAATTGTTAATATCTCTTAAGTAAATAAAGATAGAACAAAATTTTTTAGGGCGCAAATAGGCGCATATTAGGCGCTAATTATTTCCAAAATTTCAGAATTTGCGCTCACATTTTTGGTGCTAACTTCACGGATCTACGATAGGCTAATACAAAAGATACGGTTTAAACTTAAAAAGGCTTTTAAATGATTATATGGTTACATTAGCCATCTATTCCATAAAAAAAAAACCAAAATTAGAGCGTGGAAGCAAGGATTTGTGATGATTTGATGAGTTTTTGTAGCAAAATGTGTGGTTAGTTGTCACACTGAAAAAATTAACAAATATTTCAAAGAATTTGTGATTATATAGACATATATGTGCATTGACTGACTTTATTGTAATCAAAATAAATAGTTAACTAGAGATCAGATGTCAGTACGACTCGCAACTATCCTACCGCCATCCGTGTAAAATCATTCCTATTACTAAACATAACTGTTCACACAATTTATTTTATATTTAATTTTATTTTATCGGTATTTTCCATTCTTCTTGAGTTTTTATTCAATCTAATCTAAGCATTTTATACTTTTGTTTTTGTAAATGAATGCCCTATTTCATTTTTACAGCAGTGTGGCATTTTGTTAGATTATGTTAAATACTGACAGAACATATGTCAAATTGACTTGTGAACGTGATAAATGTGTAATTACAGTGCCATTAGTTCCTAACTAAACATTTTCATTAAGAATGTAGACAAGTGACATTTCTCAACATTGTATACTTAGAAATTTGGACAGCGAGCGTTTTTCTACTTTTTCGCGCATGAGCGGCAAAGTGACATTTTGCGTTGACAAAAGAGAGCGCAAATGGCTACTTTCTATAGTGACTGTAGAAAAACATAATTATTTAACAATAATGCACAAATAGAATAGGTAGTTACAATGTAAATATAATGGATAACCATCACCACGTAAATGATACAAATATTTAAATAATTCAACTATTTGAAAATGACATTCATTACCGCGGTTACGCTACCGTTTCTATTTCATTTTGCACCGTTGGTTGGACGGAGATAGCATTATACCTCTCTAGAACTTCTGCGATAATGAGATAGCGAATAAAAGTTTCATATATTATGCCATTTGTAAACGACAAAAATGCTAGATAAATCTTAGTTATTTTCCAGCAGTAATAGGGTCCTCCACCGTAGTAACAAATTAGAACAAGGGTCAGTTATATTAAAAATAGACCTTAAAACTGTATATTAAGGACTATCAAAGTTTAAAAATAGTTATTAATTTCTAAAATAATCAAGTTTTTATTAACATTTCCTCATCTCTATACCTACGACACACATTTATTCTATTCCAAATTCTTACTACTTTCAAACCTTCTGCTATCGCCTTTTTGAAATACGGAATCTATTTGCAAGTATATAAATGCAGAAAATAATAACAATTAAACAACAGAAATAAACCAAATAATACTAGTTTAAATTTATATGACAGATTACAAGCTTTGGTATGAAAGTAAAAGATATGTTGAGTGACATAGGCTACCAGTAGTAATCAAATCTTGCACTATAATATATACGTAGTATTTTTATTAATTATGACATTAAATTACTTATTATCCACCCATATTTCCAATTATTGACCACAAGGGTTATTTTAACATATTTATACATTTTATAAGTGCTAAGAAAAATAAATTTATAATTTATGTGACTTCAATTATTAGCGAAATCCAATGTTTGAGAACAAAACTATATCTACGTCACAGAATATTAAAAAAATTATTACGGCTTAATGAATAACAATAAAGACACTTTCAGTTTAGATGAAGTTTTGTAAAAAAAATATAAAAAAAATATAGTGGAGGACCCTATATTTCCAATTTTAAATGGCACAAAAAAAGTGACCCCTGTGGTGCACTCTCCACACCAGCTATGAGTACCCATGAGGTGACGCCTGGTAAACGCCCACACGGCAAAATATATCGTCATCATTACCGATGTCTACATGTGTTGTAGACAGTGGCACACCCAGAAATGGATAATATGCCGTGATGATATATTTATTTATTAATTTATAACTACATAATTTATAATTACAAATTAATTATTTTTTTAAAGTATTTCCTTGGGTTCTAAGGTGATGGCTCATCATGTACATTCTGATCCTACGCTGAACTGAAACAGTAATATGAATCTACAAATCCGAATAAGAAGATTGTCGATAATTTATTATTATTCGATTCACATTTAATCTTCTATCAGAATACGTATTGTGTATAAATTTCCATTTTACATCCAATTGATTGAGCCAATTTTCTTTTCATTTTCTTTCTTCGACTGAAACTATCCTAACGATATAGTAAATAGTATGAAAAAATCGTGCTGGGGTCTTGTAGCTCTGGTTAAGGAGTGTGGTTCCCGTGACATATGGTTGCAACAGGTCCGCTTTATATCGCAGTAGGCGGTATGCGTGCACTGCACTCCGCTTTGTGGCCGTCCAATCAATTGACATTCGCTGCAGATGTTGTGGCTGACGTGTGCGTCTCCCTCATCACTAAACTCCGACCGAACAGTTCAATCGTCCGTGCGGTACCATATGAGAATACAGGATACAAGTAAATGTCATGCAATCTCTGCAAAATTGCTGTTGATTGTGGTATAGTCTGTTCGCTCCTAGCTGAAACAAGCCGATAATTTATTACCCCAATAGTTATTACCACAAATCATAAACCATTTTCTTGAGCCTTTGTTCATCAAACGGCGGTCAGTTGTAAATGGAGTGTTGAACAAGGATTTTATTCAGTTCGTTTTGATATATGCGTTTGTAAATTTTTAAGAGAATTTTTTGAAATTATTTTGAAATGTATTTATAGCTAGGTATTATCATTGAATAGGTATAATTAAGAATTACCTGAAAAGACGTTTTCGGCTAATGACATTGTTTTCGGGTTTGGCCATCATCATAATTTCTAGGAATTATTTAATCTACTATTCATTTAAGTCACCCTTGATTGAATTTCGTTCCTTTATAATCCCGGTTTTCTTTCGTCTTAACTCAGTTTACATGTAACATTAGTTAGCAGCGGTTGTAAGTGAAATTTTAAATATGGAAATGTGGAGGCCTTGGGATGTCGACAATGCTTCTGCCAGTGTTAGTGACGAAGTCAATACCTGTGACACCGATGCCGACGTTGTGCAAAGTGATGAAGACACAAATTGTTTTAAATATTTCATCAACGAACAAACGCAGCAAGTTATATTAAATGTGTATAATCATTTTGTAGAAGTGGGTGAAACGAATGCTCTGAAAAGAACTTCGATTGCGACAAAAACGTCTCTCGCATCCGTTCGTCGCATTGTAAAACGAGGAGTTCCAGTTAAAAAACGGAAGAGGACTACTTCTGTACTTTCAAAAATTGGTAATTTTGAAAAAGAAGTCATTGAGAGACTAATTTATGAAGAATATGCCAACAATAGAGTCCTAACACTGTCTGAACTTCTCGTCAAATTGAAAGATACCATAAATTTTCCCTATGGAAGAACTTCATTGTATTTATGTGTAAAATCAATGGTATTTTGTTATAAGAAGCTAGACAAGTAATAATGACATTTTCCCTTACTTATGCAGATTTCGAATACGTCCCTGTTCCACACTACCTGAGGATTTTCTATTTGTTTGTGGTAATATCTATTGGGGTAATAAAATATCGGCTTGTTTCAGCTAGGAGCGAACAGACTTTACGAGATTATTTTTCTTATTACAAGAATGTAAAATATAATTTCATGATTTAGTAGTTAAAGTAGTTCATTTTATGAGCGTATTCTTGTACCTTACACCACTGTTCGCAAATATAGTAGGTAAATTATTTTATTCAGAATGGGTTAGTAATATGACGTTAATCTCATTTTCCAAGAGGTTGAAATGTTGACTCTTTCCAACCTCTGCTATACTCACGCTAATTTTTCAAAGTTGGAGGATGTCACTGTGACACTGTGACATTGTCACATCAACTTCAGGGCTATTTCCCATTCTCACCCTAAGAAATCAGTGACTTGTAAACAAAGTTTCTTTACTTTTTATAGTTAAAGCAACGAATGAAATAAATATCTCGGGCTATAGCAAACCCCGGGGTTTTGCGCCATGGTTGGCTATCTTCGCTCTTGACAGCAATAAAACCTTTTCCACCTCGGTTAGTAATATACTATTATTCATAATCATTATAGTAATATGTCTATTCCTAAGCTTTTAAGAATTGGAACACAGACCATATAGATCTTTATAATCACGTAGTCTAAACAAATTTTAAAAGATCTATAAAAAAATATTATTATAATTAAAGAACAATGACATATTTTGATAATTATTAATTTAAAAATAAATAAATAAAAATAAAATAGCATACCTATGTACACCTCGGTGGGAGTTACAATTTAGCCTCTCGCATTATTTGACTTCGAGGCTTTGCCTCTCGTTACAAAACGGAAGTCTTCAAAGATGCGTAAAGTTACCTATACCCAATCTTTTTTCGTATTTCAAAATGGCATAGTCATTTTGGATTTTTCCTGGGCTATTAAAAGCCACTATTTATTATTTTTGGGCCTTTAATTTTAAAAAATGTGTGGGTAAATTCAGATTCACGCACATTTCCCCAAGTGGGTTAATATTTTGTATTATATTTTAGATCAAAAGAAGACATTTCAGATTTTCATGGGCTATCGCTTTCATATTTTGGGCTATTAGTCCAAATAATTATTTGAAAAATCTGTTGTGGCAAAACCTTCCGTCAACTCGATGTATTTTGTACAAATCTCAGACCAAAAGTTCTTTGAAAAAGATTCTACATATCCTGTAAAATTGGAACATGAACACACTATTTTTTACAATTTCTATAACGAAAGTTCCTTCTAAATTCTAAAATCCAATAAAATTATAACACGAACGTACATTATGTAAATTGCGCCAAACACTTCCTCCTTCTTCAACTTTTCCCTATTTTATTAGGAGTCTCTGTTTCTTACTCTTCTCTTCTACTTTTTCCTGTCGAACGCATCTTCTTGATAATTCATCCTCTCTCAAATCTTCTACTACACAGTCCTTCCATCTTCTCTTTAGCCTTTCTCGTACTCCTGGCATTATAAGTTCTTATCTTGGGGCGAAGCTGCAACTGCGTCACTTGCGAGGGATACTCTGTCACTTATATTACTTTCTGATCCTATACTTTCCCCTTTGGTTTTGCACTTGACACTGACATCTGTCAATTAGAATTTTTTGAATATATCTGCTGTTTTCATAATTTTAGCAAAGCTAACTGATTTTTGAAATTTAATCTCTCTTAATCTCTCTAACTCTATATCTATTTAATATGAAGGAAAATGTATAATCAAACCGTATAGAGAATAAGATATTCTTTCATTGACAATCACAAAAAATGTTGAAAAATGATATTTAATTGCGTTAAACTGTCAAAAACTTTAAATAAGGGTATTTCCGGTTGATCAATTATAACCAAAATATAATCAGCTACGAAAGAATCATAATATTTAGAATTGTAGTTTTGGAGTTATCGTCGGAGAAAAATTTTGACACACACACGGACACTCAAACGAACACAAACACACATACACACACGCACACACACACACACACATACATACATACATACATTATCGTAAAACCAGTAAAAATCGTTTTGTAGGTACCTACCCTAAAACGTGCTTATTCATTTAAAACTCACCTTCGAATTTTTTGACCAAAGACAATACCTTCCTTACCTAAAGGTGACGGAAGGTAAAAAGAATAGGGTAAATACAATTCCACCTGTGTTTACCCAAATGGGTCCATATATTTTTCAATTTTTTGGAATATAGTGAACGATTTGGTCTAGCAAAAAATATTTAGGTATATTATATTTACGTAGTTAGTTTTCTGTTGACATAAAATAGTACAGGTGCTTCATTACAATTGTGCAAAAGCTGTGATTGAAAGACGAATCAGGCATACGAGATTTACATTAGCCATTCTCACCCTTGTGTTCCACTCTATTTTTTTTATTTATTTACGGAAATCATAATTTCTTTAAACTCATAATATCAGTCTGATACCTATTGTTTTAACCCTTCCAAGTCCGATTTATATATATTTTTTAGAGTAATAAAAATACATCATACATTGGGATTATACCAAATATATATATTATTGATTTTTTTTCATAAATGAATTTTTTTAATTTGTTACTTTTCATAATTTTCTTTATAGACATTTTGAGTCTGAGTCATAATTTTGTACACACATCACGGGAAAGATACTACAACGGTGCAAAATTGTGACGTCATTTGAAATTGTATATAAACTTTAAAAAAATATTTCTGTAAAACTAGAAACTTATGTGGTATGAAATATAAATTTATGTTGGTAAGTAGTTTTAGGTGTACTTTTAGAAAAAAAATAAATTTTAAAATGTGGTATGACCCCAAATATTAGGCCATTTTGACCGTGACACATAATTCCAATTTAGACATTTGTAATGGGATAATTTCAGCCCATGAATAAAAATTATTTATATTTAATAAAAAAAAAAGATCAAATGAAAGCAAAATTACAAATAAATGGAAAATGAATGTTAAAAGATAGGAAGAAAAATAGTTTTTACATATTGCTACATATTACATACATGACAATATGTTGGTTCGTTTTTATATTTTCATTTGCTGAAAATATATATAATGAATAAGATTTTCGGGAGATAAATAAACACCATATCTGCATATTTACCATTACTAATATTTTAAATTATTTTATTAAACTTTAAAATATCTTAAATAATACTGCGTTTATCAAGTTTTAGCTGCAGTACCTTTTTGAGTATTTTTGCATTGTATATAATATTTTATGTTAGTAAAAATGAATAAATGTTAATAGATAAGACAATAACGCTGAGAAACGTTTTATGGCTTACCCACATGAGATGCCTCTGGTTGAGTTATATAAAAGTATGAACATCTATCTAAATAAGTAGTATCCAAATACCAAGTGTCAAATTTTTAGTATAACCACTTCAATACGTAGTAAATACGTAGTATTATTTGTATCTTTAATCGTGTCGATATTTTGGATGAAAAATGAGAAATGAGATGATTTTCAGATGTTTCAAATTTTCATGTAAGTTTAAGTTGTTAGAACTCCCAAACCGCTCATCGCCAAAAGTCGTGTAATACATGATATGAAATGGAATTTCATGCTAAATTCAAATTTTCAAACCGCGATATCCTATCTTTAATAGTATCAGAGTGGTGGATGAAATAATGAAAATTTGTAGTAAAGTGTTGACAAAAACCACAGATTCGGGGGCCTAAAAGAAGGCGATTTAACTAAATCCACCTATAACCGAAAGTACACCGTTTAGCTATAGTATTCTGCTTCAAATTTATATAATATAATAATAATAATAATAATAATAACTTTATTTAGCATAAGCTATACAATAATAACAAAAAAGAAATTTGCATATACAATAAATATACAATATACAATAATAATTTATTAATGTATTTTGCCCTTGTAATGTATTTCTTTGTAATGTGTAATATTTATCATTATTTCGAGTTTTATAGTTTTCAATTTTAATTCATTTATTTTGAAAGTACTCTGTTTGTAGCCCTAACTTTATTTTATGTATCAATAATATTATCTGCATTTCTACTAAATCTTTAATATTGCACCAATTTAATTGTAAGAGCATATATTGTACTTTTGTATACCTATTGCAGTTTGAAATTATTCGCATTGCCCTATTTTGAAGTAATTGCAATTTTTTTATATTTGTTTCACTGCTCAAATTTTCTATTATTTTTCAATTTTTAAATTTCTTCTAAAAAAATTAATTTTCTTGTAATTAACGCTTTGTTCGACTTGAATGAAATTTGGTGTGACATTCCATATGAATATACATATTTCATCTTTTAAAATGATATTTGTCATTATTAGTGAACCAATATTATATGAAAGTCTCACGACTAGGGTGGTTTTCACCGATGACAGTTAAACAATTTATTCTCTTGTTGAATTTATCAAGCTGGTTAAAATGTATATATCATTTTCACCAACTACAGGCCTACCAACCCAGTAACTCATTTGTTAAACTAACCGACGAATGGTCTAGGATTAAATATATATCGGGCCGTTATCTTAATTTCCCTGGTTACAGTGACAAACAGAAAACATTATAATAATTTAATTTTTGACATTTTGTCGTATTCGTTTAACATAAGTGTAAAAAAATGAGTTCTTCGTCATCTTCTGCATCAAATTCATCGTGATCATTATATGTGTCTATAAAGTCTTGTAATTCTTCTTCTGATTCTGATGAAAAATATCCTACTAAACTTTCACGACTATTGAGAGAGAGAGAGAAATAATCGTTTACTATAAATAATTATATAGGTATACATACTGGTACTTTTTTGTACGACAATATACTTATTTTATCATCAGCCTTATCTTTTTTTCGCTTTCTTTTTTATCGATTTATATAAATTTTTTAACTGGAAACTATTTCGTATTTCACTATTCTGGATAGAATTGAATTCCTGCGGAATTTTGCCCCAAGTTTCATTTTTTTTGTTTGATATAACATCCTTTTTTTATTTTCTACGACGCTTTATATACCTTTCCACAATATTTAAAAATTCTTCTTTTTCATCATTTGTGTAATTCTTGCACCTTTTTCTTTTTTTTGCAGTTTTTTTCCTTATCCATTTTAGATTTTTTAGTAGGTACGAATTGACAATGTCATTGACAGATGCATTACTTGTCAAGAATAATTAAAACAATAATATATTTTCAATATTTATGGTAAATTGACCAAAAATAAAATACAAAAATGATCAGTAGATCCATCTATCAATAAGTAGCACATTCAAAATCAAATAAAATATGACATTCGGCTGATAGCTAACAGGTGCTAAAATTATTTGGTGAAATTACAGTTAATTTATTCTACCAGTGGCGGCGCTAGGCTCTTAAATCTAGGGGGGCCAGTAGGGACCAGGAAGAAAATTAGGGGGGCATATATTTTTTATCATTTTAATAATAAATAACAATGTTGTCAATATTAAATTTATTTGGTACCAAACAAATATAAATATAATATAGAGTAGAATCTCTTATAGCATGCTCTCCTACAACACTCCAACTAAATTTACGACTCACATCAGTCTATTACAACACGTCAAAAATGTCACATATAACACGTGAAATAACACAAAATCGGCGCTTCTTATTGTAACGTGCTATAATACAGTCGAGCGTCTCCTACTGCACGAATCTTTTACAACACGAAACGGGTTAGCGCGTGCTGTAGGAGATTCTACTGTATGAATAATAAACAAAAACAAGCATATTCTTTAAAAATAAAACAAAAAATGTTTCCTAATATAATTAAAAGAAAATATGATAAATACAAAACACAGCAGTGATTTAGTTATACTAATTTAATCCTTCGGTTTTTATTTAAACTTGCAAATTTGTCTACAACTTCATTAAGGTCTATTAATTTTGATATGTTTTTTTCTACACTTAATATACTAATGTTGTTTAATCTTTCATTTGTTGTTCTTAAATAACTTTTAATTCTTTTTAAAGAGGAAAATGATCTTTCACAAGAAGCTGTTGATACAGGCATTAAAATACAAATTTTTACCAAATTATAAATGCATTCAAATGCTTGCTTATATTGTTCAACGAATGGCAGAAACTCCATGAATGATTTAATATTTTTATTTTCCTCCCTACACAAAAGTTTCTTAACTAGCGTTATTTCTGAGTCTAAACAATCACAACTTATGTTATAATGTTCTGCTAATTTAGTTAAATGAATTTTATTGAGGAATAAATCATCTGTGCAGTCAATAGCTTGTAATGATTTTAAAATAGTATCATTTTTTGTAAATCTTTCTTTTAATTCAATTATAATTTTATCTAGTATAGGGATGTATAACTTAAGTTTGACAACATCTTTCTCATTGTTTACTTCTATGTCTACAGAATCATCTATTTTACAATCTACTACAAACTCTTGTAACCTTTTTGGAATAGATTTCATTCTTTTTGGTTTGTCAAAAAAATCGGTTTTATCTAAACCAAGAGACAAAAAAATATTATTTGCAGATTTCCGTATAGAATTCCATTCATTATCATTGTTTCTTAAGTTTTGAAATTCATTAATTGTTTCTTGAACTAAATTTAAACCTTTTACATAATTCATATCAGGGGATTGGAGATAATTAGATACAGTTGTAACTAGTTTTAAAATTTTTATAAAAATAAGCAGTAAAACAATAAATTCTTTATCAATTTGTAAAAGTAAACATTTTGCTTCACATCTTCTATCATTTTTACCTCCCGCTACCGTAGGTAAGGGAGGTATAGGGATCGTGCTAAAAATCGCATATAGAGATTTTAGTGAATAAGCACGTTTTGATGTCCCCAGAATCCGATTTTAACATTTTTACAATGATGTCTGTGGGTATTTATGTGTGTGTGTGTATGTGTGTATGTGTGTGTGGATCCTGTGGACACGATTACTCAAATACTACCAATCAGAAAATTTTGAAATTTTGTATACCCATTCTATACAAATGTGGGAAGAGTTGATTAGTTTTTAGTGAATATCAGATAACCGGAAGTATCACTTATATAAGATTTTACCAGTTTTTCTTGAAAAAATTGCATTGAATATAATTCTTTAGCAACTTTTACTATTAAAAATATAATATAATGGTACAATCTTCAATTCTACGATAATATAACTTTAAATAACTTTAAATATAAATTAATAAAACAATTTATTTTTGTACATCATCTGACCCATGCGTCAAACAAAAATATAATACTTTAATAAAATTTTGACGTATTTAAACAAATATCACTGTCACATTTACATTAATAATAAAACCGTGTTAAGAAGAATTTAGTAGAAATATATTTGATTTCTAAATATAAATCTGTCAGTATAAGTACGTGTTTTCAAAATGTCAAATATTGGTTTACAACTACACATTTACGACATGGATCATGTACAGCAAAAATTTACACAGATTGCGTTTTTAGAGCACTTGGAAGTTGATGATGATTTTTCGAGGATTATCTTTTTCTTTGGTGAGGCACATTTTCTCCTCTCTGGGTATGTTAATAAGCAAAATTGCCAGATATGGGCAGAGGAAAATCTTCATGTGATTTACGAGGTACCATTACATGTCCAAATGAGACTGTTTGGTGCGCACTATGGTCAGGTGGCGTCATTGGAACTTATTTTTTCGAAAATGATGAAGGTCGAACTGGTATAGTTGATGGTGAGCGCTATAGGCCCATGATAATCGATTATTTTTGGCACGAAATTAATTTCGTATTACAGACTTCTATTTATTAAAACAACAAATTAGATTTTGTTTATAAACGTTCAACCGGAAAGGAAAAAGATACGCTACTTAAAGCTCATTGCTATTTTAAACATGGAATTTGCGGGAGGTCATGTGCTGGCCACATCAGATTTTTTACATCAGTTTTAGAAATAAGATTGTTTAATGTTACAAAAATAGATTCAATTGTTTCTAAAACAGTCTCGCATGCTCTGAACTGAACAGTCCATCGCGTATCACATATCCTTTTTAATTCTCGAGCCTGTTTTGTAGGATAAATTTGTTTTTGCGTATTTAAAAATAGAGGATGAATTGTAGAGTTTGACATAAATGTATATAATTTTTCAAGATTAGAAAAAAAATAGCCGACTTTTTCAAATGTTTGCAACAATCAACAACAACGAAATTTAATTTATGGTTAAAACAATGAATATATACTGCTTGCGGAACAATACTTTTAATATGATTTTGCACGCCACCTAAATGACCACTCATTACAGCAGCACCATCGTATCCTTGTGCTATACAATTGCTTAATGAAATATTATTTTCATCTAATATTGTTTTTATATAATTTGCAAAACTAGCAGCATCTAGCATACCGTTTGCACTTTTAAACCCTAAAAACCTCTCCTGAATTGCATTTTGATGCAAGTACCGGACTATAACAGTTATTTGTTCATCTTTACCCAAGTCTTTTGTTTCGTCAGACATTATTGCAAAAAAAATTGATTCCTTTACATCGTCTGAATTTTTTTTACGTACAATGGTCGCCATAATAGAAATTAATAAATTTTGGATATCATGATGTACGTAATTAGCATTCTTTGAACTATCCTGTAACTTTTTTTGTACAATGGTGTCATGTTTACTTATCAATAACATTAATTCTCTTAAATTACCTTTATTTAAACTTAAAACACTTTCATCATGACCACGTTGAGCAATATCTTGCGTACCTGTAAATAATAAACACTCACATAAAGTTTTGATGTAGTGTCTGTTTTCTTTAATTTCATTTTGGTACTGATCATTCACCATTTGTTCAATATTTGTTTTCTGTTTCTTTAATTTCATATAATTTATATATTTTATGACACACATTTTATGTTGTTCAGATTTATCATGTTTTACTAGTCCTTTACTTGAATCAAGTGCATTCTTCCAGTTGCGAAACCCTTCATTCACAAAAATGTTTGCTTGATATACACCATGGAAAAATCGGCAGTATAAACAAAAAACACTGTCTTTTAAAACACTATACTCCAACCATGTAAATTTTTTAAACCACGTTGATTTAAAGCTTCTCATTCTTTCACCTTGTTTAACTTTTGGATACTGCGATAGTATCGGCTGACGTGGTCCTTCTTCAGGAGTCTGTGACAAGTCGCTAGGTCCAGAAACAGTAAGAATTGTTTGTTCTGGTTCAGGTCTCACTGTTGGGGTATGTACGCCAGTTTCATTATCATCACTTATATCATCCTCACTAGTTTTATTTTCACAAGAACTAGACTCACTATCACTTTCTTCAGTAGCACTTAAGTTACAAGATGTCACCATTTCATTCGTTTTTAATATATTTTCTAAATTACTGCTTGTACTGCCGATACTGGTCGAAGGCAGGAAAGTATCAGTTTTTAATTTTTTTTTTATCTGATTCTGATAAAAAATAATTTTTAATATTATTTGTGCGCTTCATATTTATTTTTACTTTACTCTTTGACCACAAAATAACTAATGAGCATTGAGATTATCATCACTCGTATAAATACCAAAATTTGTAAAACATGTTTGAACTTGCTAAACTATGCACGTGGACGAGTAAGTAAAGTATAGAACAATCTTAACAAGTAATTACAAGTTCATTGCGTCGCTATCGGACTCGCACAATTAATTTGACAAGTTTGGACAAGTTCGGCAGCGAGTTTATTATAACACCAATGATAATCATGGTTAAATGCAGAAGATATTTTTAGATACATGTACATTGATGCAAAAAAAATTATGCTGTATAACAATGTTTTTTTGTGTTTCTTTCAGTGTTTCTGTCTTTTTTAAATGTTAACATGTTAAAAGCAATATTACTAGCAAAAATTTTTAGATTGACACTAAAAGTCGGGGGGGCCAACCAGGGGGCTACTGAAAATTTTAGGGGGGCCTGGACCCCCCGCTAGCTCCGCCACTGTATTCTACCGTCTTAATTTATTGCTATGTTAGGTAACCATAGATTTAACTATCGTTGACAAAAACCACTAACCGGTGTTATAAACGCCCAGTTAAATTTAGTTCCATAGTAAATTTAATAAAACGAACAAAACCGAATCAATTTATATGTTCTTATTACATTATATCATTGCTGTCATAAATTCGCGTTGCATTTGTTGTCTTAATTAAATTTACTTGGGAACTAAATTTAACTGCACCTTCATAATACCGGCCCTGAGACAGATAAAAATAAAATGTGACTGCGCCGTATAATTCTTAAAACAAATTTTATCTAGCAGCTTATCCAAATGTCAAACATCAAATTTTTGATGACATTAAAATTTGTTATTGAACACTTTGTTTACTGAAGAGAGATTAAAATTTTTATATAATCAATAATAATACACGAAAATCGGGCTATAGTCGTAGTCGTCGTTAACATGGGGAATCAGTTTTTCCTTGCGCAAAATTTTAGACAAAAATGCTTCAAATAATTGTCGTAGAGAATTAAATTCTACAGCTAAATCAATAATTACATTTTTTTTTTTGGAAAGTTTGGTAACCGAGATAACTGAATTTAAAATTTTATAAAATTTACTCCTTTATGTGTTAGCCGTGGTACAGAAATAAAATCTCAAACAAATTTTATGACATTTTGCCTGTCAGAAATTATAAAATCAGTTTTCATATCTTAATAATGGAGGGTGCATCAAAGAGGGGTCACTTTGTGCCATTTAATATTTGAAATAATTTGTTGGTGTCGATCGGGATCGAACTCGGTTCTTTAGATTTGTACCAGATACGTGTATGCTACTACGAAACCCCATAACGAAAGAATAAATTTGATGACAAAAATAAAAAAAAAATTGATGTTTGTTGATGAATAATAGAACAATATGTTTACTGGTGGTAACTGTGACGACATTCATATCACGTATTCAAGGCCAAGGGTATATTTGCTTATCATTACATGGTAAGTAAAATTCTTAAATGCTATTGTCTAAATTAATTATTATGAATTATGTAATCTTTTTAACAAATTTCATTCGATCTTGTACGTAATGATTTATTTTACTTCTCTTGAATTGTTGAAGGAAAGTGGCCGATTTCCGCACTTGTGTGGGAAATAATCGTTGCCATGGAAACAATTGTCATGACATTTTATTTTTGCTTTATAAAACCAAAATCTCTTTGAAATTGAATATTAAGAATGGAGTAAGCTATAAATAACGACTAAGATAAAAAAAAAATTTAATAATGTTATCAGCGTTACTGTAACGTCACACTATTGCTATTTTTGTCTCGCAGCCTACTACATATAGACTTTGGTACGAGAAAAAGATAGCGCTTGGTGTTGTTTGTCCATGATGTCACATTGATAATAAAAATCAAATACAGTTAAACTAAAAACAATTAGAACTTTTTAATACTACGAAATGTTTCAAAATTAAATTAAATGAACTATCATTTAAAATAATAAAAAACAAGTGTGGAGGACCCCATTCGTGACTACACAGGTAAAAATATTGTTTATTTTATTATCTATCAAACTGACCATGTTATAAACATTCGCTGTTTAACCTGTTAATATTTTATTCAAGAAACTCTAACTGAAAGAGGATATTAACAAAAAACCGGGATAAATGCCTGTCCCGAAAATAATTTTCGGGACACCGGGATATTCAGTTGAGAACCTGGACAATCCCGAAAAACCGGGACGTCTGGTCACCGTAGTCTTATTGACAAAATGTCAAAAAAAGTAAATTTTTTATACTTTCGCGCTTTGGTTTGCTATCTTCGGCCTTGAAAGTAATAAAAACTTTCCACCTCGGTTAGTAATACACTATTAAATATAGTTTTTTAAATGGCGAAACGTGCTTTTCTAAGTATATAATTCAAATGAACGGAAAAATTGTATGCACCTTGTGCGCGAAATATATTTTGTGCTCGCGGGTAATTTTTTGACTCCGCTAAAGCATTCTCAAAGAACGTTCGCTCGCATGCTCTAAACATACATTTTGCGCACTTGAAAGGTACATAAATAACTACTGATTCTGTCTAAAACCGTATACAGGGTGTCCCAGATTTAAACGGCATAACTTGAACCATGGATCAAACACTTAAAAATAAGGTGACAAGTTCATTTGAGCAAATGTCCTTAAATGCTTTGTTTCAGAGATATTCATGTTTTTCTTATAGGAGCAGCGCTACTTTAAAGAATCAACTTTATAACGAGATATCAAATATTATCTTATTAGGTTGTGACATAAAAATTAAATTAATTATAGGTAAATGATTTGGTTATTACCTAATTTCAATACAAAATTTAGTTTGCTTGCACTGAGGTCAGGACAAAAATGAAAATTATCGATGAATTTAAAGAAATTTATTATTTATGTACAATAAAATAATAACTATTTTTTATAACATTTGTTCAAAATGTTCACCTGTAGCAAACAAAAAGGCACGACAACGATCTGCCACTGCATTGGTCGCAGCGTGACATTGCTCGGGAGATATGGTTTTGAATCAAATAAATTCCCATCTTTAGTTACATGAAAATCCTCATGCAATTAAAGAGAAAAATTTCCACTATGAATGTTTGGCTAGGTATTATTTAAAATACTTTAATAGGCCCTTTCCTTTTACCACATCGTTTAAATTCATAGAGGTTCTACAATTTTCTAAATAATGATTTGAATGATATAAAGGAAGAAGTTACATTAGCAGTAAGAAGAAACTCTTGGATACAGTTAGATGGCTGCCCTGCACATTATGGGAGACAACCAAGAAAGTAGTTACATTTACACTATCCACAACGGTGGATTGGTCGCAGAGGACCTGTACCATGGCCAGCCCGTTCGTTCGATCTAACACCTTTAGATTTCTTTGCTTGGGGTGCCATAAAAGAAAGAGTTTATGATGAACCGATAGATAATTTGGACACTCTAGGCAGAAAAATTATTCAAGTTTGCGAAACCATATCGCCCGAGCAATGTCAGGCTGTCACGCAGCGGCCTATACAGTGGATCGTTGTCGTGCCTGTTTGCTTACTACAGGTGAACATTTTGAACAAATGTTATAAAAAAATCGTTATTATTTTATTATACATAAATAATAAATTTGTTTGAATTCATCGATAATTTTCATGTTTGCCTTGACCTTAGGCAAGCAACCATAACCAAATAATTTACCTATAATTAATTTAATTGTTATGTCATAACTTAATAAGTTAATAGTTGATATCTCGTTAAAAAGTTGATTTTTTAAAGTAGTGCTGCTCCAATAAGAAAAACATAAATATCTCTGAAACGAAGCATTTACGAACATTTGCTCATATGAACTTGTTACCTTATTTTTACGTGTTTAATATCCATGGTTCAAGTTATGCCGTTTAAATTCAATAAAATATTTAGAAAACTGTGCATTTGATTTGACAACAATTTTCTTCTATTCAGGCCTACTTGAAAGCTCTATTTCTCAGCCTAAGCTAAGATGGTAAGCCTGACTTGTCTCAACTTTTTCAGCTAAAAAAAAAAAAATGGTTTTTACCGATTTGATAAGTAATCCACTTGAAATATTTTATTCCTATTTTTGCCATATTTTTTATTTCTTCTTTTACTGTTTAAGTAATTGTAAATAACAATCATTGATGACAAAGCATACATCGTCAATTATTGTTAAAAGTTATGGAATAAAAACGTTTAATCTATGATTCCATTCTTGTTAAGTAATAGGAAAAAAAATTGTGGATATTTTGTTTCAGAGACAGGTTTTTATACAAATTACAGTTAATAATATGAAGTGAACCAATCAGACATATCATTATTTCTTGATTATTATCAGACAGAATATGAATCCACGAACTCGTTTTTTGTGAGCATGTCAACTTACCCTTATAATACCATCATTATACGAAAGTTCAACAAATCTGTTTTAGTAAACATGTCATTATATAATCAATCTTTTCTCGTATAGTTTATTGTAGAAGCGTAGGCACTCACATACGAATAAATAATCTAGAGATCTTTTATTTTCAAGTCTAGACTTTATCAAATATTTCACTTGAAAAGAGCATGTGAAATCCATCAGTAGGTGTGAATAAAACGTGACAAATTTTCATAAGAAGCATTGAAAAAATATCCGTCAATGTTGCCGACGCAGACGCATAAAAAACTTGCTACTTATCCGGTTTAAAAGAAAGTTGCGTTGTCCTGCACAAAAAGAATTACACGCCATGTCAGTCTGGGTGTGAGACTCAAGGATTCATATTAAACTTGCTCATTGTGCCTCAAATCCATTATTAAAACTTTCCAACGGAGAAATGAAATTTTAATAAAAGTTTACATTAAATTATTGCGAATTCGCAGCATTGATAAATAAACTTGAATTGTGCTGACGACAGAATATATATTGCTAACTATTGAGAGTAATATTCAGCAAGATTACTGCTAATTTGCATAGTATTTATGAAATCATTAATATGTAGTTACATTGTAATTATTCTAACAAAGGTGTAGTCCTGTCCTAGATTTATGTAGACTGTAAACTGCAAGTCAATTTTGTTGTCTTTTTAACACGTATATAATAAATAGTTGCCATTGCCATTACGTCCTCTATTTAGTGAAAATTGTAACAATAAGGGAATTGGACTATGTGAAATTTAAATGGTTTAGTACTAAATACTGAAAATATATCATATAAGTACTCGATTAAAAAAATATTCAAGTAATATTAATCTTCTTTAAATATTTAAAATTTTAAATTAAAATTGTAACAAAATTCAAAAGAAGCGGTTCATCGCCATTTGAAATCCGACTGAGCAAAGTGACTGGGATTATATGTGCGTAATGGGACGTATTTCGTAGTGCAGAGTATACAATCAGGTATAAAACATATTTCATTTATCGCTTCATGATCTCTGGCTACAATCACACAACAAAATAATATAATAATATGAATGAGTTTATACTCGCTGCGAGGATACGCCGAATGACAGAATGACGACAGATACGTTACAGTTGTCTTTTGTTTTTTTCTACACCATGGTGAACAATATATATCTATCTTCGTTCAATAAAGAACAAATTTCTAGACTTCTTATTTTCTTTTACTTCTTACTGTGAACCAGTAATATGGTACAAGACTATATTTCTTTTATAGCGAACGATTGTTATGTCGAAAGTGTAACATATTTCCTCAGCTATTACATTAACATAATTATAAAATTTTCAAAAATAATTGTGAAACTGCCCTATTGTCTTTGCTGACTCCTGCTATTAAAAATTGCTGTTTTTTATTTGGATACACAACTTAAAACTTTCTATTTTGTCCATTCAAGTTATTTCTATGGCAACGGATGGGTGAAAGCAAAGAGAGAAAATACTTTCGCCCACTCCCTTTCTCATTGCAAAAAGTAAGGAATAAACTGAAATAGAATTCATAACATTTAATTATTTATTTTTATTAAACTACTTCACAAATATTAAAAACCGGGTAATTTACACCGAACATGGAACAGAACATATTTTCGCAATTTATAAAAGATTTTGACACGTAGAAATTATTTTCTTCGCATTTGCGAATATTTATATTTACACGTATCATAGGCGCCTATGCTGATTTACGCTTATTTCATAACCATATACCTACTAAGTAATAGGAACATTATTTTTTTTTTAACCTTTAAGAGGGAATTAAAGAAAATGTCAATATATCAACAAATTCTTAATAAAATAACTCCATTACGGATGAATATTAGTGAAAGTTTTTTTTATTAAATTAAAAATACAATTTTCTTAAATAGTAAATATAAATAATTACTTTAGGTATAATTTCTCGGCTGCGGTATGGGCAAGGTGTTACCAATAGGGGATTCCAGCTCAATCGAATTAAAGGAAAATAGTAAAAAAAATAGGAATGTATATGCTGAATAACGAATATTAATAAAAGAAAAATGAAATGGTGTAATTGAAATATTTCGGAAATAAGGGTTTTTTTGTTATAGCGCTTCGACACCAATATGAATTCAATATATAATATTTTCATTGGCGACCGAAAGACCGCCTATACATGCATAACAAATAGCGTGATAGGAGGTGGGGTTTACTACCAATGGAAGTTAAGAAATTCAAATTCGAAAGGAGGGGCTAACATTCCTGTACTGCAGTTTTCAAACAGTTTTTACTTTAACATAAATTTCTTGCATTAAACTTAATAATGTAAATACACTTGTAATTATAAAGTATGGAGACTTATACAGTGTTATAATATTCATTTATTTTATGTAAATATAACTTAAAATAGCATATTTTTCAAGAACATTTAGGTCCATGATGAAAACAGTTTGATATAAAAACACATATGCGTGACATCACGTCAATCTTTTCAAAATTCGGGAGACCATAACTCGCTTATTCATAGGAATTTTTTCACCGAATTTCCATCAATAGTCTTAGTTTTCCTAATATTTTCAGATGAAATTATATAAAAAAAAATGATGGAATTCCCATTACTAGAAATCTGAGTCTTACAACACCAACGTTTCTGTGCACACTTACATCTTCTTCAGGATTTATAACAATTAACAAAAACAATATAATGCATACAAAATAACATGAACATTATCATACAGTAAGATTTTAAAACATATTACATATCATGTTCACAAAATGCATTAGTACTGACATTCAGTGAAAACAACGTACAAAAAATTCATAAAAAGCGCATACACATCTAGTTTCTCTCAAAAATGACAACCGAATAAAACGGAAACTAACCGGAATTATCCTGTGGAAGGATTCTTGGGTGACATCATCAATATGTACTCCTATTGGTCGACTAAACACCAATTATTGTGTAGCATGCTGCAGGAATTTAAATAAAATGTTAGTATATTTCGGATTATTTAGGGTAAACAACTAATATAATGTAAATAATATACAAAACAATTATATTTTATAAACTCAGCCAGAAATTTGAATGTCGCAAAAGTTTAAGCACATTGTATAAACAAGTAGTCCGTTAGTATGAACAAGAGATTAAGGGTGATTAGCAAGCATTTGATTAGCATTGTTTTATGTCTCTCAATTGTTTATGGATTATTTTAAATACTTCGAATAAAATTTGTACAAAATATAATTTCACGCATCTTTTATTTGAAGCATTTTGCTCTGAAATAATCCATAAACGATTGAGAGAGATAAAAAATGCTAATCAAATGCTAAGTAAATCAACTTTAATTATTGTTCATAGTAACGGTAGCACAAATAAATATTATATTTATTCCTGTCATGTTTGATTTACATATAAGAACAAATCGTATCAATATGTACTTCGTATACGCAAAGAAATATATATATCTGTAACATCGGCCACAAATAAACATCATGGGTTTCTTTAATAATACTACAACGATCAACGACACATGGTCCAAACGCAACAAAATGTCTGAAACACTGCGACAAGTGTTCAAAATCCCGTGCCGCACTCTTGTCCAAAATCCGACTACTACTTTTCTCATACAAGTACTGGACAGACACTATCTTCAAATATCACAATTAATAATAAAGTTGCGTAAAGAAGGAAAATAGGAAAATCATAAGAAGAAATAGGAAAAGCTGTAGGAAGATGTACATATAATATAAGAAATGTATTTTGTAGATTTGAAAAAGAATACAAAATTGAGAATAGATGCAGAACTGGGCGTCCGCGAAAATTAACTGATCAGGCAGAGCGAGAAATTAAACGAATTGTTCAAAAAATCCATTTATAAGTCCACCAAAAATAACACGACAACAATATAATAAATATATTCATCTAGATACAGTTAGAAAGGCCATTAAAAGACATGAGTTGAAATCTTGTACTCCAAGGAGAAAACCGTACGTTAATGAAACAAATAGACGTAATATATATAATATAAGAGATTAGGATTTGTTATATTGTACATAGTGGAACAAATTCGAGTTCCGTATATGAATAACTCTCTTATTATGCATCCTACAGAAAATTGATGTAGGTCTTTATGGGCCAATTTTTTGAGATAACTTTAATAGGACCATAGGAATTTTCGATCGTCTTTTGTTTTTGAGCTTCAGTCTAAAACTTGTTTTTCGCTCATTCTGGAAATACCTCATATCTCGCTTATTATGAGAGACACAGATAAAATGTTTAGATAATTTTTATACGGTTTGTTTTACGTAGAATTACATGGCGTAATTAGATTTTTTCAAAACTTAAAACTTCTTGAGAAATCACACAAATATAATATTTGCTCATCTTTTACTTATTTTATAAGCTTTTCAATGATGTATAACAAGTCTACTTTCTTTTGTTTTAAACATGAATAAAACTTAAATTAATAATTTTTTGGGGTGAAAACAATGAAATTTGTTACGAAACAAATGAAAAAATCAATTACAAATCATCATTTGTTCATTTTGATTATATGTCTATGAAATATACTCTAAAAGTTCTTTTTAGTCAATTATTTTCGGATTAGTTGATTTATTTTTTATCAGCGTTGTAGTTGGCTTTGACACGATTTCAAAGATGTAGAAAATATGCTCTCTAAAGTATATAAATTAGGAAAATGAGTAAAAATAATGATAATAACATTAAAAAGAAAAAAATAAATCATGAAGTGTTATTGATTTTATCATTTGTTTCTTAATAAATTTCATTTTTTGTACTCAAAAAAATAATATTTCAAGTTTAATTCATGTTTAAAACAAAAGAATATAGACTTGTTATACATCTTTGAAAAGCTTATAAAATAATAAAATAATTTTCAATATATGTTACTATTTAAAGAAAATATTGTTTGTCTTATATCTCGAGAATTATTAAGTTTTGAAAAAATCTAATTACAACACGTAAAAAACTGTATAAAAAGTATCTAAACATTTTTTTTGTGTCTCATAATAAGCGAGATATGAGGTATTTTCAAAATAAGCGAAAAACAAGTTTTAGCCTGTAACTCAAAAACAAAAGACGAAAATTTCTGTAATGCCTATTAAAGGTGTCTCATAAAGTTGGTATACGAGGTATTATAAAAAAATTCGTTCAAAATTTTAACTTCTAAAACAATATGTATTTATGCGTTAATTTTTATATTGTCCCTTTCAAAATAGTCCCCATTGGATATAATGCACATATGTCACTGTTTATTCAAGTTTTCAAAACACTTCTGAAATTCAAATTTTGGTATATCGTTCGGTTTCTTCAGCGATTTTGTATTTATTTCTTCAATGGTCACAAAACGGTTTCCTGTCATTGTTTTTTTCATCTGTGGGAAGAGAAAAAAGTCACATGTGGCCAAATCTGGTGAAATGGGTGGTTGCGGTATCAATACAGTGCTATTTTTTAACGGAAAATTGCGAGCAAGCAATAAAGTGTAAGCTGGCGCATTGTCATGGTACAATTTCCAAGAATTGTCCTTCCATAAATCTGGTCTTTTTTACGAATTGCTTCACGCAGCCGCCACAACATGCTCAAATAGTATTCTTTATTAATTGTAGCACCTTGAGGTAAAAATTCATGAAACACAATACCAAGATAATCGAAAAAGCAGTGAGAAGAACTTTAAATTCGATTGAACTTGGCGTGCTCTTTTGGGTCTTGGTTTATTTGGAAGCTTCCATTGCGATGATTAAGCCTTCGTTTCGATGTCATATCCGTACACCCACGTCTTGTCATCCATTATGATGCGTTGAGGCAATGTTGAGTTATTGGCGACATCATGTCCCATTTCTTGAGCGATGATTTTACAACGCATTTTTTGTTCAAAATTTAACAATTTCTGAACAAATTTTGCCGCCACTCGCATCGTGCCCAAAACATTGGAGAAAATTTCTTCGTATAAACCATATGATATACCAACTTCTTCAATAATCTCTCTAATTGTAATTCGAAAGTTTTCAAGAAGTTTTTCCTTAACTTCTTCCACGCTTTTTTCGGTGATTAAAGTACTGAGTTTTCGAACTCTAGCGTCATCTACAACTGATTCAGGACCATCTTGAAAGCGTTTATACCATTTGTAAATCGCTTGTTCATTCATACTCGATTCACCAAATGAGTTCTGCAACATTTCCATCACTTTACAGCACTTGATTTCATTTTTCACGCAAAACTTAATGCATATTCTTTGATAGCTCATTGAGGAAATTAAAAAATAGCTAATATAGAGCAACACAACTCTTTTAATTGTCTGGTAAATCTAAAATACAATATCAAATGTGGCTGCAAATTGAAATAAATGTCAGATACAGGTTAATCAACTGTCAACAAATAAAGATATCAATCCCACAAATGTATTGTGATAATTTCAAAAATTTCAACGATGTATAACAAATCTTAGTTTTTTGTTTTAAACAAGAACAAAACTTGAAATATAATTTTTTTTTTTTATGAAAACGAAATAAAGTTGTTAAGAAAAATCAATGATAGAGCATATTTTCCATATTTTTCAAAGCCAACTACAACGGTGATAAAAAATAAATAATTTTTTTCCGAAAATAATTTACTAAAAAGAATTTTTAAAATATAGTTAATAGATATATAATCAAAATAAACAAACTGTTGAATGCAATTGATTTTTTCATTTGTTTCTTAATAAATTTCTTTTTTTCACCAAAAAAAAAAAAAAAAAATAATAATTCAAGTTTTATTCATGACAGAGCATATTTTCCATATTTTTCAAAGCCAACTACAACGGTGATAAAAAATAAATTAATTTATACGAAAATAATTCACTAAAGAGAATTTTTTAAATATAGTTAATAGATATATAATCAAAATAAACAAACAGATGAATGTAATTGATTTTTTCACCAAAAAAAAAAAAAAAATAATAATAATTCAAGTTTTATTCATGACAGAGCATATTTTCCATATTTTTCAAAGCCAACTACAACGGTGATAAAAAATAAATTAATTTATCCGAAAATAATTTACTAAAGAGAATTTTTAAAATATAGTTAATAGATATATAATCAAAATAAACAAACTGATGAATGTAACTGATTTTTTCATTTGTTTCTTAATAAATTTATTTTTTTCACCAAAAAAAAAAAAAAAAATAATAATTCAAGTTTTATTCATGACAGAGCATATTTTCCATATTTTTCAAAGCCAACTACAACGGTGATAAAAAATAAATTAATTTATACGAAAATAATTTACTAAAGAGAATTTTTTAAATATAGTTAATAGATATATAATCAAAATAAACAAACAGATGAATGTAATTGATTTTTTCACCAAAAAAAAAAAAAAAAAAAAAAATAATAATTCAAGTTTTATTCATGACAGAGCATATTTTCCATATTTTTCAAAGCCAACTACAACGGTGATAAAAAATAAATTAATTTATACGAAAATAATTTACTAAAGAGAATTTTTTAAATATAGTTAATAGATATATAATCAAAATAAACAAACAGATGAATGTAATTGATTTTTTCACCAAAAAAAAAAAAAAATAATAATAATTCAAGTTTTATTCATGACAGAGCATATTTTCCATATTTTTCAAAGCCAACTACAACGGTGATAAAAAATAAATTAATTTATACGAAAATAATTTACTAAAGAGAATTTTTTAAATATAGTTAATAGATATATAATCAAAATAAACAAACAGATGAATGTAATTGATTTTTTCACCAAAAAAAAAAAAAAATAATAATAATTCAAGTTTTATTCATGACAGAGCATATTTTCCATATTTTTCAAAGCCAACTACAACGGTGATAAAAAATAAATTAATTTATCCGAAAATAATTTACTAAAGAGAATTTTTAAAATATAGTTAATAGATATATAATCAAAATAAACAAACTGATGAATGTAACTGATTTTTTCATTTGTTTCTTAATAAATTTATTTTTTTCACCAAAAAAAAAAAAAAAAAAATAATAATTCAAGTTTTATTCATGACAGAGCATATTTTCCATATTTTTCAAAGCCAACTACAACGGTGATAAAAAATAAATTAATTTATACGAAAATAATTTACTAAAGAGAATTTTTTAAATATAGTTAATAGATATATAATCAAAATAAACAAACAGATGAATGTAATTGATTTTTTCACCAAAAAAAAAAAATAATAATAATTCAAGTTTTATTCATGACAGAGCATATTTTCCATATTTTTCAAAGCCAACTACAACGGTGATAAAAAATAAATTAATTTATACGAAAATAATTTACTAAAGAGAATTTTTTAAATATAGTTAATAGATATATAATCAAAATAAACAAACAGATGAATGTAATTGATTTTTTCACCAAAAAAAAAAAAAAATAATAATAATTCAAGTTTTATTCATGACAGAGCATATTTTCCATATTTTTCAAAGCCAACTACAACGGTGATAAAAAATAAATTAATTTATACGAAAATAATTTACTAAAGAGAATTTTTTAAATATAGTTAATAGATATATAATCAAAATAAACAAACAGATGAATGTAATTGATTTTTTCACCAAAAAAAAAAAAAAATAATAATTCAAGTTTTATTCATGACAGAGCATATTTTCCATATTTTTCAAAGCCAACTACAACGGTGATAAAAAATAAATTAATTTATACGAAAATAATTTACTAAAGAGAATTTTTTAAATATAGTTAATAGATATATAATCAAAATAAAGAAACAGATGAATGTAATTGATTTTTTCACCAAAAAAAAAAAATAATAATAATTCAAGTTTTATTCATGACAGAGCATATTTTCCATATTTTTCAAAGCCAACTACAACGGTGATAAAAAATAAATTAATTTATCCGAAAATAATTTACTAAAGAGAATTTTTAAAATATAGTTAATAGATATATAATCAAAATAAACAAACTGATGAATGTAACTGATTTTTTCATTTGTTTCTTAATAAATTTATTTTTTTCACCAAAAAAAAAAAAAAAAATAATAATTCAAGTTTTATTCATGACAGAGCATATTTTCCATATTTTTCAAAGCCAACTACAACGGTGATAAAAAATAAATTAATTTATACGAAAATAATTTACTAAAGAGAATTTTTTAAATATAGTTAATAGATATATAATCAAAATAAACAAACAGATGAATGTAATTGATTTTTTCACCAAAAAAAAAAAAAAATAATAATAATTCAAGTTTTATTCATGACAGAGCATATTTTCCATATTTTTCAAAGCCAACTACAACGGTGATAAAAAATAAATTAATTTATACGAAAATAATTTACTAAAGAGAATTTTTTAAATATAGTTAATAGATATATAATCAAAATAAACAAACAGATGAATGTAATTGATTTTTTCACCAAAAAAAAAAAAAAAAATAATAATAATTCAAGTTTTATTCATGACAGAGCATATTTTCCATATTTTTCAAAGCCAACTACAACGGTGATAAAAAATAAATTAATTTATCCGAAAATAATTTACTAAAGAGAATTTTTAAAATATAGTTAATAGATATATAATCAAAATAAACAAACTGATGAATGTAACTGATTTTTTCATTTGTTTCTTAATAAATTTATTTTTTTCACCAAAAAAAAATAAATAAATAATAATTCAAGTTTTATTCATGTTTATAACAAAAGAATGTTGACTTGTTATACATCATTGAAAAGCTTATAAAAAAAGTAAAATATGTTCCTATTTAAAAATATTATGTTTGTATCATATCTCCAGAATTGTTAAGTTTTGAAATAATCTAATTACACACCGTTATTCTACGTAAAAACTGTGCAAAAATTATATAAACATTTTTTTGTATCTCTTATAATAAGCGAGATATGAGGTATTGTCAAAATAAGCGAAAAATAAGAAAACAAAAGACGATCGAAAAATCCTGTGATGCCTATTAAAGTTGTCTCAAAAAGTTTACCCAAAAGACCTACATCAATTTTCTGTTGCGTGCATAAGAAAGTTTTTCATATAAGGAATTCGAATTTGTTCCATCATGTACAATAGTTTGGAATTTAAAAATTATAGCGTGAAATCTGGATAAAAAGATTTATTCAAATACATTAATAATTATTTACAATACAAGTGAAGCTAGTCGTTATTGGTCACGTATGGGTCAGAATAAAAGACGACCGTAGCGAGGGTTTTAAGACTCGTGAATGACTAAAGATGCTTTACGTATGTGTGTATCGTACAATATTTTATCTACGATAGAATTTAATAACCCAATAAATAACTATACAAAAATGCTTTTATTTATGAATCGGGATCACAATATTAAATGAGAGAATTTTGCCATGATAAAATATTCACCCTCGTTTTGCAAATTTAACGTGTTGCTCGGCAATCCGTGACTAACCTTGTTACTAAACAACCGTTTTACAAACTCAAAACTAATAACTAAATATCAATTTTACGCACTATCGTAGATAAAGAAACATTTAGAACCAAGTGTCTGAAAACTTGGAGTAGACGGGTCGTAGAGTTTTCAGCAAGAAAACGATCTGAAGTACATCGCTTATAATGTAAGCCAATGGATATTATTTAATTCACCATTATATGCTTACAACATCTCCACAAAGCCCGGAAGTTAACCCTATTTAACATTTATGGGAAGTACTGAATGGAGAAATTAGAGCCCATGACATTACTAACAAAAATAATTAAAGAATAGTGCACTATTGAAACAAAATTAACAAAAAAAAAATAGTGGAATCCATGTCAAAAAGACTGCTGGCAGTAATTGACTCAAAAGGACACCCAACTAAATTTTAATTTACTTATTTTCTATTAAAATTTTGCCAATGTGCCTAGACTTTTGGAACCATTAAATATCTTGCTAAGTTTTAAAAAATATACTCAATATTTAAAATTACAATTATTTTCACACTGCTTGTTTCAAACGGCAGTCTTAAAATTTAAAATTTCCCCATAAAATTTAAATGTCGCTTTCGTCTTCCTCTAGCGATTAATTTGTTAACTTCACCGCTTTGTAAATAGTAATATATATGAGATATACATATCATCGCTTCTATTATTTTGTGCATTAAACATCGATCGGAACGACATCCGTCGAGCAATAAATAAAAACCAGCTTTTTTCCGTTCTTAAAAACTGGATTAAGCAAAACGCTATACAACAGCACTCGTGAGCAAACTTCATAGTTTCTTCAATTATACTTTATTGTAATATACTATTACTTATTTAACATAGTATCTACAAAATAATGTTTAGATAATAAAGGGCTATTTGTTGCAAATATGAGCATACATAGTGGATGGCAACACTATACAACCAAAACTATTTTGTAGTTTAATATTTTAAATGAATGCAAAGTTAATTGTATCTGAAATGATATTTTACCTTTTAACTAAACAATAACAATATACAAATTATTAATCGTCAGCTAACTGAAAGTTGAAACAGATGAAAGTAGGTTCGTTGTAGCCTCATCGGAGTGTTTAAATTTATTTTCATCTACATATTTTCTGTTTGTTTATTTAGAATAATAGTGTCATAATTTTGTATAGATTTTACATAAATAATACGTAGGTATATTCTTTTTGGTCAAAATTTCAATTCGCCACAGCTCACTTAAGATAAACACAATAATACCCATTTGCACGACGGGAACATAAACTATAAACTTGGTTTTATTCTATTAGTCAAATAAATTCATGTTAATTATTCCAAAAGAATATCTTTTTGAATTACAGTCTAAATTTAATTGACTAAGTAAAGCTATGTCCGATGTTACACTTTCAGTATCTTAATATCTAAATTCTAAATTTATATGCCCAAATGAGCATCATTATTTAGGATTTTAGGATTTAGATTTTAGGGTTGTGTAGAATGCATGTTATATTTACTGTCAAAGAATAGCTTCTATTTTATGAAATATAATATTAATTTAAATGAATTTCAAAAATCAACTGACCTCGTCGGGACTCGAAACCAAGACCTTCCACTTTTCGGGCGGATGCTCTACCAACTGAGCTACGAGGCTGCCTACTAAGTTGGTTGATAATTCGGGTGCACTAATGTCAGAAATGCAAATGTTGATAAGGCGAATATATCTTCCTAAATAGTATATAACAAACTGACTGACGTGCTAAGGACCTTTGTCATTGTAGGATTTAACAATTGAAATAACGACACGACATGACTTTAAGTATATATCTTAAATAAATTTAAAATTAAAAAAAAATTTTTTACGTTATATACCTTATGTGATGTCTTTTCGTTATCTTCAATTGTTATATAATATTAACATTTAATTTGAAATAAGAAATTAAAACGTATTGTATAATTCATCTTTGTTTTCTTAAAGATTTCCTATACAAACTAACGGATATCATTAGTTGCCATGCGGAGTTGTATTCATGTGAAATAGGCCTAATCGTTAAATATTAAATTTAAATTTTAAGTGTCGGTGGTGCAACTGGACGTTACAGGCCTATTCTGTAAAATACTCGGTCAACGAATCGTTATCATAACGTAATCATTATTATGAAATTCGTTATATGTTCTCAGGGATATAAAATTACCGTATTTTTGTTTTGAGTTCGACCTCGAAATTTTTGTACATTAGTCCAGAGCTATTTATTTAAGTGTTATAATTTAGGAAATACACAAACATCCAAGCCCCTGGTAGGAATCGAATCCACGACCCCAGGGCCGAGCGGTGAAAGTCACTTGAGCGCTCGACCATCGAGGCGGCTAATTACCGTAATTTGTATTTAGTATTTACAATATGCCTTCCTTGGCAATTTTTGTTCCGTCTACTAACATTTTTTAAACTTAGATAGTCCCGTTCATACAGTTTCAAGGTCTAATTAATTAAATGATTAATTTTCAAATTTTTACCTCTCGCTAAGAGAGAATCATGCTAAAAATTGCATATCCAGATTTTAGTGGATAAGCACGTTTTAAAGTTCCTAGAATCCGATTATAACATTTTTACGATGATGTCCGTATGTGTGTGTTTGTGTGTGTGTGTGCGTGTGCGTGTGCGTGTGCGTGTGTGTGTGTGTGTGTGTGTGTGTGTGTGTGTGGATGTTGGAGCCACGGTTTTTTAAATACTATAAGACTTAAAAAATATTTAACTACAGTTTCCTCAGTCTGACATTCCTGGGAAGAGCTGATTAGATTTTGGTAACAATTGGCCAATCGGAAGTAATAGCTTCTTTTAAAAATCTTCTAAATATTTATTTTTTTAAAATTTTTGTTATTACCAATAATAAAGAATATAAAATCTCTATCCGATACATTTAAAATTTTTATTATATCTTCGTTGGAGTTAAAGATAGAGACATAGGTATAAATATATAAAATAATAAGGTGTAAATTTATCTCTCAGCCCATGGAAAACAAGTGGAAAAATTAAAATGTTTATAATTGACAGATAAATGTGTGTCAAAAAGCCAAACATATTACTGAAGACTTTTCCTGCGAAGCACATTTAATATTTCTTATTTTATTATTAATTAAATATTTATAATTTTGGATACATATATTACATATACCTTTCAGAAATACCGCCAATCTCATCAATGAATTGGAAGAATCTCGAACATAGGAGAATAAGAGTGAATAGAATGAATTAAAAAATATATAAAGAAGATATGTGTTTTTGTATGTATCAGAAATGTCAAATATGTACAATACTTATATAGCCTAATATGGAAATGGCGAGAGGTCTTGTGATGGCCACAACAAATTTTTTTATTACGGTGGAGCGTTTGTTATGCATTGATTTCAGTCAACTCTCTTATTTAACTAAACAAATAAAAAATGTACCTACCTAAAAATAAAACAAAATTTAAATTTTATAAAAACAAAAAATGCTTCCTATGTATGTATTAAATATTTAAAATTGAATTGTATTTGAATTCTGATCCTTTGGCATTGTAAATTATAAATGCATAATGTTGCTGTTGCATGCAGGAATTTGTGTTTAGTAATGATATAGAATAATTTCAATATAAAACAGAGAGGATGCCATGCAATGATAATTGAAACTGTCCTCAATAATTTGGATTGAGCTGCGTGAAGGATAATAAGTAAAATAATACACATAATGCAGAAACGTGCTGTATATAGAACAAATATATATGTATGCATTATAACTAAACCATTAATCAATAATAAACATTACGCTAATCAGTTCGGATGAGCTCCCTTATTTTATATGACTAATTATACTATTTTACAAACAATTGAATTAATGAAACTTGCGACAGTTTTTACTTATAGTTATTGACAGGTTGTATTAACGCGGGGTTTATTAATGTATAATGCGTGTAATTGGAAAGGTATGTTCAAATTCGCATATGAATGAAATATTCATATGCGGCGTATTTACTTCATGTGTGAATTTCATATTTCGTTAAGCGGCCACTCAACTCGTTTTGACGTTTAATTTCATTACAGATTTGTATTTCATTTTACCCAAGGATAATATATTATTTCAGCACCACTGTCAATTATAACAACTGACAATTTTCATTATAATTTTCATTTCTCTCCCCTAAATAAATTGCAGAAATTATTTAATACTTCATTTGAAACAAAGATATTATATACTGTTTCACTTATACAGAATTCCTGGATATATAAAATTTCTTTTTATTAAGCTACAATAAAATTATTCATTTTTATATACGATATGAAAGTTAAAAAATCTCATGTGTTTTTCAAAAGAAAATATAATAGTACAACCGCTAACAAATGGATACAATCTTCCTGTAAAATTTCATCCAGTCAGTATATTTTGAGTAGTATTCGTTTCGGGACGAGACTTCAAAAGGTTTGGTTTGGACCTCTCACGCATTTGGCATATACTGAGTGACTCAGATTTCAGAACTGGAGCACAAGATGATCCAGAGATAATATGCTTACCACCAAATTCACCAACCGTTAGTCAAGTCTTGATTCTCTGATCAACACTGATCTGTGAATCAAGTTCTGGTTTACCTTGGAGATCAACAGTTTTAACAAAGCAACAGTGTCAAATTTTGTTGATCAGAGAATCAAATTTGATTCAGGGATGGTGAATTCGGTTGTTAGTGATTCAAATTATAACCAATTACCAGCTCCAAACCATGATCTAGCTAGAGAAGACATGATTTCTAGATTATGAAAAGATTATAATCCAGCGAAGGCTAACATCAATCTTATTCTCAGAGGTCAATCTTTCAAGTGTATATCACAAGTGTTCCAATAACTTCTTTCTCACAAAATATAAAGGCTCTTTTAACATTTATATCATAAATATTTTATCAAAATTAACAAATAAAAAATCTGCTGTGGTCAACACAATACCTCCCGCTTGGTAATTTTTATTAATTTAAATACATACCTACATATTTACCAACCCTGCAAACCATATTAAGTTCCTTTGCATATATCTATTACTTTACATGATCAATTTCGTTAATGTGTAGTTATAAACTAATATTTGACACTTGGACAAGAAGTACTTATTCACAAATGTTTGATTTTCAGTGCTGCAAACATACCAAATTTATATCGGATTATTTTGTGCATAGTATTTATGTATGACGGAAAATATATTTTTTTTACTAACCTAAATTTCATTAGACTCAATACAATCTTCCTAACATGGTTTCATTACTAATTTTAATGTAATTGCTTCCTGACAGTGATATTTGTTTAAATATGTCAAAATTGTTATTAAAATATTATGTTTTTGTTTGACGTATAGGCAAGATGATGTACAAAAATTAATTATCTTATAATTTAATATTTAAATTTATTTCAAGTTATTTACTAAATGCTATTATCGTAGAATTCAATATTGTACCATTATATCCATTTTTACCTCCCGCTACCCTTGGTAAGGGAGGTATAGGGATCGTGCTAAAAATCACGTATCGAGATTTTAGTAAATGACCACGTTTTAAGGTCCCTAGAATCCAATTTTCACATTTTCACGATGATGTCTGTATGTGTGTATGTGTGTGTGTATGTATGTATGTATGTATGTATGTGTGTGTGTGTGTATGTATGTGTAGGGATTTTGTCTTCGCTCTAACTCAAATACTATCATTCAGAAAATTCCGAAACCTTGTATTTCTATCCTATTCTAATATGAAAAGAAGCCATTAGATTTTGGTGTAAATCGGATAACCGGAAATGGCACTTTACCTGAAGCTCATAATGGTTTTTCTTCAAAAAATATCACTAAATGCCATTTTTTCGCATTTTATGTCTTATGAAAATTAAAGATTATTGAATTTTGTACAGGAATATATTAATAGTTTTTCTATATATTTTGCAGATAAATTTAAAACTAATTTTTACCTCCCGCTACCCTTGGTAAGGGAGGTATAGGGATCGTGCTAAAAATCACTTATCGAGATTTTAGTAAATGACCACGTTTTAAGGTCCCTAGAATCCAAATTTAACATTTTCACGATGATGTCTGTATGTGTGTATGTGTGTGTGTATGTATGTATGTATGTGTGTGTGTGTATGTGTAGGGATTTTGTCTTCACTCTAACTCAGATACTATCATTCAGAAAATTCTGAAACCTTGTATTTCTATCCTATTCTAATAAGAAAAGAAGCCATTAGATTTTGGTGTAAATCGGATAACCGGAAATGGCACTTTACCTGAAGCTCATAATGGTTTTTCTTCAAAAAATACCATTAAATGCCATTTTTTCGCATTTTGTCGTTATGAAAATTAAAGATTATTGAATTTTCTACATGAATACATTAATACTTTTTCTATATATTTTACAGATAAATTTAAAAATATTTTTTTTTACAAGTCCCGAAGCCTAAGAAAAACACAATTCCTTTGTTCCACAGTTCATATTTCAAATGAATGTAACTGACATTAAATGTCACTGTCAAAAAACTAATCACTTCAAATTAATAATAGTGACATTTTAAAAAGAAAATAGTAAATAAAGCAATAGTTTTATGCAATGGAACCGTTTGCAGCGGTAGTAAATCCGTAAGTATGTATATTTAAATTAATAAAAATTAAATAGCGGGAGGTTTTGTGTTGGCCACATCAGATTTTTTTTATTAGTCCCGAAGCCTAAGATAAACAAAATTCCTTTGTTCATATTTCAAATGAATGTAACTTACAGTAAATGTCACTGTCAAAAAACTAATCACTTCAAATTAATAATAGTGACATTTTAAAAAGAAAATTGTAAATAAATCAATAGTTTTATGCAATGGAACAGTTTGCAGCGTTAGTAAATACGTAAGTATGTATTTAAATTAATAAAAATGGATAGGAAAGTAAAGCGAAGGAAGATTGTTGCGTAACTATTATTGTGGTCCGGATGGGGTTATTCGCTATCGAAAATCTGTCACTTTAATATGTTCTTATGTATGGATGCTATGATGATTGTGGACAAGGCGAAAGAAGAATGTTGTTAAAGAGTGAAGTGAGTCAGCTGAGCTCTTACTCTTATCCCTTTTCTTATTGTTACTATTGTTTCCGGGTATTTGCTAACCCCCTAAGTGGGAATCGCGTGATTTTATGTACGTATGAAAGTATGTAAAAATTAAATAGCGGGAGGTTTTGTGTTGGCCACATCAGATTTTTTTATTAGCAAAAGTTGCTAAGAAATTATATTCAATGATTTTTTTTACAAGAAAAACTGTTAAAAGCGTGTATAAATGATACTTCCGGTTATCCGACATACACTAAAAACTAAAGAGCTCTTCCCACATTAGGATAGAATGGATGTACAAAATTTCAAATTTTTCTGATTGATAGTATTTGAGTAATCGTGTCCACGAGATCCACACATCCACACACACGCACACACACACACACACACATACACACACACACACACACACAATCATTGTAAAAATGTTAAAATCGGATTCTGGGGACATCAAAATGTGCTTATTCACTAAAATCTTTATATGTGATTTTTAGCACGATCTCTATACCTCTCTTACCTAGGGTAGCGGTAGGTAAAAAAATTTAAAATCATGGAAATCCCCAATGAAAAGTTGTACGCATTTGACTAAATAAAAACACTTATAATCATATACAATTTTATCCACTTTATTCATAAATTCGAATTTGATAACCTAATTAACTAAATTATCATAATAATTTCATACAAAATTATGATTAGTTTTATGGAATTAATTACACCATTTAATATTTTATGCCTATAAATTGTATGTTCTCTCTGTCTCTCTCACTCACTCTCTCTGTGCCATTGTCAAAAAATTATTGATTCTAGTATATTGGGTAGTACGAAGTTCCTCGGACTATGGTGAGACTAGAACCGCAAACTCAGTCAAAATATCCATACCAAGTAAAACTCCAAACTGAATATTATCTAAAAAATTCAAATAACGTTGTTTATAAAATGAGACACATGCAAGTATTATACTTTTTCTACGACAGCAAATTAAAGAGCAGAAAAAAGAAATACACTTTTTAGATATGTTTTTTAACGATATTTGTGAGCTTCAGCAACTACCTTCACCCAGTGCTTAATGCAACAGTTGTTTGTGGGAAGTTAGCTTTATGCCGTGTCCAACACAATCGAAGCCACAGCTGGGATCGCCAGGGGAAACTAGTATAATAAATCACATTTTAACAACGGGAGTAGAAAAATATGGTACCGCCGAAAATAAAATATAAATCTGCCATATCTAATCCATATTACTACCCATATTCGCAAACATTCGTTAAATTTTAAACGGTTCGCTATAATTTAATTTATAATTGTAACGAGCCGTTTGGAACTTTACGAGTGTTTATGAATATGGGCATAAGTCAAGTAAATACATTCATATGCATATGCATCGCAAAAGTTTGTTGACTCTATGAGACCTGTAACGTACGAGTAAGTAATAAATCTGTTTGGGTGTGATAGGCATAGGTGGATTGTTAAATATGGGCGTGGGTTGTGTAATGATATAATCCCGGGCGGTAATGCCCTGTAATACTTTGGAATTAGGGCCGATGAAGACACGACATAAAACATAGCGGATCTGGCGGCGGCCGCGGCTACGGCAGCGAGGGGACGACCGACGCCGCTGGATTAGCAGCAAAGAGGGAGCTTTCCAGCTCCAAGCAAGGACAACTCGGACCGGAGGAAAACCGACAGCGAAAAGACAACGCGCATATGGGGAGAATAATATGTACTACCTTATCTTACGGTTCAAGTCTGAAGAGATTATTTTACTAACGAACGTAGAATATTTTTAAATCGTGCCTCAGAGAAGCCCTTAAAATCCCAATCTATTAATAGTACTATCCAAACGTGATGTGTACGACAGTGTATCTCATATTGATATTATTTTATATTATTATTTATTTTATGGCAATTACAATAAAAATACATACGTAAACAATATACAATAAATGAAACATAAACACAATTATAACATAAAAATAATAAAATATATATACAATACAATGAATTTAAATATTAATTTTCAAATTTTCTAACCACTGGAGGCAATCTTCTGAAGAAAGCATAAGTAAATTTTGGATGTTTCCATTAAATGAATACTGTTTGCAGTCTTTAACAATTATTTTATATTAGTTATGGAAATGGGACACAAAACTTTTCACAAAATGTAAAAAATATTATAATTTCAGAATTAGTTCTGAAAAACATGACCTTCAGATAAAACAGTTGCGTAAAAATTATTTATTTTGCAATCGGTTGCAAATAAAAATGATAATGACCTTAAAAAGTAAAAGTTCCTGTCTTTGAGAACCAATCGTTTGGAATAGAAATTATATTATATCCTTTATTATAAAAATTGATCTTTTAGACTTTAAATGATACGAGTACCTATACTTTAAAAACAAAAAAAAAATTGTTATTATAAAAAAATTTATCTCTCGCTAAGAGAGGTATTGGATTCAGGGTTGGAACTTTCAATGCCCGGAGTACGAGGAAGGCGAAAGAGAAGATGAAAGGACTGTGTCGCAAAAGACTTGAGAGAGGAAGATCTGTGTGAAGAAGATGCGTTGGACTGGAATGAGTGGAAGATAAGAGTAAGAAACATCGACCCCCTAATAATATTTTGTCTTGATGCGATGATCCACAAAGAATATTTTGTCACGAAGTGCACTGCACGGTATTTACCGTACGTTCCAGTAAGTGCACACTTCATTCAAAAGCGAATTAATGAACGTATAATGTGCATATTGTTCAAAATGTGTGCACAGTTCTGAATTGCCTAACGCATCCACAAAAATGAACTGTATCGGGTGTATGACAAATTATATACAGGGTGTTAATACTAAGTCGTTCACCCGGTGGTTAGAACTCATTAAAAAAACCAACTTTTCTTAGTTCAAATTTTTGGTTTGGTGTTCGGGTTCTTAGTTATTGGAGTTCTTTGTTTTTCGAAAAATCGTCATAACTCCCTTATTTTAAAGACTATTGAAATAAAAATTCTTCCAAATTTACCTTTAGGCTCTTTAAAATATTTGGCATTTAAAATTACTTTTTATTTTTTCAAATTACAAAATGGCGATCGATCAAAAATTTCAAAACATGATTTTTGATAACCACTCCATCGATTTTCGAAAGTAAAACATTTATAAATTCCTTAAACTATCTACTACAATATTTGTCCTAAACATTTTTTTCAATCTATCCAAAAAAAGTCTTTATTCATTATTTGACTTGCATAAGTGCAGTGTGTTCAGAAAAAAAAACCTAACTCGGAGTAGGCTATGAATATAAAAACGTATGTCTGATCATTATTCAATACAAAAGTCAAGTTGTTACAATTGATCGTGAAATGTAATTTCAAGGAGAGAAGATATCATAGAAGGATACTGATTATTGCCATTCAGCGTTTTCTAATTTATTTCTATTTCTAAAAGAAGGATTCAAGAATATTTCTTTAGAAAACATTTTTGACAATATCTCGTGTCAAATTGACATTTAATTATATATTTTCAAATTGATATAGGTTTTTTGTTCATAGCCTGCTCAGAGTTAGAATTCTTTAAACACACCGTACTTATCTGCAAGCCAAGTAAATGAATAAAATTTTTTTTGGGATAGATTGAAAAAAATGTTTAGGACAAATGTTGTAGTAGACAGTTTAAGGATTTTATAAATGTTTTACTTTCGAAAATCGATGGAGTAGTTATTAAAATATGTTTTGAAATTTTGATCGATCGCAATTTTGTCATTTACAAAAATAAAAAATAATTATAAATGCCAAATGTTTTAGAGAGCCTAAAGGTAAATTTGAGAGATTTTTTTTTCAATAGTCTTTAAAATAAGGGAGTTATGAAGATTTTTCGAAAAACAAAAGAACTTCAATAACTACTAACCGGGGCTCCAAATCAAAAATTGCTACTAAGAAAAGTTGTTCGTTTTAATGAGTTCTAACTGCTATTTTCGGGTGTAACGACTTAGTATTAACACCCTGTATATACATATACAGTATGTCCCCAGATTGAGTTTACAAGAGGAAAAAAAATTTTATTTTTGATTTTACGAAAAAATGCCAAAGGAAGAAAAATTTTTGCTTGAATTAAAACGCATGTTTCAGTTATTAAAACTTTTAATTAATGTAAGGTTCTTTTATTATAACGTTTTTTTCGTATTTTGTCCTCCTAATAATACAGTTATTACATTGAATCTAACATGATTTTAGTTAGCTTTGAAATATTGACAAAAGATTATTAATTCTAATTTCAGATAAAAAAAAAGTTAATTGAATAAACTACAAGTATTTTGATTTTCGCCGTTTATTTTTATCTGAAATTAGAATTAATAATCATTTGTCAATATTTCAAAGCTAACTAAAATCATGTTAGATTCAATGTAATAACTGTATTATTAGGAGGACAAAATACGAAAAAACGTTATAATAAAAGAACCTTGCATTAATTAAAAGTTTTAATAACTGAAACATGCGTTTTAATTCAAGCAAAAATTTTTCTTCCCTTGGCATTTTTTCGTAAAATCAAAAATAAAATTTTTTTTCCTCTTGTAAACTCAATCCGGGGACATACTGTATATATATATATATATATATATATATATATATATATATATATATATAAGCTGTTTTACGGATATGGGACTCCTCAATTATTTTCTTAATTATTAGGAATAGAAGAAAATCATTCAAATAAAGGTTGCAGTAGATCAAGGGGGACATTCACTTATTGAAGAAAAAAAAAATTAAACCAGTGGTTCTCAAGTTACAAACCATATTTTTTTAAATAAATAAATAAAATAAATATATCATCATGGCATATTACCCATTTCTGGGCGTGCCAATCTGCTTTATTGCAGATATCGGTAATGATGGTGACATATTTGTACCGTGCGGGCGCTTACCAGGCATCACCTCACGGGCACTCGTTACTGGCGTGGAGAGTGCACCACAGGGTTCACTTTTGTGCCATTTAAAATTCGAAATATTTGGCGTCGGTCGGGATATTATACATTTTTTAAGCTCATTCGACAGAATATTTTTTCAGAATAAATTTTATTTAACATAACACAAAACAGTAGGCCATGATCAATAAGAAAACAATTAACTTATACTAACTGTAGTTAGGAGAATTAATTTATGTTTAGAAAATAATGATAATAAATGAATTTTTCTTAATATTTTTGTTATGCAAGAACATAAAATATTTATATGGTTGAATTTAGAAAAAAATACTCTGTCGAATGAGCCTAAAAAATGTATAATATCCCATTTAAAAAAATATAACTTTGGTTTATACCTTGAGAACCACTGGTTTAAATTTTTTCTTCAATAAGTGAATGTCCCTCTTTATCTTCTGTAACCTTTATTTGAATGATTCTTCTATTCCTAATAATAAAGAAAATAATGGGGGTGTTCCGTATCTGTGAAACACCTGTAAGGCAATGGTTGACATTTTCATATTTTAATATAAAAAATTTAGTATGGTTTGTGCATCACACGAAGATACATGTGCTAACTTGTTGCCGAGTAAGTATCTTGTTTAAGGATTTCTTTTGCAAGTTTTATTTGAATACTTGTCTGTTTTATCATGTTTGCTTTAGGTTAGTTAACTAAATTATAGTTTAATCTCCTCATTTCACTAATTATTAGTTGATATTTAATTATAATTATTATTTTGAAGTTAGATAGAGGTGTCAATTATTGGAGCACAATTCTGAAATATTTACCCAATGGATGACACCCAGTGTCATCTTTTGGTGCAGACTCACTTTTCCTTAACTCTGTTCATAGAGTCTAATTTCATGTTGATTTATCTTCAAATATAGGCAATAAAAGTATCGCAGCTGTGACTTCACCATATCCAATAGTTGACACCCATGTCATCATTTGGTGTAACAAATTTTGTGTTATAAATTTACGTATCCAATGATTGACATCTTCGTTTTTTCATAATTATTTTTAGAATGGAAGTGAAAAAGACCAAGGGCAAAGAGGAAAAAAATATTGCGGTATTCCAAAGAAACATTAGAAAATGTTCCGGAGGCACTTACATCGGGTACCCCTATAAAAACGGCTTCACGATTGTATAACATACCAAGAACAACATTAATTTACAAAACCAGTGGAAAGTCCCCAGTTCATTGCAGAATGGGACCAGCAACCATTCTAACAAATGAATAGATTAAACATATTCCATCGCCTGTTAAAGATGTACCATCACCTTTAAAATACATGTTATTTTGGCCGCAAACCTCTTAAACTATTACTTCAAAACGATGTCGTGAAAAAATACTATCTACAGCCACTTCTGACCAATGGAAGAAATATTATGGTGATAAGAAGTTGAAGAAAGAGGAAGCAGAATTAGAAAAACAAGAAAGGAAAAGGAAACGTGACGAGAAAAAAGAACAAAAAGAAAATATGAAGAGGAAAATATTTGCTCATCATACTCCTCAACCAATGTACCCAGTGAGTCTGAGGATGAAGGCGATGATTGGGGTAAAATGAGTTCTAACAGTGAGGAATAAAATGAGCCAAACGAAAAATTTGATAATAAAATGAAGCGTGCTAATACGTTTTACCAAAAGAATGATTACGTGATAATAATTTATGAAAGTGAATATTATCCAGGCATGGTAGTTAATGTCGATGAACAGAACCAAAGAGTATTTGTAAAGTGTATGAAGATGAGTGCTTTAAATTAGAAATGGCCTAATTTATATGACTGTATGTGGTATGAAGTAACGGAAATAATACAAAAAATTAATAAACCCAAGCTTATTAACAAACGTGGACTATATATAGCGTTAAAGGAATTGAATTTTATAGAAAATTGAAATAGATATTTTGTTATTTCTATAAATATGCTAAATTTAAATACTTAAACATTTATTTTTTACACTAATGTATATTCAGTTCTGATATTTATATATTTTCTTTACATATGTAATGTAAAACTTGCTGCATTTACCTCTAACTTAATAAATAATAATAAATTACTAGTGTCAATTATTAGTATCACAATGTGTCATCTATTGGTGTGAACCTATTTTTGGAGTGTCAAGCATTGGTGCAAAAATATGTAAATTTTCAAAAAAATATTTTTCATTACCTTAGATCACTTTAATTAAATTAATGCATGCAAACTGAAGAGGTAAGTCCTGTTAACTAATATTTATAAATTTGACAATGTAAATGTTTATTAATTTCCGCAAAGAAAATAAAACCTACAAAATGAGGTCTTAAAGTGTCAACCATTGGTGCCATTACCTTATATATATATATATATATATATATATATATATATATATATATATATATATATATATATTTACATCCCGCTATCATTGCTGCGTCCTTTCGTGGCTAGGACATTGTGGCAACCACCGAAAAGAATAGAGATAGGCTTCGACTTTATAGAGTATATCTACTTATTTTTCCCCCTGATTATGAAATTCGGTTCAAATTTCAATAAAGTTGATTTACAAGGATATACGTTTCCGTTCATTTGACGATATTATGAGCTCCTCCACACTGAGTGAATCCGACGTCCACAGTATATACTTCATACATAATCAGTACTTATGACGTCCAATTTGTATATTTTTATTCATACTACCGTTACAGTGACGTCCAGCAACGTTGCCAATTTTAAATACATTATTCTGATGTAGAAACCAAAGCACACTCTTTCACAACAATATGCATACTTAGCTGCAAACATCATAGATTCTTACAATGTTTGATAATGGTAATTTCTTTTGGCAATCCGTAAGCAATTTGAAAATGGAACTTCTAATTTGTCATTTAAAATGTCTTTTTAAATAATTAACACTTTTGTTCTAAAATTATTAGGAAAAAAATTTCTCCAAATTAAAATTTTACCGTTGTATTTCTTATACATATAACAAAAATAAAGTAGATACCCGGTATACAAGTAAACAATGACAAAAATATTAATAATGTATTTACAGTAAAAGAACTCACTGGTGCAAAATGTGATAGAAATGTGAAATGTTCTTGCACTTGGTGTACAAGAACAACAATTCCATTTTCTCCGACGGTAAATGTAAATATGTGAAAATAAGTGAAGAATGAACTATTTAAATGTATTTATTTAAATAGCCCCAAAATCTTACAATTAAAAAGTACAGATATTTTCATATTCACTCATAACAAACTTTATTTTACATTTAACAAATATATCATAGACAAAATAAATTTCACGAATATTGACAAAACTAATTGAAAAACTTAACAAAAATTCAAAATAGTATTCGTATCTTTACACAAAGTTCACACACACACACACGCACACACACACAGACACACATACATACCTACAGACATCATTGTAAAAATGTTAAAATCGGATTCTAGGGACATCAAAACGTGCTTCTTCACTAAAATTTCTATATGCGATTTTTAGCACAATCCCTATACCTCCCTTACCTAGGGTAGCGGAAGGTAAAAATTTTATTTGATGAACAAATTATTTGTTACGTGTCAATAAAATAGTAAAAATATCTGCAAAGCAACCATTTTGGTTCACTTCGGCTATTTGTACGAAAATTATAATAATAAGGTTAACATGAATATTAATCTCCGGTTTTAATACGTTTATTCCAAGTAAATAGGTATTTGTTAAACAAATTATTTGTTACATGTTAAAAATATAGTGAAAATATATAAAAAGCAACCGTTTGGATGCACTTCGGCTATTTGTGCAATAAATTCAAATTTTTATGAAATTTATAATAATAAGCTTGTTATTAATATTCAATTTTAATACGCTTATTCTAAGTAAATATGTATTTGTTGAACAAATTATTTTTCATATGCCAATAAAATAGTGAAAACATATGAAAAGCAGTCGTTTGGATTCACTTCGGCTATTTTTACAACAAATTGAAATTTTTACGGATATTACAATATTATTAAGAAAATTCTAATTGACATATGTCAGTGTCAAGTGTAAATTACATAATACGTTTTTGTTATAATTTTACTGAAAATATAGAAACTTTCTATGTGGTATTTGTACAAAATACATAGAACTGATGGAAGGTAATGTGATGGCAACATCAGATTTTTTTATTTAACATAGGAGTATAGTCGAAATTCTGGATATTTGATAAAATATTATAAATCACAGCAAAAGATAATTTTAGAGCTTTAGCTTGTGAACTGTTCTGAAATTATCAATCTCCCCTGAGTGTTAGTGAGCCCCTTCTGACAAAATAAAATGAAAAAATCTGATGTGGCCAACACAATACCTCACGCTATTTCATTTTTATTAATTTAAATACATACCTACATATGCTGCAAACTATATTAACTTCCATTGCATAGAACTATTGCTTTATTTTTATTTATTTTTATAGTTTATCCTTAAAACATAGGTTTCGGGATTTATAAAAAAATTTTTTTTTAATTTATCTGTAAAATATATAAAAAAATTATGAATCTATACCTGCAGAAAATTCAATTAGCTTTAATTTTCATGGCAAAAAATGCGAAAAAATGACATCTAATAGTATTTTTTGACGAAAAATCATTATGAGCTTCAAGTAAAGTGTCGTTTCCGATTATCCGATTTACACCAAAATCTAATGGTTTCTTTCCATATTAGAATAGGGTTAAAACACGAGAATTTTTCTGAATGATAGTATTTGAGTTAGAGCGTTGACAAAATCCACACACACACATATAGCCATCATCGTGAAAATGTTAAAATCGGACCTTAAAACGTGGTCATTTACCAAAATCTCAAGATGCGATTTTAGCAAGATCCCTATACCTACCTCCCTTACCAAGGGTAGCGGCAGGTAAAAACAAATAAGTGAAATTTATGAAATATCTATTATTACATTGAACAGTCCTGCTTATTTCCAGAAAGAGTATTTCATAAACATAAATTTGTTTCATTAATCTTTAGTTGTTACACATAAAAAAAAATACTTCTCCGTGTTTCTTTCTAAGTCTAAGTTTGCACATAGATTGCAATAAAAATACGATGTTTTCAAGTCATTATAAATAATATATAATAAAATTTTTCAAATTACAATATAATAAAAAAAATCTGATGTGGCGAACACAAAACCTCCCGCTATTTAATTTTTATTAATTTGAATACATACCTCCGTATTTACTAATGCTGCAAACTTTTCCATTGCATATAACTATTTCTTTATTTAATATTTTCTTTTTAAAATGTCACTATTATTAATTTGAAGTAATTAGTTTTTTGACAGTACCTGTATTTACATTCATTTGAAATATGAACTATGTAACAAAGGAATTGTGTTTACCTTAGGATTCGGGATTTTTTTTTTTAATATTTTTTGAAGAAAGACCATTATGAGCTTCAGGTAAAGTGCCATTTCCGGTTAACCGATTTACACCAAAATCGAATGGTGTCTTGCCATATTAGAATACTGTAGAAATACAAGGTTTCAGAATTTCTGAATGATAGTATTTGAGTTAGAGCGTTAACAAAATCCATACACATAGACACACACACACACACACACACACACACACACACACACACATACACACATACAGACATCATCGTGAAAATGTTAAAATTGGATTCTAGGGACCTTAAAACGTGGTCATTTACTAAAATCTCGATATCTAAAATGTATAAAAATATTTTCTAATTAAATGAAAACACTTCAGTAAGTAGAGGAGAAATAGGAAGAAGTACCTAGAGTAAAAAATATCTATATGTAATAAATCGTTTGTAGTACATATTAATATGTTTAAAACATTTTTTCTTTTAATAATTATTTCTACACTCTCTTTTTCGACACACTTAAAATTTCGGTCTTCGTATTTTAGATCAAAAGTTTCTAAATATTTTATTTATATATTTCACTGTAGCATACCTATCTCATATTTATTCCTTACATTTAATCATTAATCTTCTTACCCTTACATTTGGCTTTTATTTACAATTTACACAATATTTTCTAATTAATAATTCAGCTTTATGATACGAGTATTTAAATAATTACCTTTTTTAAATTTATTACATTGAAACCATACATTTTGACTTTGTATTTACTAAGAGGATTTTGCAAAACAAAAGTTTGATTACATAAATATTAATTTAAATACTATCATGTGTGCACAATATAGCTTTAAATACGATTAGAAGAGTTGCGCGCTAATGTAGTAACCCAATGTTACACTGTTGCCAAGCGTATGGAGTTCAGAATGTCGGTGGAATGAAACTTCAGTATATACAGCGTATATACGCCTGACGACACTAGCGCCGCAAGTGGAATTTTTTTGAACTACAAAAAATATACATTTTCCATTCCGCTATCATTCTGACGTCCATAACAAATTTTGCTATACGATACTAGAGGCCCCCCTGATGTCAGAAAAAAATTTATAAGGCCATGTGCATATGACGTCCGGTATACGGACGTCTTATGCACAAGGACGTCACTTTGAATGTAGAAAATTACACAGGGGACGCCACAATGGTAGTGGGATGTAAATATATATATATATATATATATATATATATATATATACAGGGTGTCTCTTAAATAGGGGGACATGGTTTAACCACAGATTCCTGAGGCTAAAATAAGACGGTTTAACTAAACTTGCTTTTACCGGAAAGTGTACTATATAGCCAGTATTCTGCTTCAAAGTTCTTCGAAAAAAAATTAATTTTGCTTATAATAACAGATCGCTTTATTCGATTTGGATGAAATTTGGTATGACAACTCGTATGGTTATAAGACATCTTTTAAGATGATATATGTTATTATTAGTGAACCACTAGTATATAAAACTTAGGTGTCCCAACATTGATGAGACCGTAACTTTTTAATGGCAGCGTCGATAACGTAAATTTTTTTTTTTCAGAAAGATACATTCAATAGTAAACTTTTCTCTCTCTATTTAATTTTTGATAGCTGTTACGGTTCAGATAGAAAAAAATAAAACCTGAGTGACTGCATCGTGTATTTTTTTAAAATCAATTTAATCTAGCAGTCTATCCAAATTATATAATAATTAACAGTTTCATTAGCAACTAATTATAAACATAAATTAAATAAAGAGGTCCATGTTCTTCTACAAGGCGCAACTTTCTGCGGACTCATATCATTAGGTTTTGGAAGGCATTTAAATCGATTTCTCGGACTTTTCTATATACTCTGCGTCAAAGTTCCTCCTCATTTTGGATTTCCCAGCCTCTATCGTAAACTTTACGAGATAAAAGAGCCCAAAAATCTTCTATAGGACGAGCCTGGGGAAGGTTAGGGGGATTGTCATTCCGCGGATCAAATGGTATGTTTCGGTCTGCTAGCCAAGTTTGAGTCTGTCTTGCATAGTGATAAAATGCGTGGTCTGGCCAGAACATAATATCGTCCCCAGTATGTTCCTCTTCAATAAAATTAACCAATAACTTTAGGCAATCATAGATGTACCTTTGACTATCCAGTGCTTCACCTCTTACTCGGCCCACATAAAGCCTGGATACACCCCTTATGGAAATGGCGCACCAAACGAACACCTTATCTGCGAATTTGGCTTTTTGTATCTGACATTATTAGGGACTTCTTCAACATTGTCAGTATAAGAACAATCATTTCCTTTCATTTCGGGGTTACTCAGAGTGAAGTACTTTTCATCATCCATAATTATCACGCGGTTATTCGCAAAATGTACCCTTCTTAGATTAAGGCAGCATATCGGGATTCTGGCTAGTTATTTGGCGGTATATTTTGAGGCTTTCTTTCGTTTTCTGAATTTTTGACCATTCCGTGACAGTTCCTGCGATATGATGTCCTTGGATGTTCGACACTGGCGTGCCAGTTTTCTTAATGAAATACCAAGTCTGTTTTTCGCTCTTCTTACTAGTCCTTCGGCTCTTACTCTGGTAAAAATTCTAGGTCTTCCACTTTTTGGCAGGTTAAACAAGGAATACCTTGCTCACATTCAGCAATTGTCCGATAAATGGTTCTTCGGGACATATGTTGATTTTCAAAAATTCGTAATATTTCGGCTTTAGGAACTTGCTTAATTAAATTATATATACTCTTTCGGGTTTCTAATTTGTAAGCCATATCTACATAAATGACTGACAACATTGAGTTGTCAAAGTTAAGATAAGATGATAAATTTATATATCTTTTATATATGAGGGTAGGCCTTAATGATCCTAGAAAAATTTTTATTAATAAAATTTTTTCTTTATTTCGGACGTTTCGAGCCCAAGTGGCTCATCATCAGCTATAATTTTTTTTATTACATTGTAATTCCATCAATTGTTACACAACATGTACAGAACAATAAAATTATAAATTTAAATAAAGGTAACACTCATCTTCAAATAGTTAAGTAAAACAATTTTGTAATAATGTCATCAATGTAAACTAGTTTAAAAACAACATTTTGAAAAAATTAACACGTGGTACTCCATAATGTTCAATTATGAAGTAAAAATTGTACAATTAACTTGTAAATTTGTCAGTGTAATGAAGAAACATAATTTATTTAAAAAGATTTAAAAATTTTCTCAAGTAAGGTTGTACACCTGCGCAAAGGAAAATGGAGGGGTAAGGCAAAAAGAAGAAGAAGAAAAGTTGAATTTATTTTTCTAAATTGTTTAGGAAATGTTTAGCATATTGTAAGTTATTTTTGTAGTTGGTATGGTTGTTGATAATTTTATATTTATTTATGTTAATATGCAATAAGATGTTAAACTAAATTTTTGTTTCCATAGCAACTTGTGATTCTCTTGTTATTACTGATTTTATAGCATCTGAAATTTGTGCCAAAACTTATGAGACATAAGTTATTCAATTAATACAGAAAATTCGGGAAATTTTAAAGAGAAGGCTGCTGTCAATATGGCGCTTCCTAACTTGTTATTGTAATAAAAAAATTAATGAATACAAATGCATAAAAATATTTATGGAATGAAAAAGCGCATTGTACCTAAATTTGTTTGCAATGAAAAAATATACAATAATAATTATTTTTTTTTAGGTGTCAAGTTGGCCCTACCAAATTTTACCTCTAATAAAATAAATTGTATAAATTTTTAATAATTTATATTAATGGCGCAAAATAGCGCAAGTCTATATCTATATTAACAGTAAAGAACACTTCCTTATTTCCAAAAAGGAAAGGCTAGTGTCAATTTGGCCCTTCCTAACTTTTTATATCATTTACTTCTCATTGAGAGAAGCGGCGCTAAAAGTAATATTCATGGAGCAAGTGAGTGCAGAACAAGGGAAATTTACTAAAGTAATAAGTTTTTGTTTTTATTAAAAAGGTGGGTCAATTTGACAGAGCCCTTTTAGTATAGGAAGTTTCCAGTGCAAAACATAATTCAAAGACCACTTGTAGTAGGGTATAAAATTTCGCATCCTGGGGAAAGCATGGTAGCAAAATCAGAGAAAGCCAAGCTAGAGCTCCTAGCCGCTGGCCAGCTGAAAATAAAAACCGCTCGAGTTTTTACGAGCATACGACTCTCGCGTCGTATGCCCTTTGTACCTCTACATTATTCAGATGCATTAAATTTATGAATTTTTAACGCTAGAAAATGTAATTTGTTCCAAGATGGCGTCAATTTTGTTCCACGCCGACAGCCTCAAAGTACTTACAACATTTTTAATTTAATATTTCATCAAATAAATATTTTTGATAAACTGAATCACTGAGGGAAATATAGTTAATAAATGTATACACTAATGGAACAAGGTAAATTGATATTAAATGCAATGTTTACCAATATAATGCCATTGATTTTGTTTCATAATTAACTCTAATAATTAATAGGTTAATGGAAAAACCATTCGTTTACGAATATAACATAAACAAAGCTATTAAATATAATTTATAAGCTAATTAAAGTTTTTTCCGACGTTGCAAAAACTATCAAAAACATATATAATTTGTTTCAACATTTTTTATTTAAAATAATTGAAGACCTTAGTGCAAAAAGGGGACAAGTTACTTTTTTTAAAGTTTTGTTCTAGGTCAAAAAACAAAACTGGTACACTGTTTTTCTTTTCATTATGATTTAATTTTTAACAATATTTTGCGATGTTAATATTTCGGAGCAAGAAGGAGATTTGTGAAGTATATTTATTAATTTTCAGCACAAATCTCTATTTTTAAATAAATGTAATAATCTCCTTTTTGCACCAGTCTTCTAATATGTACAATCTGTTTCCGCGAATTGATATGCATATTATCATTCGTAAGCACGTAATTTAAATCGCCAGGGTAAAGGGGAGATAATGGCGTAATGTCAAAACTGACAGATAAACAAAGGCGTTTAACATGGGAAAACAGTTTTTTATCTCTCGCTGAGAGAGGTAGGTATTGAAATAATGCTAAGATTCGCATATCCAGTTTTTAGTGGATAAGCACGTTTTAAGGTCCCTATAATCCGATTATAACATTTTTATTATGTCCCGTGTTGTGTGTGTATGTGTGTGTGAGGATGTGTGGATGTGAGGATGTTGGTACCAGGGCTGTCAAAATCTGCTGAAATTACTAACCGGTTAACCGTCGGTTTACAGACCGGTTAACCGAAAAACCGAATAACCGGTTTCAAGTCAATAACCGGCCGATTTTTAACCGGTCAGAAAAACCGGTTTTTAGCCGGTCAAAAAACCGGTTTTTAGCCGGTCAAAAAACCGGTTTTTAGCCGGTCAAAAAACCGGTTTTGACCGATCAAAGAACCGGTTTCTAACCGGTCAGAAAACCGGTTTCTAACCGGTCAGAAAACCGGTCTTTAACCGGTCAAAAAACCGGTTTATAACCTTTAATTTGGTGAATGTTCAAAAGTTTCCTCAAAACGTATCGAGTTTTAAGGGCGCCGTTAACGTTTTGGAAACACCGTACTTCTACTTTGGGAAATAAATTTCGGTAAACTTTGCAAAGTTTCCCTGTGTGCACTAAAATCTTGACAATTTATTGTTTAGCAATGGTATATGATATACGTATATATGGCATGCGAACAATATCTTCGATTATTATTCATATTTCACCAACTCCGTATTGATTCGGAAGGTTGTTGAAATGAAGTATTTAAAACTGTTTTCGATGTTGTTCATATAGATCATCGTGTCTAATACAACTTTAAAAAATTTTTGTCATAAATTTTAATTATTACTGTATATTCAACGATTGCTGAAGATGGGCTTGCCCTAAGCCCGGAACGTCCGTAATAATAGTATATTATATCCGAGGTGGGAAATGTTTCATTACAGCCGTGGGCTTATGTATATTACCGAGAGGCGAAGCATCTAGGTGAGATAAAGCGCGAGGCTGTAATGAAACTCCCACCGAGGTTATGTATCTTATTTTATTCACAGTCATCCTCATTTTAAATCAATAATTTTCAAAATAAATCAATGAGTTATAAGCTTTAATTTTATTAATATTTTTTGACAGCTCTCTTAAAATTTGTTTTAACCTACTTTATTATAAGGATCTATGACAATGTTGCTAGGCAACCTCTACATAAACATTTCCAACCCAAGAGGTGGAAGTAAAATCTGTTATTTCCAACCTAAGAGAATGTCATTAACGTTAAGAATGACGTATTTCCCAACCTCCAAAAGGTTAGGAATCGGTATATTACTATAATGATTGTGAATAAAGAATTTTACAATACACGTGGACCATTCATGCCTTTTGTTTTCATCTATAAACCATTCAACGCTTGCTCCTTTCACCCCTTTCTTCATTATTAATATCACGAGCTTATATTTAATGAGAGAATATAATAAATTTTTATTAAAATTAACTGTCAATGTTGTAAAAATGCCATAGCAGTTAGTAACGAATAGAAATAAGGTGATATTCTTTGTTTTTTATCATCGCTGTGATAAACATGTAACTATGGAAATTCTGAATGTTGATTGGCGGAAAACATATCACGTGACTAATGAATTATTTCCTATTTCAATGTAATTTACTTTTATTTCAAAAATATTATTAAAAGAAATAATAACATATTAAGGTTAGTAACATTGACAGTTTCAATAAGCATTTGAAATTTATTTATTTTGATATATGGCATTTTGTCAAGAGCTATTTAGACGTTAGGTTATAGTTAATTTTTTTTAAAAAAAGAGTGCTATGAACTGGTTAGAAACCGATTAAAAACCGGCTAAAACCGGTCAAAAACCTGCTATTGACCGGTTAAAAACCGGCTATTAACCGGTTAAAAACCGGTTATTAACCGGTTAAAAACCGGCTATAAACCGATTAAAAGCCGGCTACAAACCGGTTAACCGGCTAGCCGAATATTTCATTATTGAAAAACCGGTTTTCGATTAACCGATTAACCGGTTAACCGAATACTTTTGACAGCCCTAGTTGGAACCATGGTTTCTCAAATACTATAAGACTTAATAAATATTTAGCTGCAGTTTCCTCAATCTGACAATCCTGGGAAGAGTTAATTAGATTTTAGTAACAAATGGACAACCGGAAGTAATAGTTTCTTTAAAAAAATCTTTTTATTATTTTTTGAAAATTTCTGTTACTATTTTTGAAGAACATACAATTCTACATCAGGTACTTTTAAAATTTTTATTATATCTTGTATAGATTTAGAGATAAAGGGACTGTAATATATAGAATAATCTAATTGCAGAGGCCAAGGTACTAAGGAAACCAGTTGACAAATTCAAATGTTTATAACATAGCTTGCAAATGATAAATGTCAGTGTCAAAAATCAACAGTTTTAATGACATTCTGAAAGCTTTTCCTGGGAACTACATTCAATCTTCCTTATTGTTTTACTAATTAAATATTTAAAATTGTAAGTAAAATGCATATATCCATAAGAAATACCGCCAATCTTGCTAATGAATTGGAAGAATCTCTGACATTTAGGAACTTCCTCATACAATGAAAAATAGATATAATTAGAATTGTATGTGTGCAGAAGATATGTTAAATACAATAAAAACAATATTTGGGTAAAGTTCTGTAATATTTTTGTTATAAAAGGACGGTTCGATAGCGAAGTGAAATACAATACTTATATAGCCTAATATGGAAATGACGAGAGGTCTTGTGCTTGCCACAACAGATTTTTGAAATTTTGAAAAATTCATTTTGTTTGGGAATCAGCGCATCGAAATGTGTATACCCTCCATTTTTTACCTCCTGCTACCCTTGGTAGGTATAGAGATCGTGCTAAAAATCACATATCGAGATGTTAGTAAATGACCACGTTTCAAGGTCCCTAGAATTCAATTTTAACATTTTCACGATGATGTCTGTATGTGTGTGTATGTGTGTGTGTGTGTGTGTGAGTGTATGTGTGTGTGTACCTGTGTATGTGTAAAGATTTTTTTGTCGCTCTATCTCAAATACTATCATTCAGAAAATTCTGAAACCTTGTATATCTACCCTATTCTAATATGGAAAGAAACCATAGATTTTGGTATAAATTGGATAACCGGAAATGGCACTTTACCTGATGCTCATAATAGTTATTCTTCAAAAATACCATTGAATGCCATTTTTTCGCATTTTATGTTATTAAGAGAATTAAAGATTAATAACTTTTCTACAGGAATACTTTAATACTTTTTATATATATTTTACAGATAAATTTAAAAATCTTTTTTTATTAATCCCGAAGCCCAAGATAAACGCAATTGCTTTGATACACAGTTCATATTTCAAATGAATGTAACTGACGTAAATATCACTGTCAAGAAAATAATCACTTCAAATTAATAATAGACATTTTAAAAAGAAAATAGAAATTAAAGCAATAGTTATATGCAATGGAACATAATATAGTTTTCAGCATTAGTAAATACGTAGGTATGTATTTAAATCAATAAAAATTAAATAGCGGGAGGTTTTGTGTTGGCCACATCAGATTTTTTTATCCAAATTCTAAAGGGATGAAGGATATAATCAAACGTAATTTAATAATTGATGTGATTATCATTGATGATATTCTCGAGTGAACCAGAGTTGAAAATTTTACGAGTCCGAAGGACGAGTGAAATGAGTCAATGTAATGAATTTTTGCTGTGACGCAGTTTACTGAACGTAATTCATGAATTGCCGCCACTGTGAACTTGTTATTAACAGTATTTTTGTAAGATAATTTTACAATTGCCTTATTAATTTCATTGTTGTTAATAACACCTCAACGATTATCGCACATTTTTGTAATAAAAATTATCTGTCCTTGTGTGATACATTCTTCGCATTTTGATCGCTATAATAGGGAGGTAACTAGGAGATGCTGAATGTTGATTGGAGGAAAACATGTCACGTCACTAATGAATTATTTTCTCGCTGTAATATGTATATGTTAAAAGTGGAAAATTTGAGTAAAATGATGGGATAATTAAATATGTTTAAAATATTTATTAAACTAATTCATTTTTTGCAAAGCATCTAAAAAAACTCATACTAATGTTTTACAAACTTTGCATTCATTCCTTCACTTTATCCGTCCATTTATCTCTTCCTGAAAGTAGGTAAGTACAATTGCCTCTTTTCATACAACAAAGTGGTAATTATGGAGAGTTTACCTAATGTTTGCTTTATTGAATCCGTGATGAAAATTACAGCTCGATAAAGCCTTGCAATCGTGGCGGCCTGAATTGGAGATCCTGCGATAACGGTCCGGTAATACCATTTAAATATATAATATACGTGCGTCTATACATGTTGCAAACATACACCATATTTAATGCATTTCAATACGATAAGTACTAAAGATCATTGCGTTGAAAATAATCACACATATTGAGTAACAAATCCAGTGGGTTTCAATTCGCTCAGTATAAATAACACGCTAATTTTGGTCAAATAATATTTATGATAATTAAATTAGCTTAAAGGATTTAACTTACTAAAGCTTTTTGAATGTACGTATTAAATGTAATTGGTGTACTACATAATTTACAATAATTTATTACACTGATACCTAGAAATACAAAATATTTTGCTCTAATTTTTAATTTTTAAAATAATTTATTTGTTTATTTTTGCCAATTTCAAGAATTTAATAAGTTTTAGTCGTAGTATAAGATAAACTGTGACAATATATTCGGTGACGGAAAAAACTTTTGGGGGAGAGACAGCGGCAGCGCTTCATATGCGCTTCAATAAATGGAATATATTCTAGGTATATCCTTTTAATTAATTACTATTTTAACTTTATTGTACAAACTGTCATAATTTAGAGAGATAGCGAAGGCTGCAGGTATATCGAAGGAACGCATTTATTATATATTATATGAAGAATTGAGCTTGAGAAAATTGTCTGCGCATAGGGAGCTGCCCTGCTCATTTTATACAGTCAAATGAGTATTTCCAAAAGCCCTGTTGGACCGATTTAAGTGAAACCAGCTGATTTTTTTGTTTTGATTTATAACTTTTGATGATACTTGGATCCAGCACTATACTTCTAGGATGAAGGAAATATCAAACATTTGATTGCGGAGGATGAACCTGCCTCGAACTAATTTTTGGATGGGTTTAAAGATGGATTATCGATAGAAAATGTATATTAATAAAAAAAAAAAAAATTATCAATATTCCCTCATACGTTAGAATAAGTTGGGTAGTTTTCAAACCATAGAAGCAGTTTAACTGTTTTTTTTTTTGTATTTAAGCACTCGATTCTTAGCTCGAGTAGTTAAAAACACGCTCAATATATCAAAAACGCTAAGGTGATAAATAAATATGTTTATTAGATTATATTTTTAAAATATGTATTTCGCAGAGATTGACTACAATTTTGCAGGTATGTGTTTTACTGATTTTACTATTATTTTTTCTTTTATAATTATGTACAGCGTAAAGTCCTATGTTTCTTGATTAAATAGTCGATTAAACAAACTCAATAATCGCACACACACATGCGGACATCATCGTAAAAATGTTATAATCGGATTATAGGTACCTTAAATGGTGCTGATCCACTAAAATCTAGATATGCGATTTTTAGCATGATTCCAATACCTCTCTTAGCGAGAGGTAAAAAGTGATAAAGGCACCAGTCATGAATAAAATAATGCAATAAACATTTTGTATATTATTTATCTTTGTAATACCTATTTCATCGTATTGAGAAAATTTTACTCAAAGTTTAATAATCAGTGGTATTATAAGTTTTGCAACAAACTAAAAGTACATGCGCTTTGTATAGTATGGCAAGGGATTTGCTTCTATTGATTAAAATTTCCAAAGGCTTAGAATACATTAGTAGTAGAGTAGGTAGAAAAATAGGTATTTTCTATATAGCTGGCACATTAATCTGCGTTTGATTTTACGAGGGAATGAACTGGGAATTTGATCGGAGGTAAGTGTATCGAAAATTAATTCAATTCCACAGACCGGTCGCATGTTATGTTTATATCGCACGGGTATAAATCGAACATAACATTTGCATAATAACCTCTCAGGGTGGGGGATCGATTGACGTGACGTGGTGAACCACATAACACATCGCACTGTTATTAGAGGGAAGATTATCCAAGCGCTAACACACCAGTTTTATATTTTCGAAATGGCTAATGCATCCATTACCCTTATTTTTATAGCAAATTGCTAAAATTAATTCTGTTTTTGGGATCTACTAAATTTCATAATACACGGCTGTTATAATTTAATAAATGTAATACCTGCTGAATCTTCATACCTATTTATTTTACGTAAAATATGTGTTAATCTATTTTATTATCAATTTTATTCATATTTTATTAATATGCTTTATCAGGCTATGGTTTTACTGAGTCAAATGCATGGATGAATTTACAAATAAGTAGCTATGGCACTGACAGAGTTTCGGTGCAATTGCTGCAACAACTATGAGTGTCCGTAATTTGACATTTAACATTCTCTTTATGATAGAAATTTATCCCCAAATTTTTTTTGGAGACACGTTTTGTAGTCCATGCCGCAGTGTTTTTGTGCACAAATAAAAAATCTGTTGTGGCCAGCACAAAACCTCTCGCCATTTCCTTTTATGTTATATAAGTATTGTATTACACTTCGCTATCGAGCCGTCGTTTTATAACAAAAACATAACAGAACTATTCCCAAGTATTATTTTTATTGTATTTAGCATGTCTTATGCACACATACAATTCTAATTATATCTATTTTTCATTGTACGAGGAAATTCCTAATTGTCAGAGATTCTTCCAATTCATTAGCAAGATTGGCGGTATTTCTTATGGATATATTATACATTTTACCTACAATTTTAAATATTTAATTAATAAAATAATAAGAAAGATTAAATGTACTTCCCAGAAAAAGCTTTCAGAATGTCCCTAAAACTGTTGATTTTTGACACTGACATCCATCATTTACAAACTATGTTACAAACATTTGAATTTGTCAACTAGTTCCCTTAGTGCCTTGGCCTCTGCGATTAGATTATTCTATATATTACAGTGCCTTTATCTCTAAATCTATCAGATGTATAATTTTATGTTCTTCAATAACAGTAATAACAGAAATTTTCAAACAATAATATATAGAAGATTTTTGTAAAGAAACTATTAACTTCCGGTATTCTATATATTACAGTGCCTTTATCTCTAAATCTATCAGATGTATAATTTTATGTTCTTCAATAACAGTAATAACAGAAATTTTCAAAAAATAGAAGATTTTTGTAAAGAAACTATTACTTCCGGTTGTTCAATTGTTACCAAAATCTAATCAGCTCTTCCCAGGAGTGTCAGATTGAGGAAACTGCAGCTAAATATTTTTTAAGTCTTATAGTATTTGAGAAACCGTGGTTCCAACATCCTCACATCCCACAAACACACACACACACGGACATCATCATAAAATGTTATAATCGGATTATAGGAACCTTAAAACGTGCTTATCCACTAAAATCTGGATGTGCGAATTTTAGCATGATTCCAATACCTCTCTTAGCGAGAGGTAAAAAGTAAAATAGCCGATTGCCTACAGCGGCAAGTTTTGAATGGAGATATATTTTCGGGAAACAACAAATTTTTAAAACTGCAATTTGTTTGCTAAATCTTTTGTTTGATTGAAATAATGTCTTATTAACAAAATTAATGCCGCAATTCTGACCAAATCTGTAAGTCTTACAGATCTGTAAATCTGTAAAAAACTGACAATAACGCATCTAATTTTGTCGATAAATATAAAGTTATACATAAGAGTTGCAGCTTTCGTTGCGATTTTGTTCATTCTTTACAGATTTACAAATCTGTAAGACCTACAGATTTGTTCAGAATTGCGGCATAAATTTTGACAGTGTTATAGGCTCTATAAAAATGAATGGAATTTCTAAATGCAGTATTTAAAACGAAATGTGAATTTGTGTTGCTATTAAAAGAAAAATGACAAATAGAATTATTAAGCTTTCTTTGCGTTTATTTAATTTTTTATTTACTCTAGTTTGATTTTAATAAAACGATTTTATTTTTATATTATATATATGTAGTGTGATGCAAATCTAGTTAACATAGATACGTCAAGTTTTGAAAAAAACAATCAATTTTTCATGTAATTTGTCACAGTTAATAAATGCTATAATTTAAAAATAAATATTGTTATTATTAATAAATAACAACACATGGTGTCAGGTGTTAAACTAAACACAGAAGATTATAAGAAAAATAAATAAAGAATAAAAATGGATGGAAATAAAAATAATCCTAACCACAATCAATCGCATCAACAAACTCAAGAAGGAATTAATATGATTTTCTCATTTTAAGGTGCACCGCCTGAAAATTTTAGTTTTGAAGCTGCCGAATGAATAAAGTGGTCTAAAAGATGGGACAGATATTGTATAATATCGAAGTTAGCAGTCCTAGATGACGAAACCAAAATAAGTACATTTGTCTATACAATGGGAGATCGAGCGGAAGATATTTTGGTGGCCAGGAATAAGTAAAGAAATAGAAGAAGTTGTATCAAAATGTGAGCAGTGTCTAATTCACAAGAAAAACTTTTTAGAAGAAATGATACCTTCTCAAGTACCAAGTCTACCCTGGGAAATATTAGGCATAGACATATTCGACTATCAAAGTAAGCAATATCTTGTTATAATAGACTGCTATTCGAAATTTATTGAATAACATCAGTTGGAAAATATTAGCTCAGAATATGTTATAAAATATCTGAAGGAAACGTTCGCTAAGCATGGTATTCCGCAGATTATAAGGTCAGATAATGGTAGACAATTTACTTCTAAAGAATTCCAAGACTTTACAAAACAATATGGTATAAAACAAGTTACAAGCAGTCCTAACTTTGCTCAATCGAACGGCATGGTAGAAAATGGAGTAAAATTTTGAAAAATATATTTAAGAAAAATCCTAATAATTTTACTTTAGGAGTTTTAATGTATAGAGCTACAGCTTTGGAGAGCAGATGGTCTCCTGCAGAATTGTTGATGGAAAGGAAGTTGAGAACGACGATACCGATATCACATAAATTACTTAAACCAAAGTTACCAAACCACCAAGTATTCAGAGGAAGAGAAGAAGAGTTAAAAAGAAAAACAGAAAAGGAATTTTGGCAATAGACATGGAGTAAGGACTCGTGATAAGCTGTACCCAGGAGCTGAAGTATGGGTTACGGATATAAAGAAGTTTTATACTATTGTAAAAGAAGCGAAGGAACCTCGTAGTTATATAATAAAATCAGACGGAAGTACCCTAAGAAGAAATCTAAACCATCTGATAGAAATGCCACAATAACCGTCTACAAAAGAACAGCCCACGTTAGTACAGCAAGAGAAAAAACAGAAGCCCTCCACCCAGCAGCTTAGAAGAAGTCGCAGAAAAATAAACATCCCTGCTAGATATAAAGATTATCATATGTAATTATTAATATGTATTTACTAAAACAATTTAGAAAGGGAGATGTAGTGTGATGCAAATCTAATTAACATAGATGCGTCAAGTTTTGAAAAAACAATCAATTTTCTATGTAATTTGTCACAGTTAATAAATGTTATAATTTAAAGATAAATATTGTTATTATTAATAAATAACAACACAATATATATATAAAATCTGTAACTTTTTAGTACCTTTCGGTGTAAGAGTGTCAATCGCACCGAGCCGCAGTGTGATAAATTTTTGTTGCTGAGCGTTCACCCATCCAGCTTATCGCTGCTGTGTAGCCTCCTCGGACTTGCCGATCACAAACCTGACATTCTATTACACTGCCGTACTGCCGGCATATATATATATATATATATATATATATATATATATATATATATATATAGTTTCTTAAAAAAAAAATACGAAACCGAATGAATAATATTTATCATTTTTACATGGTCTTGTGCATTATGTGGTTGTCAGTAATATGAAATAAACATAAAAATACTGTATCATTAACAAATAAATAAATAAATATATCATCACGGCATATTACCCATTTCTGAGTGTGCCACAATCTGCTTTATCGCAGATATCGGTAATGATGATGACATATTTGTACCGTGCGGGCGCTTACCAGGCGTTACCTCACTGTTTCATTAGCAAGTTACAATATTTTGCGTTTAATTCACAATCTAACCTGGGGCGAAAGTTAAGTTTTAAATTTCTCCTTCTCATTTATTATTAACGAATTTGCTCAAATAAAGAGTCAGAAGAAATCACTTAAGATTTAAAGATTTTAGAGTTGTTTGCTTATTAATTATTAATATTAGAAGCATTTTACATTTCTTGTAATATCTGTCTGTTTACTGTCAGTCATAAAAAAATAGTCGCTTCGAAAAATTAACACATGTTTGCATAGTATATTCCCACTACTCGCTCTGTCGTGTACCAAGCGATATCACACGACATTATTCAATCATATTCATTCTCGTAGATTTATTTCATACTATTAGGGCTCTCAATACTGAGGCATATTTTGAAACTAGTATTTTGATATTTAATTCTCAGGATACCAGGATACCTGTATTTAATTTTTTTATTTAACTGTATAAAAATACATACAATGCCAATCTTTTATATATTTTAAACCAGCAAAAAAAATAACACAGAAAAGAAAACAGAATAACTTAATATAGCATTTAGAATAGAAACTTCCTTCTTCTTTTCTCGAAAAAAAAATAATGTCATAATGCAATAGTGCCGCTAGTGCTCATTGTATTTCCAATGCCCGCTCCAGCGTTTATGTCGCCCCGGACAAAAAGACAAATTATCGCCCCTTAAACATTCACATTTTAAAATTATATATGTTTTATTTAAAATAAAATCAAATAATTCTCATTCAAGTAGAACAAAACAAAAATTAGAAAGTACCTGTACCTAGTTACAAATTGTTAACCAGGTGCATCTTTAACGCTATTACAAAAATTTAATGCGGCTGAAAATTTAAAAAAATAGTTTTTAAATTTGTAAACAAAGCCCTTTCATATGATACCCCACTTGACCTTGTCGTCATTTTTGACAACCCTTCATTTCGGTCCTCATTGATATTTTGAATAAAAAAATATTTCTGAAAATACTGAAATACGTTCACCTGAAATAGGTGCGGGCAAACAACTTCTATAATTGTGCCAAATTTCAAGTCGATAGCTTGTGTAGTTTCTGAGAAAACCACGTGTGACATACTGACGGACGAATAGACAGACACCGAAACCTCATCATATGGGTTTTTTTTTTACCTTTTAGATACGGAACCCTAAAATAAGTTATTTACTAAAACAAATCACTCGGTGTTTTGCCTTGTTCTATAAACTCCTATCGCTTAAAAAGTATAGTGATTTTAGCAAAATAATTTTAAATTTATAATTAAATGAAATAATAAATTTATGATAATTTAAAAAAAAATGTATCTAGCAATCCAAACAACAAATCACACTGAACTATAAAATTGCCAAATATTTTTCTATAAATTCTTCTACCAGCTTCTGCATAATATAAACTTACACTTGTTATCACCACCGGCGTATTAGCAAGAATAATGCTATTGTATAACGACACAACCCTGTTATAATTAGAGATAATAAACAAATCAATGCATTATATGCTGTCCTATTCCTGTTTCAAACAAGTTCATGCAGCGCCCTGAGTGCTGTTCTATGCGGTGCGCGACTTAGCGTACCTATCCTTTTTTGTTATTTAATTGAACGTGCCACTCTTTTATGGTTGTTTTCTTCAGAATTATGGATTACAAATATTTTTTTAGCTTTTAGCAAACACAGTAAATACGAAATGTAAATTGCATGTTAATTTCCGCCAAAGATAAAAATCGACAAGTATAAATTTCGATTAATTGGCTATTTAACTTAACAATATTTTGTCACATTCCCAGCCAAAATGCCGCCCTTTAGATTTGCCGCTCCGGACAGATGTCCGGGTTGTCCGCCCCTAGAGCGTGCCCTGTGTATTTCCTGTATAATATTTGTCCATTATACTACACGAATATTGAATGTGCAACAAATTATAATAATAACACAATATAATATTAATATTTTTTAGACTTTTTTATATTTGTTTCTCTTTTCGCAAAAATACAATACCATAATATATTTAGTAGTGACACACCCTGTTTCTCCAAAAAAATATATTCCGACGACCACTACGAAATGTACATAAATTCACACGCTAAACTATTACTGAAAGTTGGTTATTGCACATCACTAGCAAAGCTGTGTGAAATGAAATATCGTTAGCCAATCAGATGCATCCGCAACTGTGTGATATGATTTTATCACACGCTGCGATAACTGAGCGAACTAACCTAAAAATTTGTATTTAAAAATTTGACAGTTGCAAATATTTGGCTGAATTTACACGGATTAAGAAGGTTGGGCCCTGATTTATCAGATTTTAACATAATTTTTGGTGAATTCTGATAGCAATGATTTTAACATATCTAATCTGTTTTAATATTTTTATGTAAATTTTATATTGTGTTTTTTGCGGTCGTCGGAAAAATATCATGTACAACACGTGCTGAAAGGGTATTTCACACTCACGTGATTAAACCACTCGCCTTCGGCTTTCTGCACTAGTTATACAATATACTATTATATCCATTATATTACGTGTATTCTTTGTATGAAAGAAATAAATTACATATGTAGATATGTATATAGTTTGTGTCAAGATAAATGCACATTGACTTATCCGGCCATCTCAACATGTATTTAAAAAAGTAAGCACAAATTAGGTATTAAAATTCGTGTTAAAGTTACTACAATTTATTATTTAACAATATGTTGTTGTTTACAATGAATACTTGAAACAAGAATAATGTGTAAAGTTTAGCGAAATTTCTATAGACGAAATACTAAAAAAGATTTTAACTGTATATTTCCCGGTTTGTACTGTAAAGTTGGTAATCCGCTCTTGTGGGGGCAGCACGCACTTTAGAATTGTATCATAGAAAACAGCCGAACGAGATTTTACTTTTACCAATCTACATAGGTAGCATGTACTTTAGGATTCTATATTCGCTTTTTATTTCGGGAATTTTTGGATATTACACAATGAGAATAAAAAATATTGTGACAGTTTTATATAATAAATACATGCATAAATTATATATAAATTGGCTTTGAAATAAATTGGGACAAAATAATGACGTTTAAGACTTTCGCCTCGAGTCGTACGCTTGCAGGCGAATATTTTGAGATAAGCATGCTACCAAATTTTCGCTTCGTGGCGAAAAGCGAAAACAAATTCCTCATTTGATTCTAAAGCGCGTGCTGCCACTACTGGCCCTGTCAGGAAGGAAATATCCCGGGGTGATGGGTTGGATAAGCTTAAAAAGTCGAAGTCAATGTGCATTTATCTTGACACAATCTATACCTAAAGAGAATTGTAGGCGTGTTTCTTCGGAGTGTGATTATGATTTTCTAAATAATGATTTATTCAATAATGATTCCTTCGAATAACGAACGAAGAAACAATTTTCTTTTTGATCATGTTCACTTTGTTCTTTGTTCAATTTTATCACGAATCACAGTCCGAAGAAACACGCCTTGTATGCGAACAAAGAACAATACAAATATTGTAGTCTGAAACACACGTGAAAAACAGATGTCAGAAAGGTTTCCCGGAATTACTTATGATTGAGAAAGAGTCGCCCAGGTAGTAAGGCAAACAAGAAAGTTGCAGATATTGAATTTAAAAAATCTGATGCGGCCTCCTACCAATTCCATGTTTAAAATAGCAATGAGCTTTAAGTAGAGTATCACTTCCAGTTAATCGTTTGTAAACAAATTTAATTAGTTGTGCCAATAAATAAAAACGGCTGTAATACGAAATTTTAAATTATATTGTATATTTTTCTTCGAAAATATTTTAAGAGCTCCAAGTTAAGTACCACGTCTGGTTTATCATATATAGTCAAAATGTAATACATTGTTTCCAATCATATACGACTTTTAAATACCAAATTTGAGAAAATTTGAATCATATTTTAATATATTTTTGCAAGAAAATCTTCAGAACTTCATGTAAAATACCACTTCTGGTTTATCAATTTTAGAAAAAATCTAATTTGTCGTTCTAATTAATATAAAAATGTGGAATAGGTACCAAATATAAAATGTGAAAATATGGCCCCAATACAGAACAACTGTTAATGTTTGGATTAGAATAATGAGGTCTAATATTATAGGACTTTTCTTCATTGATGGAAGTTACTCCATACCGAGATTGGACCAGCTATAGACAAAGTTGCGAGAGAAAAAAATAATAGTTTCAATAGGATGACTGCCCGGCTCTTTGCAAAAATGAAATTAGTTTATTTTTAAATCAGTGTTTTCCAAATTGCTAGATAGGACGCAGAATTTTATGCTCTAAAACTTTTATTTGAAGCTTTTTTTACCTAAAATAATTAGGGGAGCAGGAAATTAAGAAAATGTGATTTTACATGTTAAATCCCTATGATCGGGTGTTCGAGTCACCACCCTGTATAAGTAGTTATTAAGTTGTGAAAACATATCGGGTTGTATCTGAATGTAAATAGCGGCATCGCTTATGCATCCACGTTCCACGTTGTGAAGAAGCCAAGGAAAGGAATTTTAATAATCCTACACAAGCGTTCGGAACGTATTAATATTTATTACGTTTCATACATATTCCTTAACCATTTACCTTCTTCAGCACAGCACACGATCCGATATAGCATAGCACACAAAGCTCTTCTCTTATGGGATATAAATGATAAACTTACATTTTCAAAATAACACAGGCACTCGATAAATATTCCACTCCCCCAGACGTTGATAAATAATAAAGACTCGCGAATATATTTTCCATGCTATATAAATTAATAACATCATGTCAAATTTAAATACATAAATTCAATATTACTGCCGATGCTGCTACACTAAAAATACGCGCGGGGAAATTATTTATTACACGTTTTACATGGATTGTATGCATGTGTCACTGGGGATTCCAATATTATTTTGCATAATTAAAATGTTTCCACACATAAAATTAAATAGTATGATTAAATACGAATGGAATACAACCTACTTTCTATCTATTCACATTATCTGCATACATTGTATAGATTGAACCTCGAATACAGATGTGTTAATTACTAGGACAATTTATTCCAATTTAGTTATGTCCTTCATTACGTTATACGAAAATCTGTAACGCTTTGCAGCATTGCTGACTTTCATGTTTCATAATTGAAAACTTCATACCTGTAAAATTCACCGGCCCCTTTTCCATTGGCCTAAAGAAACCTTAAAAAATTGCCAGGGTGGAAAAGGACGCCGCTAGTTCATGAAGAACACAAAATCTTCTACCGCAATTAGATATCTTAAGCGCGGTTCACACTAGTGATACTGTCGATACGAGATATTTCTCGATTCTCGTCTCCTCTCATACTCGAGACAGAAATGTAAAAAATATTTTACGTGACGAGATATATTTGCTGAGATCTCGATTCTCGAAAACTGTTTCGAGATTTCTCGGTTGTTATTTTTCTCATGAGTTATATTTGCAAACGTGTGAAATTTAACATATTTTTTTGTGATATCTGTTTCTATTTAGCTATGGCATTTTTGAACAAAAAGATAATAAAGTATTTAATATTTTATCTGTCAGAATTTGTTAAACGTGCATTACACGATGAAGTTTTTCTTATCAAGTGTCTTGAAAAGTTTTCTCTCTCGCACAATGACATAAGTGCAAGAGAGACAAATGAATAGACTTTTAACGAAAAAATTTTAAAAAAAACTGAAACATGCGCTACTTTTTCTTAAAAGTCCCTACAAATTTTAACTTTGAACTAACTGTCAAAATTTGCGTTTATATTTTTGATGTATACAAGTAGTGTTATAAGTGATCGATATTAAACTGAAAAATTGCAAAATGGGATAGAGAAGTAATTGAAATCTTAATGTAAGTATAACTTAAATATATATTTTTTTGTAAAGTCATTTATACTTCATTTCACGGGAAGATAGGTGCAGTTTGAAGTTTTTTGATTAGATACTAATATGATATCATCCAATCAAACAACAAGATCATACTGCAACTATCTTCCAATCACTATTTTCTTACGTGAAATGAAGTATACAGGATATCCCATTTAAGGTACGAATGCATTGGTATCTCGAGAACCGTAAGAGCTACGAGGTTGGTTAAATTAGACAAAAGTTGCCCCATTAGGAGGCTATTTTAACGGTGTTTTGCTATTTGCGAAAAAATGCATAGGTCACTAGATACAGGTGAAAATGTAAATTTCGCGATTTTCTTTATTTGCTTATAACTTTGTTATATAAAATAATACGAGATTCTGGTTTACACTTTCTTAAGGCACTTTTGTATGGTGAATTTGCAGAAGTACTCAATTTTTTTTTATATTTAACCATTTACGAGTTACTTATAGCAACTTTTATTTTTCATATGGAGGTCATATTAAGCTATGGCATTTTTAAATAGAGATTTTTTTTAGCTTTACAATGATATAAAACAATAATAATTTATTTTTATAATTAACAGAAAAATTAATAAAAATTGTTATTTATACTAAAATTAAATTGAAAAAAGTAAATCGAAGGCTGCTATGGAAACAACAAACAACAAAAAAGTGCAACAATTGAATTTCTGAATTTTACTTGACAATAGTAGATTATTACGAGTAATAAAAATGAATTTTTCTCGTTGGGATAAATATGATATGTTGAGTTGTTACATTCGTTGTCAAAGTTCGTTTTTTACTCGTAATAATCTACTATTGTCAAGTAAAATTCAGAAATTCAATTGTTGCACTTTTTCGTTGTTCGTTGTTTCCATAGCAGCTTTCGATTTACTTTTTTCAATTTAATTTTAGTATAAATAACAATTTTTGTTAATTTTTCTGTTAATTATAAAAATAAATTATTATTGTTTTATATCATTGTAAAGCTAAAAAAAATCTCTATTTAAAAATGCCATAGCTTAATATAACCTCCATATGAAAAATAAAAGTTGCTATCAGTAATTCGTAAATGGTTAGATATAAAAAAAAATTGAGTACTTCTGCAAATTCACCATACAAAAGTGCCTTAAGAAAGTGCAAACCAGAATCTCGTACTATTTCATATAACAAAGTTATAAGCAAAAAAAGAAAATCGCGAAATTTACATTTTCACCTGTATCTAGTGACCTATGCATTTTTTCGCAAATAACAAAACACCATTAAAATAGCCTCCTAATGGGGCAACATTTGTCTAACTTAACCAACCTCGTAGCTCTTACGGTTCTCGACATACCAATGCATTCGTACCTTAAATGGGACACTTTGTATAAAGACACTTTTCAAGTCACTTGAAAATAAAAACTTCATCATGTAATCCAGGCTTTAGCTAAGATTTTTAGCGTTATTTTCTTTTTAATGTTTTATAAAAGATTAGAAAAAGTTAGATAAATATTAAATTAATAAAATTATATCAGTCAAATTTGCACAAGTTTTAGGTTATATCAAATTTTGACAGATAAAACGACAAATATTTATCTTTTTGTTCAAATTACTATTAATACAAAATTTTATAAATTTAGTAATTAGTTTATGGGACCAACATATACATATTAAAATTCCGTCGAGAAATCTCGGCGAGAATCTCGACCGAGACGAGACTCTATTAAACGAGACGAGAAAGATTTCGAGACGAGACATAATTTTATGAATTTGAAACAAGACGAGACGAGACAATGAATTTCTAGTCTTTTCTCGTCTCGTCTCGACCGAATAACTAGTTCACTCGCAAGGTTTTCTACAACGTTTTGCCTGTGCAGGAAAACGTGTTCAGGAGGAAAGTTATAGTTCATGAATGTCCATACAGTACAATTAAGGTACAGTTCTTTCCATTCAAGTCTGTTCAATTTATGCAATTTGTCTTGCAAGAAGAAGGCAAATTAAACTTTTATATGCATGTCGTTCAACATTCTCGATACTATGGCTACAAGATACAGCCTTGTGGACCTCTTTCTACTTTTGCACCAAAGACCTAATCTTTTTACAATCTCGGTTACTATAGTCCTTTGATTTTATTCGCCACAAGCACGGAAAACTCTTGTAAATTTCAATGAACTCTTAAAATATTAGAAAACACTCGCCATGTTTCACAAAATTTCAGCGTCTGAATCAACCTATTGGCCATCATCAGACGCCGACCGTGCTCAGCTAGTAACCATAGACGGGCTTTGCTCGAGCACGACGAGAGATAAACATTTCATATAAGATAGTTGGCTGAAGAAGTAACTGTTACCACATGTAGAGCCATCTATCGAAGAATCGCCAAAAAGCACTAGCAACTATTGAAATAATAATAGTACAATAACGAACACTAGGTGAAACAATGTTTAACAAAGTATTAAAAAACACTTGCCATGTTTCACAAGATTTCAGCGTCTGAATCAACCTTTCGGCCATCAGTCGCCATGTTTCACATGTGGTTACAGTTTCCTCTTCAGCCAACTATTTTATATGAGATGTTTATCTCTCGCCGTGTTCAGTTGGGGAATTGTCTCTGCAAAAAGACGGCAGTTACATCAAACTGATGAGCTCCAATAAGAGCGAAACGCGTTTTTGGTTACTAGCTGAGCACGGTCAGCGTCTGATGATGGCCGAAAGGTTGATGCAGACGCTGAAACCTTGTGAAACATGGCGAGTGTTTTCTAATACTTTATTAAACATTGTTTCACCTAGAGTTCGCTACTGTACTATTATTATTTCAGTGAAGTCTGTAAGATATTCTTGTGATCAGTTATAAAGCAGAAAAAATTAAACATTAGAGTCGTATAAATGCAAAACCGCCAAATCAAGAAAATACAAAAAAAAAAAAATAGAACTAGCAGTTGCTAGTTTAATGCGTCTTCCAGGTATTAGAATGGTAATTCCTCTTAAAACCCGTCATTTGTATTATTCTTTTTGCTTTGAAATTCACTTTTAAATTGAAAACCCGCCAACTGCAGGAGTCATTCAAGTACATTTTCCGCCAGGTCAATTCTGACCAAAAGACACATCGAAGAGTACTACATGGCATTTTCTGTTTAACTGTGCCAAATGATTTATTTTAAAAAAGATAAATAACAAATTACATAAGCGATATTGGAGATTCAGAAACATTATTAAACGTGGAAAACCAGTAATTATGTTAATTCCTGTTATTATGCAAGTAGGAAGACATGTAGATTTTCAAAAAGCGGCATCCGTCGTCAATTAGTTAAGTAACGATTATGGAAATGAGTGGATAGTGTGGCCAAATTTAAAGTTATATAACGAAAGAACGGGTGAATAATAATTTGTTAAAAAGGTCGTGCCAAAAAGAAAAAAATATTTCTGTTCCAGTGGAAACGTGGCTGAATTATGACGTTACGACAGACCATGTTACCTTTGTTCTTCCCTTGACGTAAATACAAGCCATGCAATATCTCAGTTTGCAGTAGCTACTTGACAAACGAAGACATGTTTATACTCCCCATTACGAGAATGAAGTATTGCCTGTCGGTGTCTTTATTCAACTAATTTGATTTTTGGAATAAAATAAAATCAAAAGTGGCGATGTCGGGTGAATAAAAAGACTGCGGTTTTCTTTGGCCCGTGTTGAAGTATCCAGTTGGAAGAATTATCCTTTGTTTTTGACACATAGGAACTGGGCACACTGTGCACTGACGAAGAGCGAACACTCGTTTTCATCGTCAAGTAGTTACTCCAGATTGAGAGATTACGGAGCCGTTCTATTTTGAGTTACAATACAAAGACCAAGGTATAACATGACCTGTTGTAGAAGGTAGCAGGGTATATATGACACCATCAGTAAAAATATTATTAGTTTTACTTTTTAGACTAACGTTGTACAGCCAATCAGAAAAAAAAATTAAATTTATTTCTTCTAGTTTAAAAGCACAGTTATAGAACCTACTTAAAACAAATAAACCAAGCTATTATATGGTTTTGGGAAATTTATATTTTTCAAAAGTTACCTCACCTTAGTACAACAACATTTTAATAAATATATTATAATCTCCTTCTTCTAAGTTGTAAAGTATTCGTATTTTTAATCTCTTCTGTGACTGAATTAAAGGGAAGTTGGAAAGAAGCAGAATTGTACTAATTAAAAACTTTTAACCAAAAGTAGAAATTCATTAGCTGAAAGGCTTATTCGAAAAGTAAACGCAGCAAATATTCATTAACAAAAAAATCAATAGATAAAAGCTTAATGGGTAGAAAGTATTACGAGTTGTCGAGAACACGCAATTAAAAGAAGTCGACAAGCATTTAAAAACTTAAACGAAAAGTTCCCAGAGAAGTTCACTTCGCAACTGCCGTCAAGAGAAGGAATACACACCAAGAGCTAATTCAGTTTTTATTTTTTCTAATACTAAATCTAAAGTTGTTCATACAAGTACGAGTATATCTCGTATGATTTCCATTTATCATAATTTTTGCTTCCTTGAGTATTTTACATATGCATGACACATATTTACATACTTCGTACAACTTCTATATACCAAAAACTGCATAAAATACATTAACCCGTATTTTCAGATCATTATTTGTTGTACGTAAGATACATAGAAAGAAATGATTTATTTGGGCTTACATACATAACAAAAAAATGACCTTTACATAGAAGCACAAGAGCAGTTAACTTCCTTGTTTGAATGTAGTTACTCTGATCAGTTGAAGACGAATTAATGTCACCTTAATTTAACATTTTTTCTGACTCGAAGGTAAATTCTTTATTTAACTTCTTTTAATTTACTTTTTTGTTACATATTTTGTTGTTGTTTCTGTTAATTTGATCAATTTTATATTTCTTGTTTATAAAGTTATTTGAAGAAAGTAATATGGCTACAACTTGCCAATTGCATTATTAAAATTTTTGCACATTTACAATAGAAAGAATAAGACTTTTTATTTATCAGAATATTAAAATGTGATTCTTGAAAGAAGCGAAGTATTGAAATCATTTTATGACGGACATTCTACATATGGACAACCATCCAAATAATGTCGTATATCTTAGTATGATGGAAATGTTAATAACATGATCCTTCTTACATTTACAAAAAAAAAAAAAATTAACTCAATGCAAATCACATGTGCATGCGAAACAAACGTGGCACAAATGTTTTGCAAACCATTTTTCATACTGAATCTACAAACTAGCCGGCGTAAGACGAGTCAGAACTTGCGCACTTAGAGACATAGACATAGGGAAATAAGTAAAATTCATATATTTTTTAATGTGAACTGATTTGAAGTGCAGCATTGTTTAAAGAAAAGTATTTTTCCTTTATTTATTGAAATACGGTTATACCGGCAATTTACTATATTTTTAGGTACGCCTGGTAAACGCCCGCACGGTACAAATATATCGTCATCATTACCGATGCCTACATGTAGTTAAAATAATGATTATATTTTAAAAATAATTAGTAATTTAATTATTTTTTCTAGTCGGCAGTACGGAAGTGTGGTTAGAGTGTCAGCTTTGTGATCGGCAAGTCCGAGCAGGCTACACAGCAGCGATATGTTGGATAGGTGAACGCTCAGCAACAAAAATTTATCACACTGCAGCTCGGTGCGCTCGGCACCCTTACACCGAAAAGTACTAAAAGGGTTACAGATTATATAATTATTTTTTCTAGCAGTAATTATTTTTTAAAGTAAATGATTTATAATAATACAACCTTTTAGTTTATGTTCTGCATATTTTATTTAAATCCAACGTTTCGGCAGCATAAATTACTGCCTTCTTCAGGAAAAGATAAATAAAAGTCGAAAAAAAAACCTAATTGTTTTCTTGTTATTACTTATTTATGTTTTTCTCTGAAGATGGCAGCAGTGTATGCTAACGAAACTTTGAGATAAATAAAATGCTATTATAAAAGAAAGTTGCACGTAAGTATATTAACAAGTCACAAACGTCAAAAAATTCAATTCGCGGCAAATTAAATCAACATAAGAGTATGTCCGCAGGCACGTTTTAAACCGTCAATACCAACTCTATAGTGAGTTAAAAATCCTAGCTCAGAGTAAGTTATGAACGGAGAAAGGTATGTCTTATTGTAAAAGTATTTAATTAAATAACAATTTGACACGAGGTATTGTCAAAAAATATTATGTAATAAATCAAAGTTTCTCTTCTGAATCTTATTTAAAAAATGGAAATAAATTAGAAAACGCCGAATGGAAAAATTCTTCTGTTGCCTATTACAATGAATTTCACAAAAATTACATTTCATAGTTAATTTTGACGACATATGTTTCTCTGTTCATAACGTACTCCGAGTTAGATTTTTTTGAACACACTGTACAACTAAGTGACTGTTTATTTGTTAAAGTTATAAAAAAAATCATTCTCACTGAATCACTCTCGCAGTTTAAAACGTCAAAATTGAATAAATAGTAACGAAGGTTGTCATGTACAGACTTTTTTATTTTGTCAAAATTAAAATCATAATGATTTTGTAGGCTAAACTTTCTTCTCTTCAATAACATTATCTTAACTCACTCTCACTTGGAGTATAAATATGTATTAAATATCACTTTTTAATAAAATACTTGCTTTTCAATACAATATATTTAAAGCTGCATCATATATATATTTAACAAAATCCTCATTGCAACTTGGCTAGATGATAAATAATAAGTTTAATCATATTATTCCAATTTACATGAATAGCATGTCCTAAAATTTTCATTTCATCCATAATTATATTATCAATGCTCATCAGATAAAACGCAAGAAAACATAAAAACATAATATATTACTCTTATGACAATAATATGTATATTACCTATTTAGGAGTTATACAATATTTAACGAAATTGCTTGCTAACTATTTTTCAAATTTTTTTGTGGGCAAAGGTTTGAAAAAAATTTTAATATTAAATAAAAGAAATACAGGTGTCCCAGATTTAAACGGCATAACTTGAACCATGGATTAAACACGTAAAAATAAGGTAACAAGTTCATTTGGGCAAATGTCCGTAAATGCTTTGTTTCAGAGATATTCATGTTTTTGTTATTGGAGCAGCGCTACCTTAAAAATCAACTTTATAACGAGATATCAAATATTAACTTATTAAGTTGTGACATAAAAAAAAGAAAATTATCGATGAATTCAAACAAATTTATTATTTATGTACAATAAAATAATAACTATTTTTTATAACATTTGTTCAAAATGTTCACCTGTAGCAAGCAATAGGCACGACAACGATCTGCCACTGCATTGGTCGCTGCATGACATTGCTCGGGAGATATGGTTTTGAATCAAAGAAATTCTCATCTTTGGTTACATGAAAATCCTCATGCAATTAAAGAGAAAATTTTCCACTATGAATTTCAATGTAATGTTTGGCTAGGTATTATTGAAAATACTTTAATAGGCCCTTTCTTTTTGTCATGTCGTTTAAATTCAGAGAGGTTCTACAATTTTCTAAATAATGATTTGAATGATTTAATGGAAGAAGTTACATTATCAATAAGAAGAAACTCTTGGCTACAGTTAGATGGCTGCCCTGCACATTATGGGAGTCAACCAAGAATGTGGTTAAATTTACACTATCCACAACGGTGGATTGGTCGCAGAAGACCTGTACCATGGCCAGCCCGTTAGTCCGATCTAACACCTTTATATTTCTTTGCTTGGGGTGCCATAAAAAAAAGAGTTTATGATAAACCGATAGATAATTTGGACACTCTACGCAGAGAAATTATTCAAGTTTACGAAACCATGTCTCCCGAGGAATGTAACGCTATCACGCAGCGACCAATGCAGTGGCAGATCGTTGTCGTGCCTGTTTGCTTGCTACAGGTAAACATTGTGAGCAAATGTTATAAAAATAAAAAATCGTTATTATTTTATTGTACATAAATAATAAATTTGATTGAATTCATCGATAATTTTCATTTTTGCCCTGATCTTAGGCAAGCAAACTAAATTTTGTATCGAAATTAGGTAATAGCCAAATCATTTACCTTTAATTAATTTAATTGTTGTCATAACTTAAGATAATATTTCATATCTCGTTATAAAGTTGATTTTTAAAGTAGCGCTGCTCCAATAACAAAAACATGAATATCTTTGAAACAAAGCATTTACGGACATTTGCTCAAATGAACTTGTCACCTTATTTTTACGTGTTTAATCCATGGTTCAAGTTATGTCGTTTAAATCTGGGACACCCTGTATATGTATACTTAAAGTATATATACAGAATTTTCTTTAAACTTTAATCACACCGTAATCATGAATTATTCTGCGCTGGAGTACTTTATCATTCAAATTTTTTATTATATTATTAAAGTATATTGATATTATATCACTGTTCGTGTTGCGTTACTCTAAATTACGATCGTACTACGTACATTACAATGAAGATTTCTTAACTAAGTTGCATTATTAGGTACAAAATTATGTACTTGATCTTGATGCGGTATTTTAACTCACTGATTACTTTTTATTTATCGTGGAACTACTTAACTGAATCTTCCTGCTTGCTAAGTGACTAGACGGTATATATTTCATATTTTTTCGAATTTGTAGTGCAGTGGAGAATGAAGTTCGATGTTGAAATTTAAAGAAAAGTTTGAGTTTCTCGATTAAGTTTCCGGGAACTTGTAAACTAAGTCAAACTGAAACTTGCGTTATTCTTTAAAAACTTTCTGCTCTCAGATATTTATTATAGTTGATGCGATTTTGCTGTCTTGTTTTATTGGCCATGTTTTGTTTCGTGGCAATTAATATATTTATGAACTTCAAGTAGTTTAACATCATTAGGCTCTTAAAATCTTTGAGGAAAAATTAGAAACATAAAATATTAACAGCATAAATATCTATGAGATTTTTTTGCATATGTGAGCAATAGCGGGCAAGAATTATTTCGTTTCTTGACAGGGTGGGTATTGGTAGTTCGAGGTGATAAAAATATAAATTAATTATTGAATTACTTTTTAATTTACAGCAATGATAATAGCTATGGAGACATGGGGCATAGGAGACAGAAAATTCAAAGGTAACATAAAAACCAGAAGATAATGGAGGGAAGATAATGGAGGAAAACAGGAGATGAAAAAAATGCATGGTGAGCAAGAGAAGAAAATTCTTTGAAAGCAAAGGATACGCACCTACAGACAAATGAAAGAGCAAGGGGACAGAACATAAAAGGAAAAATAAAACAAAGAAGTTTAGACATCCAGAATCAGGAAAGATTTAGTAATATCGAATCTTCCAGATATTTTCCAATATATAACAATAATGGGAAAAAAATAGAAAACATAAGGAACGATAAAACATATTTTAAAAGTATGTGGAGAACTAAAAGAAGACAGAAGAAACAGAGAAGAAATCCTAGAAGATTCGGGAAAAGGGTTAGGATGGATGAAAAAAATAGAAGAAAGAAAGAAGACACTAAAATAGGAATATGAAATGAACTAACTATATAACTATATATATACATAACTTCTTGAAAAAAAAAAAAATGCTTATAATAAGAAAACGCTTTATTCGATTCAAATGATATTTTGTACAACAGCTCATATGGTTATGTCAGAACTTTGAAGCAGAATACTGGCTAAATGGTACACTTTCTGATAGAAGCAAGTTTAGTTAAATCGTCTTATTTTAGCCTCACGAACCTGTGGTTAAGACATGTCCCCCTTTTTGAGAGATACCCTGTATATATATATATATATATATATATATATATATATATAAATATATATATATATATATGTGTGGGGTCCCGTGGCCGCATGTCTGAGTGTCTGGTCGCGAACCTGGGGGAACCGGGTTCGATCCCGACAGACGCCAAATATTTCCAATTTTAAATGGCACAAAAGTGACCCCTGTGGTGCACTCTTTACACCAGCTATGAGTGCCCGTGAGGTGACGCCTGGTAAGCGCCCACACGGTAAAATATATCGTCATCATTACCGATGTCTACATGTGTTGTAGATACTAGCACACCCAGAAATGGGTAATATGCCGTGATAATATATATATATATATATATATATATATATATATATATATACATATACAGTGTGTTCATTAAAAACCTGGCCATAGGCGTTTAACATGGGAAAACAGTTTTTCTTTGCGCAAAAGTTCACAATTAATTTTAGACAAAATGTTGCAAATAAATGTAGATAATTATATTCTACACCTAAATCAGTAAACAGTTTTAATTTTGCAAGTTTGGTAACTTTTAAAATCTAATTTGAAATTGTGTAAAAATATTGCTCATGTCCAGCGATACCCATGATATTGAAACAAAGTTAGAAAGAAATGCATATCGTTTTAACTGTCAGATATTCAATTTTCAATTAAAAGTTGCAGATAATTCAATTTTGCACCTAAATTACTACACAGGTATTATTTTTAAAATCTAACACTTAAATTACTTTTAATATTATTAGTTTTCCACATTCTGTAATATATAAAATTAAATTTCTGACAGTTCAAGCGATATTAATTTCTTTGTAATTTTGTTTCAATTTCATGGGTATCGCTACAAATGAGCAATATTTGTACAATTTCAAGTTAGATTTTTACAAGTTACTAAACGTGCAAAATTAAATCTGTTTAGTGATTTAGGCGTAGAATATTAATATCTACAACATTTATTTGAAACATTTTTGTCTAAAATGAATTGGGGACTTTTGCGCAAAGAAAAACTGTTTTCTCATGTTAAACGCATATGGCAAGGTTTTTAATTAACATACTATATATATACATATATATATATATATATTCTACACGAATATTTACATACTTTACTTTTACAATAAATAACTTAACAGTAAATATATTATTAATTGCTTATATCATTGATACAATATTCATTATGTCATTATGTTACGTTATGTGAAAAGTTTCTCCATTCTGTCGTATTCTTCTCTAATTTTCTCGCTTCGTTCCAGGTAGTTCCCCTTTTCTTTAGTATTTTTCCTACTTCTTCATTCCAAATCTTCCTAGATCTTACTCTTACTTTGGTTCTTTGTACTTTTAATTCCCATATTATTTTCACTATTCTGCCCTCTTCCATGCGTGACAAATGGCCGAACCATTTTAGTTGTTGGGTTTCTATTCTTTCTGCTAAGGATTCTATTCCTAATAACTCTCTAACCTTTTCATTTCATATTCGATCTGTGCGCGTTACATCTTTTACTTTTCTTAAGTACTTCATCTTCATTGCTTGAAGTTTGCTTTTTTGACTTTCTGATAATACCCACCCAGCTCTCAATGCCATATATCAGAATATGTCTGTATACTGTTTTGTATATTGTCATTTTTGTTTTACGTGATATTTCTTTTTCCCAATAAATGAATTCGCTAGTGCGTAAAATAATTTGGATGTATTAGTATTATTCTGTCGTTTATTTCTTCTTCATCCATATATCCTTCCTTATTTAGCAACACACCCAAATACTTGAAATCATTGACTTGCTCTATTTTTTCGTCATTTATCGTTATGTTAGCTTCTTCGCTGCTTTGCCTATTACCATTATCTTTGCTTTCGTGATATTTAACTTCATCTGTCTCGTTCTTAATTCTTCTATCCATATTTTTAAGTTTCTTTCGAGATGATTTGCCGTTGATGCGCAAATCATTACATCGTTTGCAAGAGCGCAATCCGAAATTTGAATTGTAATAGCCGGTATTTAATTTACTGACTCTCTTCCTCGCTGCTTTTATTATATTGTCCATGAGTACTATGAATAATAGTGGACTGAGTACACCTCCTTGTCGTAGGCCGTTTTTTATTGAGAATTCCTCTGATTTCAGATTATTTTACCTTACGTACCTAATTCGTATTATTTTAATACAAACTTTTAATGCCTGCCTTTAATTTGCCTTTGACTGCCATTTTTTCTAAGCTTTCCCACACTAACATTTGTTGACAAGATATCAAAATTATTGTACAGAATAAAATTTTCTTGCTTTATAAAATGATAATCTCTGATCTCTGGAATATGGGATCTGGGTGATTACTTGACTGGGATGGATGATGAAAGATTAGAGTAAACAAAGTATTGACAGGGGCTGTGTAATAATAAAATAAACTGTTGGGGTCAATCTGGTACCACATCACCAATTATGTAACAAAATTCGCACGTCACCAATATGTAACAGGGGGGGGGGGGGGGGGCTTATCAGATGATTCTGTTTTCTCTTACTTTCTTTTACCCAACGATGACGCTGTTTGTTTGCCGAACGGTGACTTTATCTAACTGGTGGACATTTCACCGAACGACTACTGCTTTCCAGAGGAGGAACACGCTCTTACGCTCACACTATCACTAAACACTCAACACTTGATGATAGATTGACGATGAACATATTATGGAAGGATGGATGGCACACACACAATATTTTATACTAATTTTAACTTTACTTTATTTACATAATTACATTAATTATTATTAATGATTACTCTAAACTAATTATACTAAACTATTATAAACCCTAATTACGAGTCATGGCGTAAACGCCCAAAAACTAACACAGACTACATGTCTGATCTGACTCGTTTCACTCTTAAAACTCGACTGCCTTAAAACAAAGGTTATCTTTTCAGACGTATAACTAAAGAAGGGTGCGAGGGTGTAGCCTCCATAGTAAAATAACAAGACTTCACGTAGTCTAGCCAATAACTTATACAGTTAATTGTCAAAACAATAAATGTCTACTCGGTTGACATCTAGACTAAACAAATATATGAGAGAATGATGATTATTATTTCTAAACAGAATTTTGACTTACAAAGATAACAGAATTAAAATGTTGATATTGAAACTATAATTTAGAAGAGTTTATATTAAAGTTATTTACTTGTTATTTCACTATTCCCACCTTGTTACAAATAGAAGGTTAAAATTAAATCGTATGAAATAAAACGATATTTCTGTATTTCAGTCAACTCTATTATCATACCCAACTAGTTTCGACACCAAATTGTCTTCTTCAGGGGCTAAATTTACAGAAAAAATAGATTTTATGCGCTAAATTACAATAAAATACATTAGTTTCTTATTTAATTTATTACTTACATGATTTTTCTTAAAAGTTTGTAACTCATGATGATTAACCTATAATCTACAATGTTGATGCTATTTTAGAATATTCTAGTTTATATCTTTATTTAATTTAGTTTTATTTTTTCATAAATATCCGTTCTTAAGGTCAAACTTGTTCAGTTCATCTTGTTCTTCTATTGTTTTGTAATTATTCTACTTGTTGTGGTAGTTGTTTTTATTTAGAAAATTAACACAACTCAAAATAAGGGTTGAACACTATCACAAGGGAAGGATTTGTTAAAATGTATTAATGAAAGTTTAAAAGACTGACAAAATATACTTCGATTTCAGAAGAAACTACAATTCAATCTGATAATTATTTTAATTCACATTACTTTTAATTTTTTCATGATCTTTGTTCACGTTTTCTGAAAACTACATCTTTTTAGTTATCACTTTTCTTTCGGGGTGACGAATATCGTGAATAATAACCTTTTTATGAACATCTTTTTCACCTTCCGTCACCTTTAGGTAAGGATGGTATTATCTTTGGTAAAAAAAAACCGGTGGTGAGTTATTAATGAAATGCACTTTTTGGGGTCCCTAGAATACGATTTTACTAGTTTTACGATGATGTTCGTATGTGGGTGTATGTTTGTGTCTGTGTGTGTGTATGTATGTATGTTTGTGTGTCCGTGTGTGTGTCACAATTTTTTCTCCGACGATAATTCCAATACTACAATTCTATAAATTAAAATTCTTTCGTACTCCTTTTCTTTACATCAATATGAAGAGCTGATAAGATTTTGATTATAGGTCAACCAGAAGTTCTCTTATTTAAGTTCGTAACAGTTTTTCTTGAAAATACGCAGTTAAGTATTATTTTTTGACATTTTATGTGATTATCAATATGCAACAATATCTTATTTTATATACGGTTTGATTATACATTTTCCTTCATATTCAATAGATATAGAGCTATAGAATTATAATGAAATTAACTTTCATAAATCAGCCAGATTTGATATAATCATGGAAACAGCTGATATATTCAAATAATTCTAATTGTCAGTGTCAAGTGCGATTTACAAGGACCTCTTGGTATGGAATTTGTAGAAAATAGTATATGTTCGTGTTACAATTTTACTGGGTATATAGATTCTTATCCAAGAAACTTTTGGTATGCGATTTGTACAAAATACATAGAATTGACGGAAGGTAATGTGCTGGCCACATCAGATTTTTATTTTCTTGTAGTTATTATCGGTGTCAGCAATATTCCTACTAAAATAATATTCTAAAAGCACTAGGGCGCCCAGTAGCAAATATCTATTAATAAATAAATAGAAGAGAGCTTCAAAATGTTGTTATAAATCACAATAATATTGCTTAATTCACTTTATTAAAAAAAAATTCAAAGAGGGCTTGTACTACAAAAACAAAAGGCAGGCCCCCAAAACCTTAGTTTAAAAAAACAAAATGATATCTACTCAAACCGAGTTGCGAAGTATTCAATATATGCAAGTATGAAATATGATACAGAATTTAATCACGTAACTTAATATCCCCATTCATTACGCAAACATTGCAACTATACGTATTGAACCACTGTTTCTCTTATTATCATGAATTAATAATGGTATAATCTTTAGCATAATTGTGAATTGAGTAACAAATTTCTGTGCTATGCTATACAATAACAATGGAATGTTGGGTTGGCGTTGGGGTCGGGTTCAATTGTCTTAGCCCTGATTCGTGATTGTTATTTAATCATATTTCTACACTTCCACATACGGTTAATGTAAATTTCACCTTAATTACAAGTTGGTGCGTTTCATTTTGTTCATTTGCTTTGTTCCTTTGTCTATTTAATACAAAGTGAAATTAGTGGGGCAATGAGAACATTAGCGAAGCGGCGTCTAGAGTCTCCACAAGCTCCTACGATCGTTTTTTCTCTTTAAGGGGACGCCATTGTTTACTGTAATTTAAAGTAATATGCCGCTAATTTACCGCGAAATTATTTTTACAAAGAATGAATGCGATTTTTTTACTTAATAGGAATTAATTATTTATTCCTCTTTTAATAAAAGGCGTATTCTAAAGTAATGAATGTTGTATGACTGCTAACATTACAGAGTAATAATCTAGTTTTTAAAATTTATTAAAATATTAAATCTATTTATTCCTTTGTGGAGCAATGGATAGAAATTACACGCCCTGTTTCTGTAAGGAACCTATAGTTTTTAAGTAGAAGGATAAACGGTTAAAGAAGTTTTATTTTATCTACGACTACGAAAATTAACCTAAATTCACCATTTGTAAATATTATTATTTTTTACCTCCCGCGTCTTCAAGATACAGTTATTGAGTTAATAATTGAAAAGTCCGATTTTCGTGAATAAGTATATAACTTTTGATATTCTTAAGAACTAATTTTAGAATTTTGACGATGATGTTAACCCATGTTTGTATATGTTACGGGCGAAACCGCAAATCGTCATATTTTGATTTATCCGGGCAAATCGCGATATAGAACAAAAAACCGGACAAACTTGAATTATTCGGTTAGACTCCAATTTTACTCTGGTATTCCGTAAAGTGCTCGCAATAGTTTGAGCAAATTTTGACTAATTTGACTACAGCGCATTATTGGCTTTTCAATTTTTAAGCATTTCTTAACATAACGCATAAAATTTACAATAACTGTAAACAAAACTAACAAATAACTGTCCGAGTTTTGCGGTCATTAGGTTAAGTGTTATGTTAAAATAAATGTTTAAAAAAATAATTACCTCAAATATCCATATATGAAATAATTAAAATCTTACACGGTTTTGACAAATTTCTCGTGGCCCCTAATTCACCTAGAAATAATCGGGCTGACCTTGAAGAGCTTAAATTTAGTCGTCTTTTTAAAAGTTTGCCGGGCACATTGCGATATCCTTTCATTTCGGACACATTTCCGTAACATGTATACGAGTGCTTTTTTATAGAGCCACACCAAAGGGATCTCAGTTACCTTAAAATTTATGTAAATTTATAAATTACTGATAATTGTTATTATCGAATTATAAAATTTAGGTAATAAATTCTTGAATTTAGTCTAATGAAAATATTTCACGCCTTAATGCTTTTACATCTCAAAATAAAATTTCTGAATTCATTTATAAATTTTTAATGCTAAAAATAAGAGTTATTGTTTTTATAATAATTTTTTCAGTTAAAAGTAAGAAAATATATTGTTCTTATAAATGGTTTTTCTTTATGGTCAAAATGAGTGAAATATAATTTACGATTTCTTCAAACAAATGCTTGATATAATCAAAGTTGTAAATAATAAAAATAATACATTTTCATGAATAAGAATGAGTTATAATTATTTCTTGAACAAATGACCAAAGTTTTGTATAATTCCGGCAATATTTATTAAGCCTATTTTCAAAATGAATTCTCCTTGAAAACGCAAAGGTGATCAATAAAGCAAAATATTTCATTCTTGCTGTTTCTTTGTGAATTATGCAAATAAAATAGTGTTACGATTATTTTTAATCACGTTAGGCATTTTCTCCCTCAATATTGAAAATGATCTGCTGCTCATTTCAAACATGCCAACAATTTCAATAATAACGAGGGTGACATTTTCCTAAAAAAATATTTAAACGGGAATGAAATTTTATCATCGTGGATGTTTAATATTGTTAGGCACGCCAGAACAGCATTCAGGGGTCACCAAACAATTCAATTACACACTTTTCATTACGTTTGTGAGGGCCTCATACACATAGAGTTTAATAAATAACATTTGGAATTTTTACTCAACGAATTTTTGCAGGTCGTTGTCCCTTGTTATCCTATGTCAGAAACACGCCATAAAAATTAATATGAAAATTGCTTTCTATAAAAAAATGTATTATTTTTAATATAAAAGTATTTTTATCAATGAGCGTTACCGAGAACCAATCATTTCAAATATAACATTATATACGAAAGTGGTCACGTAATACCAGAATTTAAATTTTATATTTATCATTTCATTAACACCAAAAATCTATCTTCAGACAAATGACAACGACAGTAATATTTTCATACCAGTCATTCTCCGCCACTCTTTTCATTCTCTCGTAATTCCCTCCCTCCTTGATGTCAGAATTCTATACTTCCTTTTCTTCTCCTTCTTCTTCTATCATGTATCTTCCCTTCCATTGTCCAAAAATCCAACCCTAAAACATATCCAATCAAGTTGGCTCTCCTCTCTCTTAAACAGTGAAAAATTACGGCCTTGTTAAATTTTTGGTAGACCACAAAGATTTGTCTTGGCATCTAAACTGCTACCTATATTCCCAATGTTATAATACAAACGTTTTAAACCCATCTTCTGGCAGAAAGCGCCTGCAGTCGTTGTCCCAATATTCTTTCGAGGATTTGCAAATATGGAAGACTGCTCACAAAAAAATCAATACTAAGTAGTGTTAGCTCCTTATTTACAATGGTCGTTTACGTCAAAACTGGAATTTGTGTTAGTTATCGCTTATCATTTTAGAAGCATTGCTTATCACTGCATTCGTATTAGCTGTTATTGAATCAAACATCACTTTTTGTTGACTTGTGAACGAAGTTCTCAAACATGCTAAAATTAATTTACAGTTTAGAGAATGAACTCTGAAGACATAATGAAGATCAATCAAATAAATACTTATTTCATCAACTCTGAATAAACGAGCACCTACTGCTGAGACTGTTTGAGGACATTTGCTCCTAACACTGCTTGTAATTAAAAGAAATGTTAAGCCGCTTAAGATCTTGGAAATATTTTACTACGCATGCAGTGCGTCAATCAAACGTTATTGAACATAAAAGTATTTACTTAGTACAAGGCCTTCGCATGTGGACGTAAAACGTTTAAAATATGGGCTAAACACGTTCCCCCGAAATCCATTGTAATACAAAACAAAAATGAAAAAACTCGCACCTTTATTGAACGTGACCAACGTCTAACAAAGGATGAAATCTGTGAAAAAAACTTGGATATGGTGTACCATTGTATCCTTGATCGTATGAAAATAAATTTTTTATATTAGCGTTTTATAACAAATTTTTCATTATCATTTTCGTTGCTAAATGAAATGCTTTTAAGCATTAGTGCTATGGCAGTTTATTGCGTAAAAGTGACACTTTAATTCGTAAAAGTGACAGTTTAATGTCTAAAATGTTACTTTTAAGCATTAGGCTTAAAAGTATTTCATTTAGCAACGAATAGATGAACCTGACATCTGCCTCATTTTTAATTTTCAAAAATTTAAAATGTTGATATTTGAGAATTGTTAAAGTAAAAACTTTATATTACAAGTAGCCATTGACTTGTGTTTTTTTGTTCAGTATGTCATATATATATTTTATATGTATCAGTTTTGTATTACATTTTGTATTCTTGTGTTTCAATTAAAAGTACCTAATTTGTCTACGTCTTCTTTTCTTTATTCTTTACATCAACATGGTAGCAGAGCGTAGTTGGTAGTTCGTATTTGGAATAAATGCCACCGTTCTTCAAGGAAGAGAATTAGAAATACATTGAATTAAAGGTGAAGCATTTGTTGATGGCAAATGGATATCCTACAGACTTGAGAACGTCCTCTACGTGCCAGCAGCTAGAAGAAATTTATTTTCGGTAACATCTGCTCTTGATAATGGTATGAATTTTCGTTCGTTTAAAGACAGATGTGAATTTGTGAAAAATGGTATAATCAAAGCTCGCGGCATTCGAGCTGGACAGTTATTTAAAATGTTAATTAAAATTAAAGAGCCCACAGATCCGGCTATTAAAGAAGTCAATGTTACAACGAAAAATACTATTCAAATTTGGCATGAGAAGTTGGGACATCAAAAATTTTGAAGCAAAACAACATTGACTTCATTGACAATGACTTATTTTGTGAAGCATGTATTGAGGGGAAGCAGCATCGCAACAGTTTCCATCAACGACATCAACGTGCGAATGAGCCAGGTGAGATATTTCATGTTGACCTATGCGGGCCCATGGAGTACACGTCGTTGTGTGGGGCACGCTATTTTATGTGCTTCACGTGTGACTATACAAGACTTCGAATAATTTATTTTCTGAAGGAAAAGACTCAGACACTGGAGAAAATAAACGAAGTAATAAAAATGGTGAAAACACAATGTGGACGTCCCAAGAAGATACTTCAAAGCGATGGTGGATTAGAATTCGACAACAGAGGCGTTAGGAATCTACTGAAAGAAAATGGTATTATATTTTCTATTGTAAATCCTTACACACCGCAGCAGAATGGTTGCGCAGAAAGAACTAACCGTACTGTTGTTGAACTTGCTCGGACAATGCTGGTTTCTAAAAATTTATCTAAAGTTCTCTGGGCAGAAGCAGTAAATACTACTATATATATCCTTAATCGAACAGGATCGAGTAGTATTGAAGGTAAAACGCCGTACGAATTATATACTGGAAAGAAAGCAAATTTGAAGAATTTTCATATTTTTGGAACCGAATGTTATGTGCATATACCGAAAGAAAAGAAAAAGAAATGGGACTCTACAGGTCAGAAAGGTATATTCGTCGGGTATTTCGAAAATATTGATGGCTTTCGTATTTTCTTGAAAGAGAATAATAAAATTGTTAAAAGTAGAGACGTCATTTTTCCTGTTGAGACTACTAGCCGAACTATGGCACTATTTCCCATGAAGACTGACACATTAGAAAAGGCTGAAGAGTCTGATAAAACAACTGAAAAACAAGATTCGTCTACTGTTTTTGAAGAAGATACTTCGAATCATTTAGTTGAAGATTCTTTGGATGTTAAAGGAAATAGACAACTTCGAGACAGAGGTAAAATTAAACCACCATCTCGATTTTTGAAATAATGCTGTCAGAGATTAAAGAACCGAGAAATTATGACGAGGCTCTGAAGTCAGCGGATCGATTTCGCTGGAAGGCGGCGATGGAAGAAGAAATGGCTTCATTGGAGGAAAATTCAACTTGGTCATTAGTTGAATTACCAATTGGAAGGAAAACCATTTCAAATCGCTGGATATATCGTTTAAAGCGAAATGCTGAAGGTAAAGTAAATCGATACAAAGCTCGACTTGTTGCTCGAGGGTTAAGTCAAAGAGAAGGTTTCGATTACAACGAAACCTTCAGTCCAGTAGCAAGATTTGACACAATAAGAGCCATGTTGAGTATTGCAGCTAATGAAAATTTACAACTAGCTCAATTTGACGTGAAAACAGCCTTCTTAAATGGAATACTAGAAGAAGATATTTACATGGATCAACCTCTAGGGTTTGAAGACAGTACAGATCGCGTTTGTAAGCTGCAAAGAAGTTTGTACGGGTTGAAGCAGTCTCCAAGATGTTGGAATAAGCGCTTTAAGGATGTATTGCAAACTCTTGGACTCCACAATAGTACTGCCGATCCATGTCTCTTTTATAGAATAATAGGTGAAGAAAAACTCATCGTTGTACTTTACGTTGACGACGGCCTTGTTGCTGCAAGCAAGAAGAAAATTATTGAAGAATTTCTAGAATATTTGAAAGATGAGTTTAAAATTACTGTTCAACCCATTGGATGTTTCCTGAATGTTTTAATTAAACCATGTCACGATAGTTCCATTTTTATCTCTCAGAGGGTCTACACAGAAGAAATTTTGAAGAGATTTTGTATGGATAATGCAAATTCAGTTTGTATTCCAATGGAAAAATGTACTCTGAGTGAAGAAGGAAACGATAGAAAATTGACAAATGAATCATATCGCGAGGCTGTTGGGAGTATAATGTATCTGGCAGTCGCTACTCGCCCGGACATAGCATTTGCTGTGAATTATGCATCACAGTTCTTAGAACATCCAGAAGAAAAGCATTGGATCCTGGTAAAAAGAATTTTAAAGTATTTGAAGGGAACTACAACACTAGGCATCAAGTACAGTGCTTCTTCAGAAGGTGGTGAACTTGAAGCATACAGCGATGCCGATTATGCTAGCGATCAGAAGACACGTCGTTCTGTCAGTGGAATATTATGCAAATATAGTAATGGTGCGATTATATGGAGTAGCAAACGACAGCAGAGTATTTCACTTTCCACTACAGAGGCTGAATACGTTGCAGCAAGCGAAGCAACTAAGGACATAATTTGGATAAGCCGACTTTTCGCTGAAATTTCACCACTGAAAACTGTTCCTGTACTTCGTGTGGACAACGCGAGCGCAATCAAACTGGTCAAGAATCCTACATTTCACAAGCGTTCAAAACACATCGAAGTACGTTTTCATTTCATTAGGGAAAGAATTCAACATGGACAGCTGGATATCAAGCATTTGCCTGGTCAAGACCAGATAGCAGATATCTTGACGAAACCAATTCCACGGGTGTGATTTGAATATCTTCGATCAATGTTGGGAATGTCTTCTAATGAAATATAAAATTTTAGGGGAAGTGTTAAAGTAAAAACTTTATATTACAAGTAGCCATTGACTTGTGTTTTTTTGTTCAGTATGTCATATATATATTTTATATGTATCAGTTTTGTATTACATTTTGTATTCTTGTGTTTCAATTAAAAGTACCTAATTTGTCTACGTCTTCTTTTCTTTATTCTTTACATCAACAAGAATAAATGATCTGGTTTAAAACGCTATTATAAAAAAAAAATTGTATGTAATACATTGCGAAATGAGTGCTTTAGGCACTTGACGTATTGTCCCAATCTATTACGCTTGTGCGTAAAAATTTCACGTCGCGTGCCTAAAACACTATCATTTCGCAACTTATTACATAAATAGCTATTAAGTTGCTAAAGTTAAGTTAGAGCTTGGTAAATATTTTTTTTTAGCATTTAGTTATTTTAGTAAGTATCCTTCTGAGTGAATATACGGGATTAACCAGAGAGGATAGAGCAGCTTCAATTCTTCAGTTTTTTTCAAAAAGAAAATATAACATTCACTATACCACCTGACTTGACAATGGGCAACTTTTGGCTATGTTTGGAGTAGGTCTTCAAAGAAGAGATTGATAATGCAATAGTACAATTCATGATTGTTTTCAAAACATTCCAAAAGAAGATTAGTTGGAAACTACTAAGAAGTGGAATGAAACAAAGGTAAAGTTTATTATTGTTGAAAGGAATTACTTTCTGCATAATATTTAAAATAAGATTCTAAAAAATATGAACCATATTGATTATTCTCAATTGCTCCAGCTCCTATGAACTATTATATTTGTTTAAATTAGTTATTTATTAGAAATCATGTTAAATTGGTTACACTATTGTTTTTTTTATGAAATTTTAAATTACCTGTATTACATCTTATGCCCGTATTTGAGTTAATCATGCTTAATAAAATGTACATTAATTTCTCTGTGTACATCAAATTTATTTCCTCTAAACATATTTTAATGAACATTTGTAAAACATGCGCTTTAAGCAGTCATGAGTGTACAGTGTGTTAAAAAAAACTTACTCAGAGTCTGTGAACAGATAAAGATACGTTTTAATTTGAATTTTTTTTTAAATTAAATGTCAATTTAACACAAAATATTCTCAAAAATGTTATGTAAAGAAATCAAAACTTTTCTTTTTGAATTTTATTCTAGAAATGGTAATAAATTAGAAAACGGCCAATAGCAATATTCTTTTGCTGCCTGTTACAATTAATTTTAGGAAAATAATGATCCGACATACGTTTCTCTGTTTATAGCCTCTCCAAGTTAGGTTTTTTCTGAACTTACTGTATTTTTGGCAAATATGAAGCTGTGCATTTGCGCAGTAAATTACAAATAGTTCTTTTATACAATTTGTTGTTCATTTACATTGTGGGATGTGAAGATGAAACATTGATGGAGCAGAAAGGGCAGCGGTGCTTGGCTATTGTAACACATCTGGGCTCATGTGTATAGGAGCTTAATAGACGGCGTATGTGTGTAAGTAATAGACTCATAATTTGCCTTACTTATTAGTTACGTCGAGGATGCGCGCTAAACATGCACAAGAGATTCATTGAGGGATGAGAGAAAATTTGTTTACTTATTTATTAGAATTACCCCAATTTATACTACCTATACAATATACAACTAGGTATATGATAATGGAGTTTTACTCTACATATTGTTATATATTATAGGTTTGAACAAATTATGATATATGAATGAAAATATTTAGGTTGGTAGAATTTATAGACAATAGATTTCTAAAAATATTTTGAAATATACGAGGGTCATACTGGAATTATTGAATACATAACGAACAATAATTCATTTCATCATTCTTTCATTCCACTTCTTCCGGAATGCTTTTAAACTAATTTCTGACAGACATAAAAACTTGGTATGATATTAATTTCTGATTACTTTAAAATTGCCAAAACATCCAAACTAATTACTGGAAAACTTAAAAATTTCAAACTGACTTAAAAACTGTCAAAATTCGAAAATTCTCTCTAAATAATTTCATATTTTCACTCGCAATGTTACTTTACAAATTCTAACTTAATTACAAATAACTGATAAGTAACTATTTGAAATGATTGTGCAAAATTTAGTTTTCCACGGCCTATCTGAGTTGCTTATTTTCAATACTGTCCTTCGCATAACTATATAGACCGGATATTTCACAACTTTGTGTACAAGCGAAACAAAAGGCATATAATACTAACCAAAATGTTTCCGAGAATGAGGCCATTTTATATTACAATCGAAGACAAACTGTCAAATATAGTGATCGACCAAAATTTTGCAAATGCCGGTAAATGGACTATAAAAATACAATAAAATTTTATATGAGACATTTTTCTCAATTTCTAATAGGTAGTTAAAAAGTTATTTGAATATTAAATACTTATTGATCAAGATTGCTACATCATTTTGCTTAGTACAATTATTTGTTTTTCTTTTTTTAACAAAAGCACATTTAAGGTGGCTTCTCAAACAAAAAGCCTCATTTAATCGAAATCGCAATTTATAGTTTTCGAGATGACAGAGGAAAACATAGTAAAAATGCCTTATATCTCGGAAACTATTGATTTCGGACCCGTGTGTTTAGGCTTCTTTTACTCATTTTGGTTAGTACTATATGACCTTAAAGTTTATACCTGAAGTTATGAAATACCCTGTAGATGAGTCCCAAATTACGGGCCCTACATTGGGATGACGAGAACTGTAAAAGATACGGTGGTTTAGTTAGACAGAAGTTGGCCCGTTAGGATATCATTTTATAAATTTATCAATATTTGGAAATAAATGCATGTCACTAGATATATGGACACCCTAGTGAAGAGTTCCTCCATTGTAAAAAGAATTTAATTAGCTTTCCCGCGATGTATATTTACTTTAAATAGTAAAATTATTAATTCTATAGTTTTAACAGTGTTGTGACAATAAAACAAATGAAATTATCAATAGTTCTTAGGAATTATTAATTTTCAAGTATATTTTATTAATTTTCGTTTACGTTCATATTTTTAAGATTCTCTGCACTGAAATAGTTTATTGTATTTGTCGGGCAAATTTTATTACCTATATCATATTTTGACACTTGATTTTATGCAAAAATATAATCTATATGAAAGAATAATACATAAAGTCAATAAGTTGAAATAAATTCATTAATAGATCAAATAGTATTTTTTACATTTTATAATTTAAAATATGTTAAAACACATACGAGTAAGTGGCAACTACAGTGACGACTGATTACCTATGTTATCGTTAGCTATTGATTTAATGAGATATTATTACCGCAGTCCTCTAGGTGGGAGTCTAACTACAAACAGAGTTCAATAGACAAGCTAGGTATGTTACACAACTTCCTGGTGCATGATTATGATCATAATTGTTGATGGCAAATACTAATTAAACATGTTCAAAATTTCTGGTAATTTTACTATTTAAGAACTACGAGTATGATTGAATGAATGAGCACATATGTGAGGGGCTTGAATTTATATTTTTGAAAATAGAGAATTAATTAGTTTACGATTTGTTGACTTGGACGCGTAAGTTTTATTTACGTACAATCAGGGATCTTATTTATTAAAATATTGTTAGGGTTGTAAAGTTATGAAATAGGTAGTTGAAAAGTATTAGGTTTGTTCAAAGGTAATGTCTTTTAGTAGTGACTATGATTTTCCGGCAATTTTTCCTCACAAGATCACGACTCCAGTTAGTTGCGACGAAAAGAGTTTCGTAACCAAAAAGCTGAAATGATCTTCGCAAAACAATTCCATAAGAAAATTCTTCACGAATGGTATTCGGCAGGACAATTCCATAACATAAAAAATCTGTTGTGGCCAGCACAAGACCTCTCGCCATTTCCATATTAGGCTATATAAGTATTGTATTGCACTTCGCTTTCGAACCGTCGTTTTATAACAAAATATTACAGAACTTTACCCAAATATTGTTTTTTATTATATTTTACATGTCTTCTGCACACATATAATTCTAATTATATCTATTTTTCATTGTATGAGGAAGTTTCTACGTGTCAGAGATTGTTCTAATTCATTAACCAGATTGACGGTATTTCTGATGGATATATGCATTTTACCACAATTTTACCTATAATTTCAAATATTTAATTAATAAAACAATAAGAAAAATTAAATATAGTTCTCAGTAAAAGCTATCATAATGTCACTAAAACTGTTGATTTTTGACACTGACATGTGTCATTTACAAATTATGTTATAAACATTGGAATTTGTCAACTGGTTTCCTTAGTGCCGTAGCCTCTGCGATTAGTTCACTCTATAAATTATAGTGTCTTTATCTCTAAATCTATACAAGATATAATACAAATTTTAAGTGTATTAGATGGAGAATTTTATGTTCTTCAATATTTAATAAAAAAAACCTCCCAAAAATTTATATTTAGAAGAATTTTTCTAAGAAACTACTACTTTCGGTTGTTCAATTGTTACCAAAACCTTTTCAGCTCTTCCCAGGAATGTCAGATTGAGGAAACTGCAGTTAAATATTTTTTAAGTCTTATAGTTTTTGAGGAATCGTGACTCAACATCCAGACATACATACTTACACACACACACACACACACACACATACACACATCCACACACACACACACACACACACACACACACACACACACACACACACACACAGACATCATTTTAAAAATGTTATAATCGGATTGTAGGGACCTTAAATCGTGCTTATTCAATAAAATCTGGATTTGCGAATTTTAGCATGAATCCAATACCTCTCTTAGCGAGAGGTAAAAATGTATGTCTGTTTTTTCAAAAGTAATAATTTTTTTGATATTGTAAGCAACTTAAAAATATTTCTGCGGCATAATCCTGCCACTGTTATAATGAGCAGAGTTGTCAAATAGAATTATTAGCACCATATTATGGATACCTCATCTGTGAAATGGTTTAATGGGTAATAGTAAGAATTTTCTCTTATTTATTAAGTATGTTTTCTTTTCAATTTACATTTCTCTTTTTGTCTCATGTACCTACAATCGTGTTTTTAATACGTGAAATTTTTTAAAAATGCGTTGTTTTAGGAATTCTTATTTTGGAAACTAAGGTCCGATTATTTTTTTTTTTATCTCAGACTCGTGACTAAAAATTCGAAAAATTAATGTATGAAGTTATCAATCAAATATATAAAATCCGGGTGTCGTTTCGTCCGTGCGTGCGCACATGCATTTGTGTGTGTGCGTAGTCGCGTGCGTAAGTGTGTGTGTGTCCGTTCATACGTATGTAGGTCATCAGTCACGCAAAGTTGCCAGTACAATTGGCAACAAGCTTCACTAGTAACTATGTGAAATAAAAAATGTGACCCGAACTATACAGATAAGTATGCGTTGCATGTTTTTTGTTTTTATAAAAAAATAAATTTATAATTACGGCATATTACCCATTTCTGGCTATGTCAGTCTACTTTGTCATAGTTTTCGGTAATGATGAAGACATATCGCCGTGCTAGAACAATACTAAGACAACTTAAAAAATCTGTTGTGGCCAGCACAAGACCTGTCGCTATTTCCATATTAGGAAATATAAGTATTGTACGTATCTGACATTTCTGATACACACGAACACGCATATATTCTTTATATATTTTTATAGTTTTTAATTCTTTCTATTCACTCTTATTTTTCTAATGTTCGAGATTCTTCCAATTCATTGAGGAGATTGGAAGTATTTCTGAAGGGTATATGTAACATAAGTATCTATAATTATAAATATTTAATTAATAATAAAATAAGAAATATTAAATATACTTCCCAGAAAAAGTCTTCAGTAATGTCTATGGCTTTTTGACACACATTTATCTGTCAATTACAAACATTTTAATTTTTCCACTTGTTTTCCATAGGCTGCGGGATTTATTTACAACTTATTATTTTATACATTTATATATATCTTTATGTTTAACTCCAAAGAAGACAATAAAATTTTTAAATGTATCGGATAGAGATTTTTCTCGTATTAGTAATAACAGAAATTTTAAAAAAATTATAATTAGAATATTTTTTTACAGAAACTATTACTTCCGGTTGTCCAATTGTTACCAAAATCTAATCAGCTCTTCCCTGAAATATCAGATTGAGGAAATAAAATATTTTTAAAGTCTTGAAACCGTGGTTCCAACACACACACACATACACACACATACATACACACACACATGCACGGGCACTGACATCTTTGTAAAAATGGTATAATCAGATTATAGGGACCTTAAAACGTGCTTATGCACTAAAATCTGGATATGCGATTTTTACCATGATTCCAATACCTCTCTTAGCGAGAGGTAAAAGTTAGTTTCGAGATAATTGCGTTTTAAAGTTTTAAATCAATTTATTTTCATTATTAATAATGATAAACAAAATATTTTCCAGAATTTGTTAAACCTTTATACTAGCTTAAAGACAGTGTATTTAAATTTTGTAAAATTTGTAACCTTTCCAAAAACTCTGTTGTGGCCAGCACAATACCTCTCGCCATTTTCATTTTATGTTATATAAGTATTGTATTGCACTTCGTTATAGAACCGTCGTTTTAAAACAAAAAAAATTACGGAACTTTACCCAAATATTGTTTCTTATTATATTTAACATATCTTCTGCAGACATACAATTCTAATTATATCTACTTTTCAATGTATGAGGTAGTTCCTAAATGTCAGATATTCTTCCAATTTATTAATTAGATTGGCGGTATTTCTGATGGATATATGCATTTTACCTACAATGTAATTAATAAAACAATGAGAAAGATTAAATGTACTTCCCAGAAAAAGCTTTCAGAATGTCACTAAAACTGTTGATTTTTGACACTGACATCTGTCTTTTACAAACTATGTTATAAACATTTTAATTTGTGAAGTGGTTTCCTTAGTGCCTTAGCCTCTGCGATTAGATTATTCTATATACATTATATATAATTTATAGAGTATACTTATCGCAGAGGCCAAGGCACTAAGGAAACCAGTTGACAAATTCCAATGTTTATAACATGACACATGTCATTGTCAAATATCAACAGTTTTAGTGTCATTCTGATAGCTTTTTCTGGGAAGTATATTTAACTGTTCTTATTGTTTTATTAATTAAATATTTGAAATTATAGGTAAAATTGTGGTGAAATGCATATATCTATCAGAAATACCGCCAATCTGGTTAATGAATTGGAACAATATTTGACATTTAGAAACTTCCTCATACAATGAAAAATAGATATAATTTGAATTATATGTGTGCAGAAGACATGCTAAATATAGTAAGAAACAATATTTGGGTAATGTTCTGTAAGATTTTGTTATAAAACGACGGTTCGAAAGTGAAGTGCAATACAATACTTATATAGCCTAATATGGAAATGGCGAGAGGTCTTGTGCTGGCCACAACAGATTTTTTTTTTTGTCACAAAGTCGAATGTTGGATATTTGCTTTGGCCTTGGCCACAAAATAAAAAAAAATCTGATGTGGCCAACACAAAACCTCCCGCTATTTAATTTTTATTAATTTAAATACATACTTACGGATTTACTAACGTTGCAAACGGTTCCATTGCATAAAACTATTGCTTTATTTACTATTTTCTTTTTAAAATGTCACTATTATTAATTTGAAGTGATTAGTTTTTTGACAGTGACATTTAATGTCAGTTATATTCATTTGAAATATGAACAGTGGAACAAAGGAATTGTGTTTTTCTTAGGCTTCGGGACTTATTTTTAAATTTATCTGTAAAATATATAGAAAAAGTATTGATGTATTCCTGTAGAAAATTCAATAATCTTTAATTTTCATAACGACAAAATGCGAAAAAATGGCATTTGATGGTATTTTTTGAAGAAAAACCATTATGAGCTTCAGGTAAAGTGCCATTTCCGGTTATCCGATTTACACCAAAATCTAATGGCTTCTTTTCTTATTAGAATAGGATGGAAATACAAGTTTTCAGAATTTTCTGAATGATAGTATTTGAGTTAGAGTGAAGACAAAATCCCTACACATACATACATACACACACACACACATACACACACACATACACACATACAGACATCATCGTGAAAATGTTAAATTTGGATTCTAGGGACCTTAAAACGTGGTCATTTACTAAAATCTCGATAAGTGATTTTTAGCACGATCCCTATACCTCCCTTACCAAGGGTAGCGGGAGGTAAAAAAATCGAATATTGTACATGCACAAAATAACGCTTTTTTAGACGACCATTATGATAAGTAAGACATATCAACGTAGTATCCTAACACTGAAAGTTGAACTTATGGCATTAGTGTTACGATATATTTCATATCGTAATAGTTGCCATAGTTGCTAGGTTATTGTGTCATTATTTTCTAGCTATATGTATAAATTATTCATTTGTAAAAAAGTAAAATTTATTTATGCTCGTTTAAAAAATAATGTTCGTAACTTGTATGAAATTTAAATATCTTAGCTCGTGTGTATTGACTTACACTCGTATGATATTTGGTATTTTTCATAACTTGTAGTGTTGCCAGAAGTCGAGACGAGACGAGACTTGGAGCCGGTCTTGTCTTGGTCTTGACTTGGTCTCGACTAGAGTGGTCTCGTCTTGGTCTTGTCGAGACGAGACTTGATGTCAGTCTCGTCTCGTCTCGAGTCTCGACAAGACTCTCGACTTTCCTTCCATTAACATTTTTTTTATAATCCCATCTAATAGTACATAAAATTCTAAGAACAGCATTACAATCGCGATTCAAAAATTCCAAATAATATTTGAGATATTTATTATTTTTTCTGTAAATATCATCAACTTTATACTTGAGCTCTTGTAATAATTAATACGAAAATATACATACATACCGAGTGTTGTTTCTTATTAATAAACAAAATATATAATTTCAATTCCTTAGCTACAGAATAAATCACAGCAATGCATTTCTATTATTAGCAATAGTTAAATAGATATGTATTTGTTTAAATGAAGCAGTAAGTAAATGGACAAAACTCCCCAAAAAAGTAACTTCTTTCGCTATTTTTTTTTTATATTTTTCTAAATAAATGTTAAATAAGTAGATAACTAAAACTTAGCCTTTCGCGTATCCCCTAGTACGCGTACCACAGGTTGAGAACTTCTGCTTTATATCAAAATTTTGACGAATAAAAATATAATTTGTCATATATTTATATGTTATTTATTTGCCAAAAAATACACTTATTCCAAAAACGTATTTAGAATAATAATGGTATATTCAATAAAAACTGTAGGTAGTTACATAAACACAATTCTCTAACAAAAAAAAACACTTATTTGAAAAACAAATAAATTATAATAAACGTGCTTAAATTTATAAAATTAGTAAAACAAAATTAGTAACTAAGACACTTTAATAACAGTTGTACGGTTTAACGAATTATAAATAGATTAACTTTCCAAAATCAGTCAGCTTTACTATAATCATAGAAACAGCTGATATATTCAAAAGATTGTAATTGACAGATGTCAGTGTCAAGTACAATATACATAATGATTGTTCGTGTTATAATTGTTTTGGATTTATAGATTTTTTTCCAAAGAACGTTCGGTATGGAATTTGTAAAAAATAGTATATGTTCGTGTTATAATTTTATTGAATATATAGAATCTTTTCTAGGGAACTTTTGATGTGGGATTGGTACAAAATACATCAAATTGACGGAAGGTCTTGTGCTAGCCACAACAGATTTTTTATGTACCTACTAAAACTTCCATGGAGTAAAAATGGATAGAATTTTTTGGAGATATCTAAAAATTCTTCATGTGGTATTTCTTTCTCAAGAGGTTCCTCTTTCCACTTATGAAACCATAATAATGATTCCTTATAAAAATTGTCTATGTTATGTTTCATTTAATTCTTTATCATACGTTTATACTTTTCTTTATTACATGGTTTTATATTTTTAGGATGCAAAATTGTTAGATTGACTGAAGTATTGTATTCGGAAATATTTGGATTTGGGTTGGGCAAACCTACCTACTTTTATTACTAGCAGATGTCTAAAAGTGGTTATTATTGTCTGGTAATATGCAGCGTAGCACAGGCCGTTGTAAAATTTATTGTTCCATTATTGCATTTTTACAAGGAAAGAAATGTTGTGTTATTTTTTACCCATTTTTTAAAAATTATATTATATTAGGGAATTGGAAAAACAGTTTGTTTTACACATTTGTGCATACAAAGTATTAAGAAAATTGTTAAAGAAGGGCTTGTACATTACGACTTTTATATTTCTATTTTCTTTAAGGCTTTAAGTAAACGTTGATTATTGTTTTCAATTTTTTCATATGAATGAATTTATACAATGTATTTTAATCTTCACAGGGGGCGTGAGCGCCCCCCCCCCCCCCCTGGCCCCCCTGTATACGCCAATGGTCACCGGGCGAGTGTACTTGCATTTTGCATGTGTTCTTACGAGAAATGCTTAATACCAGTTTCTTAGAATATCTGATACCAATTTTCCCAAATTGTTATACATGTAACTACATATTTTAACAATGTCCCTTACATTTCACTTTGTTGAGATAAAGTTTTACTTTCATTATACATCACATAAAAGATACATAAACTTTTATCTTTTGAAGAAAATATTTTCCTTTTTTTTTACTAAATGATACATTATGATTTTTTTGTTAGTTTTTAATGATAACACTAGAAAATGTTTTATTTTCATTGGTTGGAAAAGAATTTTTACATAAATTATGGATACAAAGTTTGAGACGAATTAAATCTTCGTTTATTTATATTTTTACTGTTTCTTTACAAAATAATTATGTAACTGATTTGTTAGTATTAATAGTTTACATTATTTGCAATTAATATATTCCTATTTCTACATGCGATATTATTCGTAAAATCTTTGTGTGCATTTTCGTAAAATTCTAAGAATCACAATAGATTCTTTAAAAATAAAAGAAAAATAATGTATATTTGAAGGAAACGTTACTTTTGTTATAATATATTAATTTAATAAATAAAACTGAAGTACATTGCTAACTTGCAGAATACACCACAGATGTAACTTTTGTGTGCTATTTGAAAATTGTAAATATTTTTGAAGATGTAGTCAGTATTTCATATACCCAGTTGTACCAATATATTAATTGAGAATTAAACAAAAATTAAATTAAAATCAACATGTGTGGTATAAAATAAAGGTTGATCTTAATTTAATAAAAAATATTGGTGCATTAAAATAACATAAGAAATCTAAATTGATACTTCTTTCATTTCATCCCACTTACATTGTAATTTAAATTCATTTAAAACTTATATTTGGATTATTTAGATGAATAAGGAATACATCATATTTACATAAATTGATGTTTCTGGGGCACAATTATGAAAGTAGAAAATTACAAAATTTGAAAAATTAATATCTCCCTTATTTATTCGAATTTTCAATCAGTATTTACAGCAATACTCTCAGTTTTTGAAGCACTTTTAGAATAGGTATATGTTTCGAAAAATACCTTTGATCTGAAGTCGAGAGTCTTGTCGAGACTCAAGACTTTCTCGACAAGACTTGATGCTAGTCTCGTCTCGTCTCGACTTTTCTAGTCGAGACCAAATGATGGTCTCGTCTCGACAAGACCAAGACGAGACGAGACCAAGACCAAGACTGGTCTTGGTCTTGTGGCAACACTAATAACTTGTTACGAAAATAACTATATAATATTAGTTCAAAATGCACTTACTTGTATTTAAAAATATGGACACAATTTTTTCGTCAATAGAAGTGGCACGACAATTCTAAGACATGTAATTTCTTGCTTCTAATATTTGTTTCTAACACAGACTAAGGTTATGGAGTTGGGATTTGGAAAGTTGGTAAAAGGTGGCAGCGATAATATAAGGTAAGGTATAATCATGGTTGCATTCTACAGAAAACCGCCAAATTTAAATTTATCGTTTTTGAATCGATTGCGCCAAAGTTACCCGGCAGTCACAAAGCAACCCCACTTTACGGTACACAAATGTATGAAATAAAAACAAGTTGAAAACGTAGTGACTAAATTTACATGATCGCTAAGGAAGCGAATATCGTTTTCACTTCTCGATAATCGCAATTTCGTTACCACTTTTATCTAATTCCTTTTTAAAAATTAGAATTTTATCTAATCTTTTGACGTTATGAAATATCACTTTTTACATAATTAATTCGAACTGAAATTTGTAAATAACTATTACGTGATCCCACTGCAAATTTCAAATATATGATGTAAATGACAGATAAATGTCACTGTCAAAAAATCTATTTCAAATAAATAATGATAACGTTCTAAAAAAAAATAGTAAATAAAACAGTAGTTATAGTTGTATTACACTAAGGGAAAGGTACATATAGTTTCCAGCATCAATAAAAATGTTAAATGACGGGAGGTGTTGCGCTGGCCTCATCAGATTTTTTATTTTGTTGACCTTTTGCCTTGTTATAAAATTAGCAATTATGAAGTTATATGTACGTAGGTTTTTATGTTTAAGGTAAATTTATTATGCACAGCAACCTCGGTTACATACGCGTGTAAATTGGAATATTGCATGAGTCAATAAACTCAACTAGAAAATAACCGCTAAATAATTTCATGCATAATTTTTGCAACAACTAATCTTACTGCAAACAATTTTCTACAGGTTTAATTTCTCCTTTCCATTGTAACCTATTTTTGAACCATAATATACCATTCTATGCTATTAAATACGAAACAATAAATAAAATAAAAAATATTTCCCAACAGATAAGAAAAATACATAATTATGTTTCTTATATACGAAATAAAAATATATTTATAATTATAGAGTCGCATGGCTCTGTGCGTTAGGTGACCGGTTATGATTTGGACGGCCCGGGTCCATTTCAGACCTTTGTTCCTATCTACGTCAAACTTGAAAATTATTTTCAATTTTTAAATATTACTAAACTTGTAAATAATCCCAATTTTATCGCGTTGAAAATTTTTCATATTTGTCTGAACAAAAGATTTTTCTTGAAACTATTGTATATATTACTTCATTTTAATGTATTTTGAAATATAAGAATTTATTACGGATTATGTACTTGTATCTATTAATTTTCTTAACATAGTAATATAATGTATTGTCAAATTTTCCTGAACGAAGTGAAAGCGATTATTTAAATTGTTTTGCAAGTGATATTAAATCTTTGCTCCAAATACTACGTAACATAATTATGAGTTAATTTAAAATTTAAAGACACGTATAAATATTAAGACAAGAAATAATAGATCACAATTTGTAAAGTTATTCTCTTTACATGTATTTCAAAGACGACAAATTGTGTCGAATTTATTATTTAAATGAGTAATTCATTACTGGTACAATAAGCACATTATTAAATCACAGAGCTTGCGAAAAGGGTTCATGTAATTCATAATTATTATTAATTAAGAATTAATCCCATAATTCCAAAATTTGAGGGAACCTACTAATAAAGATGGGATCACGCAACTCATTTTCGTATAATAGAAATATTTGAGTTCAAATTATTTGTCCAGTTTCTCTCAAACATTTAATATTTCTATGTTACCATTCTGCATAAACAATAAATATTCAATAATTATTTCGATATGTGTTTAGAATTAATCAAATAAATCCTAGTGAGTGTTACCAAATGGTTACATTGACTAGTTCCACTGATCTCTATACATATCTGGATAGCGTAAAGAGACTAGGTTAAATACAGCGTTTTGTGACTATTTGAACGCCGCCATGTTGAAGGATTTTGGCACAATTTTAGTTGGAGATTGAAACCTTTTGCTACTTTAAAGTTAAAAGTTGCATGATCTTATAGGAAATTTTTCAACAAATTTGATGGTGTTATTTGCAATGTTCTGTCGCATTGCGAACATTTGAAAATTCAAATTTTTCAAAAAAATCATCTCAATTAAATTTCTTTACAATTTTTAACTTTAACTGCTTATATCGTTGTAGTTATTTTTCAGATTATTATTTATTTATGTTTTGAGAATGTGCTCAGGTAATAAAAATATCATTTTTGTTTCTAAAATTATAAGAAAAATAATAAAACCTAGCATTCGAACACGTTTGTTTTGGAGTTTGCAGCACAAGAAACACTAAGCGAGAAACTTTTCGTCCTTACGAGATAGACTCTAATATACAGCGACAAAGTTGTAGTAAATGAATTAAAGAAATTTTATATTAATTTTTTTTTTTCAAAATCTACACCTGTTCGAATAAAACGAACACAAAAAGTAAGTACATCGTAATGCACGCGACTTTGTCGCTCACCCAGCCATGGAAATTGACTAACACCATTGATTTTATATATAATTTTTTATATTTATATATTTATAATTTTATATATAACGATTACGATAGTATATATAATCAATGCTAACACGTCTGGATTTACTGCCTAGTTGCGCGCATTACAACGTAGTAACTTTTTGTGTTCGTTTGTTTTTTCGAGACCGATGAAGATTTTGGAAAAAAATTCAAATAAAAAACTTCTTTAATTCATTTACTACAACTTTGTCGCTGTATATTAGGTTCTATCTCATAAGGACGAAAAGTTTCTCGCTTAGTGTTTCTTGTGCTGAAAAACCCAAAACAAACGTGTTCGAATGCTAGTTTTTATTATTTTTCTTATAATTTTAGAAACAAATATGATATTTTTATTACAGAAGCACGTTCTCATAACATAAATAAATAATAATCTGAAAAAGTCAGAACGATATCTTCAATAACTACAACGATATGAGCAATTAAAGTTAAAAATTGTAAAGACAAAGATTTTTTCGGGAAATTTGAATTTTCAAATGTTCGCAATGAGATAGAACATTGCAAATAACACTATCAAATTTGTCGGAAAATTTCCTATAAGATTACTTAACTTTTAACTTTATAGTAGCTAGAAAGGTTTTAATCTCCAGCTAAAATTATGCCGAAATCCTCCAACATGGCGGCGTTCAGTTAGTCACAAAGGTTTAGCATTGCATCCGCTATCCAGATATGTATAGAAATCAGTGACTACTTCATAGTTGTAAAATATTTACATGTCTCGTTCCTTGGTTTATGGAGTTGTTCGTATACTGCTCGTAAATACCGTGTTGCATTTTTTATTACATTGTAAAATAATCCATTGTAAATTTAGTGAACTTACTCAAAATCATATTGAAATTATGGATTTCGAATTAGCCTAAAACAAATAATCATAAAACTCTTCTAAATCCAAATTTCTAATGCCCGATCTCGTGTATTACAGGAATAGAAGGTATCAATCTCGAAAATGTTTATGGTTAGGCATAAAGATATAAATATAATATATTATGAAAATTGATATATTTGCTATTATGATCATTATTTTTAATATTTTTTAAACAATTTTCATAACACTTCTTGATTGGTTACTAAAGAATGATAGTGAAAATAAAAAATAATTATTAGTAGCAATTTAAATAGAAAATATTAGAGATTTAAATTTGTAAAATATTAAATTGCATTTGACAAAAAATAAACGTCACTCACAAAATTAATTAGAATTGATAAAAATAAATTAAATAAATACTTATGATGAAAGGAAGGTTTAAAAAGAAAAACTTCGAAGTCTTATTCACACTGTTCTTTAATAAGGTGGACCGGTTTCACTTACTTATCCTTTTTGACTACAAAAGAATGAAGCAATATTATAGCTACACGGCATAATTTCCAAAAAACCACAAACATATCAGTAAAATTATTACATTAATTCATTAAAATTGTTAAATTATAATTAAGTATAACAGTCTGTTTATATAAATTGTAAAATGTGTTACAAAAAAATATAAAGATTCACAAAATTTGAAATGTAGGTAATCATAAAAAAATAAATAATCAAAAAATATATAAAATAAAACATAATTAATACTTACACTTGAAAACTACAGAAGTATATAACACTACTAACCGAACGAGGGAAACTGTACATTAAACCCAACAAAAACTTTCAAAAATTATTTTTTTCTAAAAATTTCCAACACAATTTTTTTACTCGTTGGCACGCTCAGTAGCTTGTCTATCAAATACTTATTTAATCACGGCATATTTCCCATTGCTGGGTATGCGAATCTGCTTTGTACAGCTTTCGGAAATGATGACACACGGGAAACACATACATACATAATTATCAAGAATAAATCACAATATAATATTTCACTGGTCATATATTATGTTAAATCATAGTTTTCTCTTTTTATATATTTCGTATATATTACGTTAAGAAACGTATCGTTTATATATTTTTATATTAATATTATGAAATTAAGTAATATATTAATTATATAAATTTGCAGTTGTATTTATTCTATATTACAAAAATAATATTGTATAAATGTTTTCACATTTATATTGTTTTTCTGTAACCACCTTAATCATATATGATAACAGTTATATAAATTTCACATTACAAGAGTAATATTTTGTATTTTTTACCTTCCGTCACCTTTAGGTAAGGAAGGTATTGTCTGGTCAAAAAATTAGGTGGTGAGTTTTTAATGAATAAACACGTTTTGGGGTCCCTAGAATACGAATTTACTATTTTTAAGATTATGTCTGTATGTGTGTCTCTGTGTGTGTCCGTGTGTGACAAATTTTTCTCCGACGATAACTCCAATACTACAATTCTAAAAATTATAATTCTTTCGTATCTCTCTTCTTTACATCCATATGAAGAGCTGATTAGATTTTGGTTATAATTGATTCACCGGAAGTAGCATTATTTGAAGTTTTTAACAGTTTTTCTTTAAAAAAAAACGCAGATATATATTATTTTTTAACATTTTATGTTATAAATATTTAAAAAAATGCTCTTCTCTATACGGTTTGGTTATACATTTTCCTTCATGTTCAATTGATATAGAGTTAAAGTATTTTAAAGAGATTAACTTTCAAAAATCAGTCAGCTTTGCTATTTATCATGGAAACAGCTGATATATTCAAAAAATCTGTTGTAGCCAGCACAAAACCTTTCGTCAATTCGATATATTTTGTACAAATCCGAAACCAAAAGTGTCTTGAAAAAGATTCTATATGTATATCCTGTAAAATTGTAACATGAACACATTATTTTTTACAAACTCCATATCGCAAGTTCCTTTGAAAAGATTCTATAAATCCAATAATATTATAACACGAACGTACATTATGTAAATTGCACTTGACACTTCCTTATTTCTGTCCAAATCATCTTCTTCACATAGTTCTTTCTCTCTCAAATCTTCTGCTACACAATCCTTCCATCTTCTCTTTGGCATCCCTCGCACTTCTGGCATTGAAACTGTAAGTCACTTGCGAGGGACACTCTGTCACTTATATTACTTTCAGATCCTATACTTTCCACTTTGGTTTTGCACTTGATAATCAAACCGTATAGAGAATAAGATTTTCTTTCATATTGATAATCATAAAATGTCGAAAAATGATATTTAACTGCGTTTTTTCTAGAAAAACTGTTAAGATTACTTCCGGTTGACCAATTTTAACCAAAATCTAATCAGCGCTTCATATGGTTGTAAAGAAGAGGAATACGAAAGAATCATAATTTTTAGAATTGTAGTTTTGGAGTTATCGTCGGAGAAAAAATTGTTACACACACACACACACACACACACGGATACACACACATACAGACACCATCATAAAACTAGCAAAATCCTATTCTGGGGACCCTAAAACGTGCTTATTCATTAAAAGCTCACCATCGAATTTTTTGACCAAAAACAATACCTTTCTAACCTAAAGGTAACGGAAAGTAAAAATTCTAATTGACAGATATCAGTGTCAAGTGCAAAACCAAATATGGAAAGCATAGGACCAGAAAGTTTTGTCATAGTGTTCCTCGCAAGTGACCTGCAGTTGCAGCCTCGCCTCAGGATTGGAACTTTAAATTCCGGGAGTACGATAAAGGCCAAAAAGAAGATGGAAGGACTGTGTGAAGAAGATGCGTTGGACAAAAATAAGTGGAAGAGAAAAGTAAGAAACAGCGACCCCTAATAAAATAGGGGAAAGCTGAAGAAGACAGAAAGAAGTGTCAAGTGCAATTTACATAGTGTGTATTCATGTTCATGTAATTTTATTGGATTTATAGAATCGTTTCAAAGGAACTTTTGCTACGGAATTTGTAAAAATAGTATGTGTTTGTGTTACGTTTTTATATGATATATAGAAATTTTTCAAGGAACTTTTGGTATGGGATTTGTAAAAAATACATTGAAATGACGGAAGGTCTTGTGCTGGCCACAACAGATTTTTTTCAGAATTATATAGTTTCTACGTGAAATCTTTAACATCAGTAAATTGTACATTAATTCAATTTAACTTGTAATATTATCCGTATTCGTATTACAAGAGTAATACTATTTGCATTTTTTCAAAATTGTATTGTTTCTATATGAAAACCTTAACGTTAATATTATGTTTGTAATAGTAATTTACGTAACAAGACCTGAAAGTGATACTTTACTGGGTGAGCAAGCATATTCCAGAGCGAGCCGTAGGCGAGCTTTGGAAGCTTGTGAGCCCAGTATAGACACTTTCAGGTCATGTTGGGTACAATATTTTTTTTTGCGATACTGAAAAAAGAATAAAAAAGTATTATTTTATTTTTTACTGCGAGCAAATAAGAAATAAATAAACAACTGATCTCCATGGAAACATTTAGCTTTACCGGTCCCGGGATCGGTAAAGTACTTTCCGATCCCTTATAGACAACTTTCCGAGCTAGCTCAGCAAAGAAGGACTTTCCGGTCTAAATAGTGATCAGAAAGAGCTCATTTTCTGGGCGATCGCGAAAAAAAAAACATTTTCAACATTTCAACTATATCAAAGTACTTAAAAAGAGAAATAAACCTCTTCATATGATTTTATCATTATATTTGTGGAGTACAAGTCTAAAATAATTCATTAATGAAGATTGTAGACAAGAATATACTGTATATTTTTCCGAGACATCGTATTTCCGCTTTTCGACATTAATAATATCGTTAATTACCATAATTAAATTTGTATTAATCATTATTTCCAATTTACATATATTTTAAAATTTGTTGTATTCATATCAAGTAACTGAGTTCCCTGTTCATATTTCAATATTTTAATACAATTATTGTTTTCTATACAATACAATTTTAGACATCTGAATACTAAAAATTTTATAGTTTGCAATACATTTTTGAAAATTAAATTATCGGTTTGTATGCAATCTTGTTTCAGAAACAATGTACACGTGAATTTCAATATTACAATTTATTGCATAGAGAACAATAATTGTATTGTTTACGATATTGTTCTGTAAACAAATGTCAGTACTGTCACGAGAATCAGGCTGAATAATTTGTATAGAAACAGTTTACAAGGGAGTCACGAGAATACGAATTTCATACAATATTTTAAACTATATTGTTTTCAATATCGTATACAAAACAATATTGTTTTGTAAACAAGTATTGTGAGAATCAAGCTGTTAATACCTAAAAATTAACAGAATCAAATTTGGAACGTAACACCTACTTATGTTATATACAAATCTGATACATACAGGAAATTCCACAACTTAGGACAAAAAATTAAAGGGTATATACTGTAAGACGTACTGATCATAAAACAAAAAGATTTTTTTAAAAATTCTCAAAAAATTGCATCTTATATCAAGCAAACATTTTTTTGGCACTGGTCGGTAGCTATTTTTAATAATTTTTTTCAAATCTTCTACAATGAAAGTAATTGTTTATATAATATCTATTACTAATAAATGTCTAATATTATGTATTTAATAATTTAATTTAATTTGATAGGTGATAAGGAATTCTTTTTTCGACATTGCTGTTAATTATCATTTACCTTTGCTGATGCAGTGTTCTAATTTTACAGTGAATAGCAGTGTAGTGTAGTTTTTGTTAAAATGGATGCGTTTAGTAAAAGCAAATTAGTGGACTTGGTGTTAATTTATGTAGAAGCAGAGCAAAATTCGTTATTGGGACGACGTCTCTATGCTGAACGTTATCTTTTACGGTGATTACCCACTCACCATTTGTTTGTGAGGATAGGCCAGCGCCTTCGAGACACAGGATCTGTGCGACCTAATCGTGGGAGAGATGGTGGCCGCCAGCATCAACACGATAATATGAAAAATGATATCTTAGATGCTACCAACTACTAGTACCCGAAGAGTATCTCAACAATTAGGAGTACCAAATTCAGTATGGCAAATTTTAAGAGCTCATAACTACCACCCATTCCATTTTCAACGGGTACAGGGGCTAACAGAACCTGACCATCAATTTAGAGTACGGTTTTGCAACTGGCTTTTACAAAAACATACTGAAAATCATTTTTCCCCTCGTACATCATATTTTCTGATGAGGCAACTTTTACGAGGGAGGGAGTTCATAATTCTAATAACTCTCATTATTGGACTCAAGAAAATCCGCACGTTGTTGTACGAGGTAGTTTTCAGCATCTTTTCGATAAATGTTTGGGCAGGTATTGTTATTAGAATGTTACTTGGGCCGTATATTCTAGCAAATAGGATTACTGGAGCTAGTTATTTATTATGTTTACAAAATACTTTGCCAGAACTACTTGAAAATCTTCTCTTCTTCTTTATCTTTTAATAGGCTATTAGCCTGTTACATCCAGAATTCATCTTGGACTATCTTCGGAAGTTGTTACCCAGGAGTCTTTCAATCCTTTGGGGGGTCTTCAATCGGACGTTTGGTCTCTGGTTTTCCATCGCGAGCAATTTTTGCTATTCTGTCATCTCCCATTCTGGATATGTGTTGGTTCTACTCTCGTTTTCTTTTTCTATTCCATTTTACAATGTCCTGCGTTTTGCATGTTGTTCTGATTTCTCCGCCGTTGCCGGTCCCAAGCCCGGATGAGAATGGAGGAGGGTTAATAGGCTTGGTTAGCACGCTACCTATTGTAAACGAGAGGTTAAAAAGGAACATGTTCAAAGTACCAGACCCACGCCTTGGAATAGGACTGATCATAAGATAATAGACCCAGTTATAAAAAGGACAACGAGAAGGGAAACCAAACTACTTGAAAATGTGCCTTTAAATGTGAGTCAGCAGGTATGGTTTCAGCACGATGGTGAGTCACTACACTATGTAAGAGAACATTTAAACCAAGTGTTTGAGGACAGGTGGATTGGTCGCGGTGGTCCTGTAGCTTGACCTGCTAGATCCCCTGACCTAAATCCGCTGGGTTTTTATTTCTTAGGCAGAGAATAGAAAATTCAGCAGAAACAATACGAGTACAAAATTCATGTCAAGGCTGTACTAGATCATTAATTCAACGTGCTGCAATTTGTGTACGGATGAATGGTAAAAATTTTGAACAGTATTTGTAGTTTTGTGCTTCAGGTATGTGTTTAGTTATTTCCCAAATTAACTTAATATTGCAATACAATGCATTAATATTAGAAATTATTATGTATTCAAAACTATTATCTCTAAATCTAACGAACATTACATAATGTTTCCTTGATAATTAATTTCATTTAACATTTCTGTCTATGACGTATACTACTCCAGTATTTCAAAAAAATGTCTACTTCAAGTAAACTACCCTTAAATTTGAGAATTTTTAAAAATTATTTTTGTTTCATGATCATCACATCGTACAATATATATATACAGGGTGTCTCAGGACGAGCTTACGCTATCTATATTTTAAATACTATTTAATATAATTTAACGTAATTTGGTATCTAGGGGTTATCCAACATGCCTGTTTTAACTAAAATATTTTCAAGGCTGTAGCACTTCCGGTTTGACCGGAAATTGACCTCAACTTTCTTATTTTAAATGGAATACGCTATATTTTATTTTACCATTGAATGCAGCGGAAAATTTTACGTATGAAGCAATAAAAACATTTTACTCATGATCAACTACTTCCGGCGTTATTCAACTTTTTTTGATTTTTTGTCTGAAATCCGGCACATTTTCAAAACTCTGTATCTCGGGAACGAGATCGAATTTTTATAATCTGAAAAAAGCCTTTTATAAAGGAGATTTTAAGCTACATTATCCATAGAAGAATCTTTGATTATTTATAAAAATGTGACGGGTACGTTACACCAAAATTACAGTTGACAAACTTCGAGAAAGACAATTTTTTAAATGGAACCCCCCCTTTTTTATTACATAAATGTGTTCTACGGCAAAAAATAAGGGTACTTTATGTAACATGTCCTTTGTTGAAAGTTGATAGAATTTCAGTAAATTAGAAAAACATGTAATCTGGGTATAATTATAAAAGTATTTATTCTATGGCTATTGTGGGGTGGAGCGCCATCATGCTGGTACCATATTAAATTCCTTTGATCCAACGGTAAATTATCTAAGAAATCAAGTAGATGAGTTTGTAAAAACATTGTTTTTCCATGGTTTACTTATCCGTATTAATAAAATAATTATACCCAGATTACATTTTTTCTAATTTACTGAAATTCTATCAACTTTCAACATAGGACATGTTACATAAAGTACCCTTATTTTTTGCCGTAGAACATATTTATGTAATAAAAAGGGGGGGTTCCATTTAAAAAAATTGTCTTTTTCGAAGTTTGTCAACTGTAATTTTGGTGTAACGTACCCGTCACATTTTTATAAATAATCGAGGATTCTTCTATGGATAATGTAGCTTAAAGTCTCCTTTATAAAAGGCTTTTTTCAGATTATAAAAATTCGATCTCGTTCCCGAGATACAGAGTTTTGAAAATGTGCCGGATTTCAGACAAAAAATCAAAAAAAGTTGAATAACGCCGGAAGTAGTTGATCATGAGTAAAATGTTTTTATTGCTTCATACGTAAAATTTCCCGCTGCATTCAATGGTAAAATAAAATATAGCGTATTCCATTTAAAATAAGAAAGTTGAGGTCAATTTCCGGTCAAACCGGAAGTGCTACTTACTGCTTTGAAAATATTTTAGTTAAAACGGGCATGTTGGATAACCCCTAGATACCAAATTTCGTTAAATTATATTAAATAGTATTTAAAATATAGATAGCGTAAGCTCGTCCTGAGACACCCTGTATATATATATATATATATATATATATATATATATATATATATATATATATGTGGAGTGTAATCGTCACTGTTTCTATTAGTTAAGGAGGAAAATATCGTGGGTGTGTCAGTGGATTGTGGGCTTTAATTAAAGTTGATTCTTTTAAAATCTGTCAACCTTTCGTGTATTTAGTTTTTTACACATCATCAGGACACTGAAGTAAAAATACAAATAATTTTACAAGTGTATAAAATAATTTGATTTTAAAAAAACTTACGTTTTGGTGAAGTTGTTTATAAGTCATTGATTTTATAAAACAGAAGAAGTTTGACATTATTTTAGTTAAAATTTACAAAAATAAAACTTATAATAATTTTGACTAAATCACATGTTTAAGTACGTTGTAGTTGCGCAACAAGTTATATTTTGTTTTGGTGTAATGTTGGTACAGGATGTGAAATGGGCGGTATATATATATCCTTTAAATTTTTGTCCTAAGTTGAGGAATACGTGTATGAAAATTTTTCATTTCAGGAAAAGATACCGGTACGTAAAGTATCCAGAAATCTGCTGAATTCATCGATCGGTATCTAATGTTTTATTTCTCATAAACATTAAGGAACTAATACATACATAAAGAAAAACATATTTTATAGACATGAAAAACCACAGACATCATACATTCACTACGTTAAGTTAGTACAAAACTTACCTAAAATTGCACTTATAGTCACCATTCGACCAAAATATTTTGCACCTATTAAAAGTATGGGTATCATATTACTCGTATAAAAGAAGAAGTTTAATTATCACCTGTAGATTCATCAGTATATCTCATCTTAGTTAGATAATAAGTACATATATTAAGGCGAACTTCTTTGTTAATATACGACTACAATGTGTGAATTACGTATATGAAATTTGAAAATATTTAGTATGCAATTTCAATAACAACACAATTGTCACTATGGCACCACATTAACTGTTCTTTTTTGTTACTCTCTGTACATAAATTTTTTTTTTTTTCTCTTTGATGATTCGTATTTATCTTCCTAAAATACAACAAACATAAAGAGATGCCGTGGTCATCGGTGTATGTTAATATTAAAAAGGATACATTTTTATTCATGATGATCATGCTGAAATATAAGAATCCATTGTGATAAGACTAAATTTGATAAATCTATTTTGTATGCATAATATTTATCCATCTCGTGGAAAAGATTACAATATTTTCTTAGATAGAATTAATTGCATTTCTCGCAAGGTTAGGCATGATGTTATCACTTCAGCCTTTTTTATTTTCAACGCTACTACTGATAGCTTGCAATTGTTACGGATACTTAATTTTCTAGTACGCGCATTTCATCGCATGTGTAGAGTATATTTTATATACTGCTCCCCAAAACTATTGTTTTCATACTTGTTCTATAAAAATACATTTTTACCTCCCGCTACCCTTAGTAAGGGAGGTATAGGGATCGTGCTAAAAATCACATATCGGGATTTTAGTAAATGACCACGTTTTAAGGTCCCTAGAATCCAATTTTAACATTTTCGTCTGTATGTGTGTGTGTGTGTGTATGTATGTGTATGGATTTTGTCTTCGCTCTAACTCAAATACTATCATTTAGAAAATTCTGATACCTTGTATTTCTATCCTATTCTAATATGAAAAGAAGTCATTAGATTTTGGTGTAAATCGGATAACCGGAAATGGCACTTTACCTGAAGCTCATGATGGTTTTTCTTTAAAAAATACCATTAAATGCCATTTTTTCGCATTTTATGTCTTATGAAAATTAAAGATTATTGAATTTTCTACAGGAATACATTAATACTTTTTCTATATATTTTACAGATAAATTTAAAAATATTTTTTTTATTAGTCGCGAAACCTAAGATAAACACAATTCCTTTGTTACACAGTTCATATTTCAAATGAATGTAACTGACAGTAAATGTCACTGTCAAAAAACTAATCACTTCAAATTAATAACAGTAAATAAAGCAATAGTTTTCTGCAATGTAACAGTTTGCAGCGTTAGTAAATACGTAGGTATGTATTTAAATTAATAAAAATTAAATAGCGGGAGGTTTTGTGTTGGCCACATCAGATTTTTTGTTTAGGTTTTCTCATATTTGTTCAGTATTGTTCAGTAAAAAAAAACATTTTGTTGAGTATTTTTTTCAAATTTGTTCGGTAAAAAACCAAATCATAACCTAACTTAACGCACGAAACTCGCGCCTGCAAATATGAAATTAAACGAAATCTCAAAAACCACGCATGGCACCACGACATCGTTGACGTCGGTATCTTCTGACACTCGTCGGAGTTAATTCCCGATGAGTGGTGACGAGAATTGATAGATACTAAAAAACGATGCTTGACGTCGCGATGTCATGGGCGTCGATATCTTCTGACGATATTCGAAGTAGATTCTCAATTAATGCAATCAGCAGACAAGTGGTCGCTAAACATGTTCACCATTTTTCTGCTGAATGCAGTTTTCACTAGAGACCGTTCACTGATCAACTTACCGTAAAAAACTACGGTCAGATGTTGCTGTCATTTGTTTACGCGCGCAATATTTAAATTCACTGGATTTTCTTCTGCTATTAGAATAATAGAAATAATTTGTCATCCATTATCAGTGAAGTAAAACAAAATAACATTTATTTACATGTAAAGCATTGAAAATATATTATTTGTTGTCATATTATTATGCATATATCAATAAGAAAATTGATTAAAAAGTCAAATAACTACAACTTATTGTCAAATTATTAAAATTTTCTTACATTGCAACTCTTTAATTTGTTTAACAAATAACATAAAAGTTATTATAAAATTAACGTTACGATTATTTGACGTTTGAACCACGTGAACGTATCAAAAGTGCACTCAGCAGTGACTTCCTTGTTCGGTGACCGCTCGGTCAGGTGTTCAGTGACCACGGAATGCGTTGAATAGTGTTTCTGACTAGCGAGACGAGACGAGAAACTACATTGTCTCGTCTCGTCTCGTCTAGAAGACAAGAAATCATGTCTCCTCTCGATTTTTTCTCGTCTCGAACAATGGCGTCTCGTCTCGGCCGAGAATCTCGACGAGACTTCTCGATTTTTTTTTTTAAATATATGCAATTTAATTTTTGTGTCCCCGTCTAAATTACTAGTATTACAGAACTCAAAATTGAATAATCCATCATTTCCTGACCGCTAGTAGCATTGTCATCTATAAAAATTTTGAATTTTTCTTTTAATTGAAAATATGACATTATTTGTAAACAATAACAGGATAACACTTTTGTTTATTCAACAACAGCGCCGTCGCCTGTAAATGCGTTTGGTTAGGCGTTTGGTAATTTTGCGTTTGTGCTGTGCATGTGCGTGGATGTTTCATTGGCGCGAAAATTCAAAAAGAGCGTTCAAAACAAATGGTTAATAATACGTCAAATACAGAAATATTTATGTATTCACCGTAAATACGTATGAATAATGTAAATAAATATAGAGCGTACTCCAAGAAAATATTAATATACGCCTGGTAGTATAAAGGACAGAATAAATTAACTTCTTTAATAAATTTGATTTAATAGATAAATTCTCTTTCTAATATTCACGCATCTCTCTTTTACGCGACGTTAATATTGTAAGTGTATCTTTTGCTTATTTAAACATTACCTATTTATTAAAAAGAATTCCTATAAATAATATATTATTACTGGGTGGAACACTGTCAGTAAGTGAATTTGAACACATGACTGGGACGTTAGGAAAGTGGGAGATAGTTTTATTTAAATAACTTGAGCAATGGTCGACTGTAGAATGGTTAAGGGTCCAAAAAGGAATAATCGGGGAAGCATTTTATTTAAGACTTTTTAGCGCGATCCTGTTTAGATTTATAATTAAAAAATATGACAATTTTTAAAATATAAATTTACTAAATGCTCCAATAAAAATGTGCCTTTAACAATAAAAAAATTGTCGAGAAATCTCGGAATAATTGTCGAGAATCGAGAATCTCGACTTGTAAGTCTCGTCTCGTGAATTCAAAAAGATTTCTCGTCTCGCCAGACGAGACGGGACGAGATTCGAGAATGTCTCGTCTCGTCCAGAAACACTAGCGCTGAATGAGTGATTTTAAGAATTGATAAAAACTCAAAAACTACGACTGGTATCGCGATGTCTTCTGACACCCATCGAAGTTAATTCCCAATGAGTGGTTTTAAGAATTGATTTATTACTAATACTGAACATTTATGAAATATACTGAACATTTATGAAAAATACTGAGCAAAAAATATTGGTCATTTAAATAATATACAGAACATGTAAATAGTTTCTTTTACTTTTTATTTAATATAATGAAGATTTTCAGCATTATGGCTTAATTTTAAATTAAATTGGTTAGCTAAATATGACGTTTAGGTATACCTGTACATCTTCACAATACAACAAAATATTGTCGATTTTGGGAGCAAACAAATATGTATGAACCTAACCTATGTTTGTTTTTTTTTTTTACAAATTTTTATTCGAACTGGATACTGAATGTATAAACGAATGTATTTGTGAGCATGAATTTATAATTATGAAACTATAGAATTTTACTTACTCTGATTATGTAGGTATAAATATGCACCGACACATCTATGTTTTTTAAGAACAAATGCCGTATAAATAAAATTTCGAATTGTTCACAATAATCCACATGAACAGTCGAGAAATTTAGCCCAAATTTACATATAAGTAAAGTTTTCAAATTCGTAATATTATTTTCAATACTAATTCTACTAGTGACTATGATTTTCTGGCAATATTTACGGGCAAGGCCTTTATAAAAATTGCCTAAGGAAAATCAATCATGGTGTATTTGACATGACATTTCAATGAAAGATAATAATTTATGTTTTTCAAAAATAAGTAATAATAATTGCACTAACATTGTATCCAGCAAATCAAATGTTACTATATTACTGGTCTAATACTACATCTTGATAATATTGCTAACTTATAATCATAAAAACCCTTATTTTGTACCGGCTTATACTGGTAACAAATTGTTTCTGGACGATTTGGAGATAATGTAAAACTATTTATAGCAGTCGGAGGCAGACAACATTTGTTGTCATAATATTTCGGTAGAAAATTGTATGTTTATTACTATTATATATTATAAATTAATATTGTAGGAATAATTTTGTATTATGGCATTGAAAATTGTAGTAATAGTAATAAACTATTATATTTAATCAGTGATCCATCCACATATAATTAATATTAATTAACAGGAACAATATTTAAAACAAATTCGGTGCACGCCAACCGCGTTTTTATTATTTAAAAGCCTAGGGCCATCAATTAAATTTTCAACAATAATATCAAAATTAAATTGGCTGAAGTATGTAATAAATGTAATGATGTATATTCATGAATATGTTATAAATTGCACTTGCAATTATTAAATGAATAATGCAGAGCATTTTGTAAAGTATCATTTATAATTAATCAGTAACATATAATTTTCTAGTACATTTCTAGTAACGCAACAATATTGCTTTCCAATATTTCCAATCCTGGTTTAACGTCGCTGACCTGAATGTTTCAGTAGGAGAATTATGAGCTTGAGGTTTTGGGTTCGTTATGCCCAAATCATAGGCTTATCTCAGAATCGGATGAAATTAAGGTTAGCTGATTAACAATATGGAGCCGGAAAAAGGACTTTATTTAATCGAGACATTTATTATTTATTAGCCAGAATAAATGACAATTATACAAAAATTATTATTTCAATGAATAATTATTTATTTATTGTAATAATGTTACATTACTTTTTTGATCCATTTATATTACCTACCCCTATAATATTCTCTGATAAACAAAGAAAAATAAAGTACAGTCACGCAAATAAAAATAACTTAATAATTATATTTAGTTAATATTCTTTTATTATTTAATTAATAAGTATTTGCATATTATAACATATTAAAATTATGGTTCGAAGATATATTCTTGTACCCATTTATATACAATTGTTACACATAAACATGTTTTTTGAAAAATTTCTACAGAGTGTTTCATTTTTTGTCTTGGCAAATCGGAAAAAAATGAAATAATTTTACTTCTTATAAAGTTTCGAAATAATGGTAATTAGAACCAAAACTGATACGTACGTCTTTAAATTGGCACCCAATATTAAAATATAAGTAACAAAAGGCAGCCTTTTCTAGTAGCGGCGAGTGGGCGAACGAACGTGCTTACATAGCCCCTGCTGTAAAAAAATATTTTATAATAGTTTTTCCGTTCCAGCTTTCATTTTCATTATTTCTTTAAAATAAAATAGTTGACTCTTTTTATTAAGGAAGTTTTTGGGTGGATCCAATACCTATCCCCTTTCGCGCTCTCGTTGTTTATGCGGAAGTATGTCATTTTTAATTGTATAATAAATAAATATTTTTTCTAAATTTAACCTAGGTTATATATCCCATTATAATAAACATTTTCTTAGTTATACTCGTATCATTCAAAAATAATGAAACATAAAAAAATCCTTTCTTGCCAATTGACATTAGAAGTGCAATTTTTTGACAGCTCAAAGTCTGTAAAATGTAACTTACTGCCTAGCCTGCTGTTGCTATTTACATACCAACCGTTGAACAAACATATTAACATAATTTGATGGTGATAACTTTAAAAAAAAATCTGACGTGGCCAGCCCATAACCTCCCGCTGGGTATTTAACAGTGATCTCTATAACATATACATATATTATAGAGATCACTGGTATTTAACCACACATTATAAATAAAGCAATCATTGAATTCAAATTTTTTTTTTTATATATATTTTCATTCATAACAAACTTTATTTTACATTTAACAAATATATCACAAAATAAATTTCACAAATATTAACAAAACTAATAGAAAAACTTAACAATAATTCAAAATAGTATTCGTATCTTTACAGTCTTTTCAGAGCCATACCCTGCAAGACATTGAAGTAAATCAATAGTACATAGAATATTTATGTATAATACAAAATATGTTATTTTTACCAACCTTAATATCCTTAGAATTAAATAATTATTACTATATTCTCCTTAACACGGTTTCATTATTAATTTTAATGTAATTGCTTCCTGACAGTGACATTTGTTTAAATATATCAAAATAGTTTTTAAATTATTGTTTTTGTTGTATAAATATAAATTATTTTATAAATTCATATTTAAAGTTATTTAAAGTTATTTACTAAATACTATTATCGTAAAATTGAAGATTGTACCATTATATTCAATTTTTATTAGTAAAAGTTGTTAAAAAAATTATATTCAATGTATTTTTTCAAGAAAAACTATTAAAAGCTTGTATAAGTGATACTTCCGGTTATCCGATATACACTAAAATCTAATGAACTCTTCCCATATTAGTATAGAATGGGTACACAAAATTTCAAAATTTTCTGATTGATAGTATTTGAGTAATCATGTCCACAGGACAGGACCTAGGGTAGCGGGAGGTAAAAATCTGAGGTGAACACCACATGACTTCCTTATACTTACGCCTATTAAACTATACATCTTTTGTTAATAACTAAACTATAAAATATTAATGTTAACTTCAAAATGAAAAATTTATCGTGATTATAAAGGGAGTTGATGTAATATGACAATAACAATTTATTTTTTTATTTTTTTGTTATTTTTTGTCCTAATCCGTAACAAACTTAATTACCACTTAAAAGTAGGTCTATAATTTTTAAATTTACATATCTCTCTTATACAAAGAACTAATTTAATAATACTTGATGTGCTAGGCGCAGAATTTAATTCTCTAATGCCCGTTATCACTTAAATGTTTCCCTTAGTTAAGCATTCCTTAGTTGGTAAATTGCCCTTAAGTTTAAATGGTTTGCACGAATAAAACATGGTCGTCGCTTAGTTAAGGGCAGCTTAGAAAAAGTATAAAAAGAAATTCTAGTAACTTTTTATTTACTTATGGAATATATAATGTTTTCAGAGTTTTTAAAAATTTCATTAAAGGATATATCAGCTTGCAACAACATTTAATATTTGTAATTTTGCACTACAAACTGCTTGAATATTCAACGACAAGTATCCTTTCCTGTTTCGGAATATTTTGATTAAAGTTAAATTATTTCCTACAAGAATAGCCAATTTGTTTTTGTTGATAAACGTAGCTGGTGATTGTATTTTAACATGTGCATAATCTATTATAGCATACCGATAATTCTAGAAAATGCTGCCAAGGCATAAAATTCATTTTAATATTTAATTATTTCTCCCTTTGTTAACGGCATATTAAGATACCGGTTGCATAATCTGGGTATACGTTATATAGCTCGTGATAAGCATACAACAATAATTCTGCTTGCTGTAGAAATATGCATGACGCTAAAATCAGCAATGCTGCATAGATGATTCCCATTTACGTAGTATCGTAAAGTCACCAATATTTGGTTCATTGGAGACACAATTATTCCTGCATGAGATTATTTAAAAACTATTTTTTATAAGAAAAATATTGAAATACATAAAAATAACATGGAAATTCCAGCTCATGTTCATTACTTGCTAGTAAATCTAATACAGTATTTTGTGTCAAACGGAAACGTTTAAAAAAAACTTAATTCGTAAAAATATTGAAAATAGTCAGCGCTGGTAGGTATATATATATTTTGCGGAATTCCATTTTCTATAATTCTAATGCATCCAACAATGCATCTTAATCATCTTCGTTTTTTATTATACATATTAAATTCAAAATCCCTTTTGTAAATCGACCTCACTATCAAAAGAGATTCTGCTAATAAAATTTGTTTTATTCAAATATGCCTGTTACCTGTCTTTGTTTATATTAATTTATATGTATTAAATTTGGCGTTACAATTAGACACAGTGTGTTCAGAAAAAAACCTAATTTGGACTAGGCTATGAACCCAGAAACGTATGCCTGATTATTATTTATTTCAAAAAACAAATTATCAAAATTTATCGTGAAATGTAATTTTGAGGAGAAAAGATAATAAATATTGTCATTCACCATTTTTCTAATTTATTTTTATTTCTAAAATAAGGATTCAAGAAGATTTCTTTAGATAACATTTTTGACAATATCTCGTATCAAATTGACATTTAATGAAATACTTTCAATTTGACATATATTTTTTTTGTTTATAGACTACTCCGAATTAGGATTTTTTTAACACATGGTATTTATATTGAAAAGCCTTTTCAGAAAAGGGATACATATAACTAACGTATTACAAGTAGATATGCGTTGTATATTGCTTTTTGGTTGCTCGTAGCATTTAGCACAATAGTAAATAACGTTTGTGTACCGGAAGTAAGTTTATAGGAAGAGAAACAGGACACCTCGGCTGCCGGTGTTGTCCTGGCGACCTTAATAAACTTCCGCTTCCAGGACTGCATAATAAATTCAAATAACCTAAACCGATGTAACGACTGCTGCAGCATTTACAACGAATAATTATCCACTAACATTGATTTTGTTATTACCCTAATCCAAATGCAAAGAAAAAGTTAAAATGAAAACACAAAGAAAATTATGCCAACTCACTGTTGATTAATAGTTAATTAGAATATATCTTTAATATAATTTTACATTTGATAGTAATTTTAAATTTAATAAAAATACAAAATTAAAGTAAATATCATTCAAACAATAATATATTTAGAAGTTGTATTAAAAACGCATTGAACTATTTAAAAAAATAAATTATACTACTTAGACCCGATACTTTTATCTAAATTAAACTGTCTGTCAGCTATCACTTAGTTAGTTAATAATTTGTGTATCTTTAAAAGAAAAATATCACATCGAAAAATTGATACATGTGTGATGTTTAAAACCTATGCTTTAATATTGATGCAAAATTTTCTTCTTACTAAAGGTTAAGTTAACAACAGTTTAACCCGAGAGGGAAATGGCCTGGCCTTAATGTTTAAGCAGATGTTTATTGCAAATAGAACAGCCTACATATTTTTTTTTAATTTGCTCATAGATTCCACATGAAATTTTGAGTTCTACTATTAACAATAAGTTCGCTAATTATTAAGAATTATAATTATACATAATTAAATAAAATGGATGTTTTATGGAAATGAAATATTAAAGGAGCCTTTGGAAAAAATACATAAAATAAACACGTTATAATCAAATGACTGTCACAGACACTTGATTGTTTTATATTATGAATTGTTTCAAGGGGTAACTTTGACATTTGTGTCAAAATTTAATTAGGTAATTTAATAATTTATGTACAAACGTAGGTACGTAATAAAAAAATATGAAATTCTGAATTTTATTTAAAATTTAAATTTTGAAAAATGCGCTATGATGATCCAATCGAAAGTAGTATAATTTTACTTTTTATTTAGTTTAACGTATTTTTTTATTTAGTTTCTATATATGGAATATACGCTCTATTGTTCTACAATTTTATTGAACAGGAATTTGTTTTATGGGACACTGATATAACAGTGGAAATGCTATCCGTTTTTTTTTTTAAATTGGGCAAATATTTAAAAAATAAAGTAATGTATAGTGTAATATAATGTAATATGTATAAAAACGAAATTTCTCGTCCTGTTATAAAATAATTTTTACGATTCAGTGTATTTATTCGAGTGAGATTCCATGACGATAATTTATTCCCATGCACATGATCTTGCATAGAAATTGCGGTTTAAAATAAGAATCGCCAGCTTTTTTAGCTGCCGTGTCTGGTCATATGCATAACGAAAACCGCGAGTAAATAAAATATTGCAGAGTAATTCAAATAATCTCAGCTAATCTTGCATGCACGCCAGCATAACTCTGAAAGAAAAATATTAATTACTTCAAATATGGTCAGTTTGCACAGTTTTGTTGCTTTGATATCAACTAGTTATTGTGGCAAATACTCACCACAAGAGGACACTAATTCACTTAATGACCCGATTCTGAACAAAACTGTAAGTCTTACAGATCTGTAAATCTGTAAATAATGAACAAAATCGCCACGAAACCAGCCTCTCTTATGTATAATTTTATATTAATCAACAAAACTAGAGGTATTTTTGTCAGATTTTTTTTTTTACAGATTTACAGATCTGTTAAGACTTACAGATTTGGTCAAAATTGGCTTATAAATGTGTTTTACACTGAACATGATATAAATCAGGTTACAAAATAATTTAAATTGGACAGAACATTATGTAAAGACAATAAAATATTTTGAAATTTATAAAATATAGAAATTTATGTATGAGTATGTATATCCATAATAATTTTATTGGTTTATATATTTTTGGTACTTATATTTACCTACGTAAATTGCAAACGCTTCTGTTTTTTTACCTCCCGCTACCCTTGGTAAGGCGAAGCCTAAGATAAACACAAAATTCCTTTGTTACACAGTTCATATTTCAAATGAATGTAACTGACAGTAAATGTCACTGTCAAAAGACTAATCACTTCAAATTAATAATAGTGACATTTTGAAAAGAAAATAGTAAATTTAATGGTATTTTTTGAAGAAAAACCATTGTAAGCTTCAGGTAAAGTGCCATTTCCGGTTATCCGATTTACACCAAAATTCAGTATATTTTGAATGATAGTATTTGAGTTAGAGCCAAGACAAGATCCATACACATACACACACACATACACACATACACACACATACACACATCATCGTGAAAATGTTAAAATTGGACTCTAGGGACCTTAAAATGTGGTCATTTACTAAAATCTCGATATGTGATTGTTAGCACGATCCCTATACCTCCCTTACCAAGTGTAGCGGGAGGTAAAAATAATAGCACATATATTAATTTATTAGTAGTAGAAAGAGGTATTTTTCTTATTGTGATGAACGCAGTTATTTGCGGCCGAGGCGCTAGTCAAAGCAAGACAAACTGGGTGAAATATAAAAGCCGCATTCTACTCCGAATGACATAGGCGTTTCAAAGAAAACTTTAATAGTTGTTGCTATGGTAATATTGCCAAGAAATTGATACTGACACCGGGATGAAGCCTAAAAAACAACCACAAGCATTCATAGCCTACCTACGACGTAAATTTTATTAAAACTTGATCCGTAATCCGTAGAATATTAAAAAAAAAAAATAGTAAGACATTAAACGTTGAAGGCACCACGGTTAAAAGGACAATAATGCTTTCGGTCAACGTACATTCCTCGGGCTAGAGAATCTCGAAACGTACACTGTTAACCACACCACAGGCATTATTGTCCTTATAACACGTTTGGTAGTTAGTAGTTGGTACCTTAATTGCTATATCATGGCGGCTTTTTCATTACTGGGTATCGTAGATTTCAGTAATAACGATATAACGCAAACGCTTAGACTGCGCTTCTCGTGGACATATGGGCTCTCAAAAAACTATCATAGATTAGGGTAAAAAGAGCACCACATGTATATTGTTATTTTGTTAGAGTTAATAATGTATGAGAGAAATTTATAAAATATTTGTGAAATTATTGAAGCTGAATTTTCTATACATATTTGGTTTTAAAAAATGCAGTATCATTTGAATAAAAAGTATTTGACGTGTAATAAATTTAATCCGCCGTTTGAAAATAATTCACGTATCAATAATGAACAACTCTTGTTAATTAAACAAATCGATGGAATTTATTCAATAATGCAGTCAAAATAACCCAAATATTATGTCACAAATAACTAGCTTATACATGGTACAATTTCATTTCAATATTATATTGAAACAAAAACTGGGCAGTGACGACTCGTTTGAGGGGTCAAAAAGTATACTACCACTACCTCTAACAATCAGGTATTCATATTTCATTTTAATTTTATTATTTCCCCACTGGTGGCTGATCTGTAAATCGTTTTATCCGTTATACTGCCAGTTCCAGTGATGGAAAAAAGGAAGACAGTCACATGGGTCTCTGATACGTCCATGTCGTGTGGGGTGAAAACTTACTTTTCGGTAGACTTGGTACTGATAAGAAAGGCTAAAATCAGAGACCCCTGGTCCTCCAGGTTAGGGGTTAATCGTGAGGCTAACAATCATACATTGTAAAAAAAAAAACTCACCGTTACGAAACCAATACAGCAGCCTCGGAAACTGAATGGAAACAACGGAACAAGACCACAGCGTGTTAGACGGACAAGAGATTGCAATTTTGCTACATGGAATATAAGAACATTATTAAAGCCGGGAAAAATGAATGAGATATCGGAGGAAATTATGAAATACAAATTAGATTTAGTGGCCTTACAAGAAATTAGATGGAAAGATTCGGGAAGGATTGGCAAGCGTGACTACTCGATATTTTATAGCTGCAACGAAACTAGAACTGGCCAGTACGGCACAGGATTTATAATGACGAAAGAGTATAGAAAGAGCTTAATAGAATTTGAAGCAATAAATGAAAGGTTATGCAAAGTGATACTTAAAGGGAAGTTCCGTAACATAACCATACTGAACGTCCATGCCCCTACAGAAGAAAAAGAGGAAGAAGAGAAAGATGAATTCTATTATAAATTGGAGAAAATGTGCCAAAAAGTACAAAAGTATGACTATCTCTTAATTATGGGAGATTTTAATGCCACGTTAGAAAAAGAGGACTATTTAAAAGGTATAGCTGGCAAATTTACCTTACACGAACAAAGTAATGAGAATGGTGCACTAATTGCACAATTCGCTCTTAGGAATAATCTAGTTATTAAAAGCACATGCTTTAACCATAAAAGAATACATTTAGAAACATGGAAAGTACCAGCATCTGGCATGGTAAACCAAATAGACCATGTGCTAGTTAAAGCCAGACATTCGTCATCAGTTACTGATGTAAGGAGTTACAGAGGACCTATCTGCGACTCAGATTATTACTTAGTAAGAACTCGCCTAAGGCAGCGGCTAGCCGTTGTTCAGAAGTCAACAGGATATAAGAAGAAAGAATGGAATCTAAAAAAATTTAAATCTGATGATGAAATTGGAATATTTCAAGAGCATTTAAAGAATAACTTCCGTGAAATTGATAAAAATGTAGAAAAGGCATGGAAGACCATTAAAACAACTTTTAAAAAAGCAGCTGACGAAACGATTGGTGAAAAACAAAAAGATAGAAATGTAGAATGGTTTGATAATGAATATAGAGTAGCAATTGAAGAAAAGAATAAAGCAAGACAGAAAATACTACAAAGAACAACAAGAAGCAACAAAGAGAAGTATGAGGAGAAAATAAAAATTGCAAACAAATTATGCAAGAAGAAGAAGAAGGAGATGTATAAAAGAAAATTCGAAGATATGGAATTGTTAAGCCAGCAAGATATAAGAAAATTTTACCAAAATGTGAATAATCTAAAGAAAGGATTCCAAACAAGAATAGATGGCTGTAGAGACAAAAATGGCGTAAAAATAGGAGAATAGAGGGAAGTGTTAAATAGATGGGCCGAACATTTTAAAAATTTATTGAATAAAAAGCAAGAAATATACAATATAAATGAAAATGATACTCCCAACGGCGATACCAGTAAACCAATAGTAGAAATACCTTCTCGACAAGAAATTGAGAACGCGATATTAAAAATGAAAAACAACAAAGCCCCTGGAGAGGATGGGATAGTCGCGGAATTGGTTAAATGGTGGGGATGTAATTATCGATACTATGAATTAATAAAAACAATCTGGGAAAAGGAAACAATGCCCGAAGAATGGAAATTGGGATTAACATGCCCCATACATAAAAAAGGGGATAAATTAACTTGCAGCAATTTCAGAGGCATAACACTTCTTAGTGTAGCCTATAAAATATGATCAGCAATCATCAACGAAAGACTTAAAGAATATGCTGAAAATATATTAGGAGAGTACCAATGCGGCTTTCGTCCTAACAGAAGTAGAACTAATCAAATTTTTGTGATAAGACAAATTATGGAAAAGTACTATGAACATGACATTGATCTACGTATGCTTTTCAGAGACTTTAGACAGGCATTTGATAGTATTAATAGACAGGTTCTTTTTACCTTAATGGAGGAACAAAAAATACCAAGAAAGCGAGTGAGATTGGTAAAAATGACAATGCAAGATACAAAAGCAAAAGTTAAAGTAGGTTGTAAATTAAGTGAGAGTTTTACTTCCGTAACAGGGGTAAAACAAGGAGATGAGCTCTCAGCCATACTATTTAATCTCGTCCTGCATAAAGCAATAAGTAGAATTGTTGAACCCGGCACCATATTCATGATGTCAAGCCAGATTCAGGGATGGGCACGTAATATACGTCACGTATTATACGTTATTTTTTACGCGTAAAAAAATATTTTTTACATTGACAATATTTGAGAATTTTTTACGTAGATAATGTAAAATATTATTACCATGAGCATATTTTTTTTATAAAGATATTTTCTTTTTTACTGTAATGAATATTCCAGAACAAGCAGTCCACGTGACATCAACATGTTTCTTTGATTCAGACAAACAATTAGTTACCTTCAAACTATCAACAATCAGATTAGTAGGGAAATATATTCCTGAGACACAACCTCAAACGTCAAACTTTAAACATATTTTACGTCAAAATTAGACTAAATACGTAAATTTGAAGCATATTATATTATATTTTTAAAATGCTTTGTATGTTTTATGTATATTTTAGGCAGATCTATAGTTTCAGAATTTTTTTTTTAATATTTTACAATAATTTCAGTCTTTTTCTTACAAACTTATCATAGTTTCAATCGTTTTAATAGTTATTTATATATTAAGAGCGTAAGCAGGCTTTTATGGCGTGCGGCGGGATTTTGAGCCCGAGGCGTAAGCCGAGGGATAAAAACACGTACATACAAAACTTTATGCACAGACGAAAATTTTCAAAATATGAGTGTTAGAAAAATTGTAGCGGAAAGAATTTGTCCTCGTACATCCAGATCTAGTGTTGCTATGAAAGCGGATAACATCAGTTTATTGTTTGTTTATTAATTCTGTCATTTGAGTTTTATTTTGTGTATCTCCGTGCTTTCCATATAAATATCACAAAATTAATTTTCATTTTTTATTAAAGAATATAAAAATTTTTGATTTGTAATAAAAACTTTTCATGTTGCCTATTTAAATTGTTTGTATTGTAGGTTATAATTTGGTTTGACGTTTCATTATAGCCCGGCGGACTATAATGAGGCCCGCGGGCTATAAATTAACGTTTATGTCAAAGAAATTCGTGTATAATTGTCAAATTATGATACGTCCGTGCATAAAATATATTTATGATATGATTAAGGAATGTTACTGTAATGTGACATTTGTAAACAACAAGTCATCTAGTGTCGTTATGAAGAACTAAAATTATACATTAATTAGGTTTTTTACTTATTTAACATTTTTTACACGTAAACGTAAAAAATAATTATTTACGCGTAAATGCACATCCCTGGCCAGATTTACGCATACGCAGATGATGTCCTAATTGTATCTGAAAATATTATGAAAATGAAAGATATATACACAGAAATAGAAAGACGCACAAAAAGTTTAGGATTACTTGTGAACGTAGATAAAACCAAGTATATGAAAGTATCCACATCGGAAGCTAGAAGATTAGTTCAAGACTTGGAAGTCGGTGGAAATACATTTGAAGGCGTAAATAGTTTTACATACTTAGGTCTTAAAATGACAAATAATTGCGACATAAAATCAACCATCCAAGAAAGAATTATGCAAGGCAACCGAGCATACTACGCTAATCTCAAAATATTCCAAAATAAACTCATATCAAGGAAAACTAAACTCAAAATATATAAAACCACAGTACGCCCAGTCGTCACATTTGGATGTGAGGTGTGGACACTGACACAGAACGATATCACAAAATTACAAACATTTGAAAGAAAAATTTTGAGGAAGATATATGGAGGTTTACAAGAAGGAGGACTATGGAGAAGAAGATACATTGCAGAATTGGAAGAATTGATTGAAGGACAAGACATCATAAGATTCATAAAGTCACAAAGATTAAGATGGATAGGATACGTTCTGAGGATGGAAGATGAAAGAATGCCGCTTAGAGTCATGAGAGGAAAATTATACTCTAGAAGAAGAAAAGGACGACCAAAATTGAGATGGCTGGATGATGTGCAAAACGATATAGTCAAGATGGGAGTGAAAAGATGGAGAAGTAAGGCGTTTGACCGAGTTGAATGGAGGCAGATTGTAAAGGAAGCCAAGGCCCACCCCGGGCTGTAAAGCTAAACATAATGATTTAATTTTAATACTTTTTACTAATTGTTATTATTTTTTGGTATTTTTTTAACTTTTTCATTATTTATTTATTATTTTAGGTATAAAAGGAGATAAATTTCATTGAGATGGGTCATCTTTCTCTCATAATGTAACTATTTTATTCATGTATGTGAAAAGTTACACAAAAATGTGATTAAGATATTTTGTAAGGCATAGAAGGGGACACATTTTGGCATAACCATTATTATTTTAAAACCAGTGGTATTCATCTTATGGATCAATGTTATATTTTTTTAAATGGCATTATATACTTTTTATTAACTCATTAAATAGAAAATTTTCTTCAGAATTCAACAATTAAATAATACGATACCCTTACATTGCGAAAATCAATTCAAAGTTAGTATTTCATTTCTATTTCAAAAATTTTGAGTAGGCTAAGCAAACATTCAACTATTAAAAGAAACGAAAATTATCTGTCACTTTCGTATATCATTGTTACAAATTATTAAATTAGTTATTCGAAATGTTCCAAAATTAGTTATTTTTTATTTCTAGTGATTATTATTTGGGTCTTCTTTAATTAGGATAACTTTTGCAAATAAATTGCATACTTGAAATACATTTTGATGGGTCAAATATCAATAAATAAAATAATCTAAATATTTGTTAAATCTGCTGCCATTATTAAATTAATTATTTGTAAAATAAAATAGTAATAAAATTCTAATTTTGAATTAATTTTTATCAAATATTTAGCAATGTAAGAGTATGATATTATTATATCGTTGAATTCAGAAGAAAATCATCTATATAACGAGTTAATAAAAAATATGTAATGCAATTTAAAAAAATATACCATTGATCCATAACTTGAGTACCACTGGTTTTAAAATAATAGCGGTTATTCTAAAATGTGTCCCCCTTTATGCGTTACATATCTTAATCACTTTTTTGTGGAACTTGTCATATACACGAATAAAATGCACTGTTCTATTATCTTGATACACTCTGTATACATCAGAGCAAAGCTGTATTAAGTCGCAAACTGTAAATTTTATAGTACAGCCAAAAGAAGTTTTTTTTTTCGAGTTTTCGGAAATTTGTGCAAATACACTATACTTGAATAGAACTTTTTCTTTTTCAAAATGACATCCGGATTAATGCAGGTTCTTACAATAGAAAAAAAACTTTCAATTTTTTATTTTTTTAAACAAAAAACTGGACATAATACATTTGTGCTCTGGAGCGGAAGTGCGTTGTTGTGACTTAGCATTCCCTATACACAACAATTTTACTCAGCAGATTTTTTGTTTTTCACTTATTTAGCTTTTTTTTTTTCGAATAAAATATTCAGAGAAGTGACTGATACCACCTTTATTATGTATTTTAATTTGAAGATACTTAACAGACAAAAATATTGGACTTAATACCTTAGGCAGAATGTGTTATGTGGGACATAATAATAAAGATAATATTGTTTTGTTCCAAGAGCAGGGTGGACTTAATACTATTCAAAAAACTTTATATCTGACATATTTAGTCCTTCCACTAATTCAGGAACACCAGCCGATAGAGCGGAAAATTTAAAACATCCTGAGCCAAGAAACCCGGAAAGGAAAATTTTGGACTTAATACAGTTTTGCTCTGACATAGATATATATATAGAATACATTATTCTTTTTACAACAGTTTATTTTTTATTATAAAATAAATTATGTACTCGTATGTTGCATATCTCAAAAGATATTGTCTTTTTTAGGCAAAATATGAAGGTCTCAAAAATGTAAATAGCATCCCTCATATCATATGACAAGAGCTACCACTGTAAATGGATAATTAGAATAATGTATGATGCCAAATAAATAATTCATTATTTATATCCACATAATCTCTGATTTTATTCGATTGCTAAGCTGATTGATTCCATCAACTAAAAATAAGCTGTTCCAGATACGTGGAATGAATGTGAATTATTTAATTGTGGCTCATTATTGCATAAATAATCGAGAATTACTGCCTTGTTCAACATATTATCCACATCATTTATCACATTATGCAATTAGTTATTTTATGCTAAAATCATATTTTAATTTACTAATAAAGCCAGAATTCACAATCTATTAGCAAGTATCGCTAAGCGGTACGTTTCCGGGTATCTACTAGTCAAAAACCAAACTTTAAAAATTTGTTGTGGTCAGCAATTGGGTAGTAGCGGTTAGGGGCGAACATAAGGATTTAACATGGGATATTAATTTTATACATTTTCTTGCTCTTCTGTTCATTTTACGGCAAAAATTGTAGAATGCAAAGTTGTACATAATATCAAGTGATATACAAATCTGTTTTTTACATTTATTTATAATGTTTTTGGTTTCTGACATGTCAATATCCTCGTCCACAGAACAGAATAGTTATTTGCATACCAAGTACTGAAAGCGTCTCTTTAAACGAAGGCTGCAATCGTTGTGTTCGACAAAGGGTTTTCAACACGTTTTAAACACATTATTTTTTCTACTCCTGTACAATAAAAGAAAAAGGAAATAAAGAATTATTTTTTAAATAATTTGATATTTTTTGTTGTAAATTTTTATGTTTGTGATGCGTATCTATGACTTGCATGAAACATTCTATAAAACATTCATAAGTATCATTTCTGGCAATATGAAAAACAAACCAGAAAATTGTATTTTCAGAGCAGGAGTATAAAAAACTTATTAATAAAGAAATGAGTAATTCATGTCAACAAGTGACATCAACATCTTACATATCACTGCAATGTATTTCGATTATCATCTGTTATACCATTCCGGAGTAATGTTTACGTTATATTTGCTTTAAACTTAAATTATTATTTTGTGTATTATTTTAAAATAGAAAATTGCAATAATTTGTATTTTAAATTACCGTGAATTTTATACAAACCTATTGCAGGTGATTTGTAATTATTGTAATAAGTTACATAGAGTAACAACTTGCTTAGGTACGCGTTGCCTGCATCAGCATATCGTCGGCTGATTAATGGAATGTGCCAAGTCCATTTTTTGAAAAGAAAATAGATATAGTCAAATTCGGTTTTCCGGTATTTTCTTGTACCATGGTCAGTAAAAAGAAAGTTCTCCTTGTACTTTAAACAGATTTATAATTTTGTACCATGTCCCTTAAAATGACATAGGTACCCTAAGAATTGTTTTGAATGAAATCCAGAGCCAATCAGATTTTATATTTCTGTCACGTGCTTCTGAACATAGTACAGAAAAAATAATAATAAAATGTGTGGACATGGTACAAAAAGTCTCTGTATTGGATTTTTTTTTATAAATTTACTATGTTATTTTATATTTAGAAAATATTTAAAAATTATAATTTAACAAATATCATACAAAGTTAAGAAAAATAAAACTATAGAAACAAAAAAAATTCAGCATGTGTATTCATTATCCATTCTTTACAATAAAATTTTAAATGTTTGAAGCAGTTTTTCTCGAAAGTAATATTTGTGGGCATAGTACATTCCAATAGTCGGCCGACGATATTATTATTATAAAATGGATGAAAGTAAAATTAGCCATTGTCTTTATTGGACAACAGGAATTGATGTTTCTACATTGTAATTTTGCTTTTTAAAAACTCTTCTTTCCGAACATAGGAAAATTTCAATTACTATTCTTTGATTCTGTATTATTTTTGTTATAAGTGGTAGATTAAATATTTTATTCGTTAGGTATGCACTTATTGTACGTATGAATATGTCCTTTGATCATAAATAGCGTCCATCTTGAAGCTATTTATTACAAGCTTGTCAACAGGTAGATATTCAAAACCTTCCCTCTTACTTGTCTTACACTTGCAGAATATAATATTTAAAGATACGCCACTTGTTATTATCTTTATGCATGTATTGTTCATTATGATTACAAACATGGAGAATAGAATAATTACTTTGACGATATCCGCATAAAGGATAATAGAATAAGAGGAGAGACTAATAAACAGATTCTGTTTAGTTGTAGTTATGGGATTTCTTTCGCAAATCAAATTACGTGGCAGACTTATGTGTGCGTATCAAAGAGAGAAATTGCATATTCAAAACTAGTCGGAACAGCAGGTACATTCATAATGAATAATTCCCATTGTGAGTTGACAAGAAGCGGGTGCGAAACACAGGGAGACACGCATCTACCCCCGACTACGTCCTATGTATAATAATTAACCAGATGTCTCAGCATCCCTGATTATATGCAGCCATCCATAACAGGCATAACGGAGTGGATTGTATTAAGATATTATTCTTCATCAGAAAGATATATTTTCCTCAATATTTCATATGAAAATCATCATCCCTATCGTATGCGGTAATATGATATAAGAACACATATGGCGTAAGTTTGAACATCATATAAATAATATAAATAATATTTGTATAATCGCTAAAAGCAGAAATGTAGAAAATTTCAAGCTATGAAATTGTCACGTTATTAACCAAAAGGAATAGAATATCAGGAATAAGATATTATTTTTTTTTACACTATTCCTGATACACCCTATATTATGCAACTCGATTTTAATATCTAAACATGTACAGGTGGAACAAATTCGAGTATATGTATTTATTTGGCAATTTCGAATTGTTGTTCCCTGGAAAACGGGAAGCTATGTTTCTAAGCTGACATAATTATAATAGTCACGTGACAAAGATGACACTTAGCTATCCGTTCCCACGCAACTACTCGAAATTTTTCTAATTCACGACTGTCGGTATATACATAATAATTAATTTTATATAAAACCTGTCATATATCCCAAACAGTTCATTTTCGGTCATTTGTTGTATAATACTTTTCGACTTATTTTAACACCATGTAGTTGAAATTGAAAATAATCTCATATTATTCCTTTTTTATAAGCTTTTGAATGATGTCGCCACATTCTTTTGTTTTAAAAATGAATATAGCACGAATTATTTATTTATTGGAGTGAAAAGTTGAAAATTATTAAGAAATAAATGAAAGAATCAATTAAAGATAATTAGTTTTTTATTTCTAATGTTATTTTCTTTATTTATACTTATTTATCTAATTTTTCAAATAGTATCAGAGCCAAATATACAGCCAATAAAAAATAAATTAAGTAATCTAAAAATAATCGGCTAAAAATAATTTAGAGTACTTAATTAATAAATTTGGAATAAAAATAAATAAATGTGGGAACGATTATGAAAAAGCATAGCTAGTGATTCTGTCGAGACGAGATATTTCTCGAGTCTCGTCTCGTATCCGAGATTTCTCGTCTCGACGAGACGAGACAGGAATGTAAAAAATCTTTAACGAGACGAGATATGTTTGCCGTGATCTCGATTCTCGAAAACTGTTTCGAGATATCTCCGTTGTTATTTTCTCATTAGTTATACTTGCAAGCGTGTGAAATTTAACATAGTTTTAGTGATACATGTCTCTTGTTTTCTTTGTATAATTCTTGGTTGATATATTAATATTTACATGCTATAATATGAAGAACTCTATTCTTTACAGTGTGCACTCTAACTTTTACAAAATGTGTAAATGCTTGTGCTGGCACCTAGGAAACTTTTTCGTGACCTCTCTCATTACTATCGATACGTCAACATCGATATAACAAATGCAAGAAGCGAGAGTCTCGCGAGACTCTCGTAATAAATAGACAAAAAACGGAAAAATAAAATGTTTTCTGAAATAATTTTTAATTATTTAAATAATAGATACATTAAAAACATGTATATTATATAAAAAATAAACGTATTGTATTTTGGACTAGGCAAATAAAATAATAAAGGAACTTCAAATAAAATAAATATATTGGTACTGTTTTGGAAGCAGGTGCACATAAAATTCTCTGTGAACTTGAACAAATAACAATCTTACTTACTAAATACAGAATTATAGTCAGATAACAAAATAATAAAGAAGTCCGAATAAAGTAAATATACAGGATATCCAGGATAACTTTTCCAACATGGGGATTTCGAGAACTATAAGTTTTATCCTTATTTTTTAAGCTATGTTTTAAGACGTTGGTGTATATTTTACTAATGTACATAGTATCAGTCCTGAAATTAACATTTCTAGTGTCAACCGTTTATTAAGATTTTTTTCCCTGTCAAGTATTTTTGTTTCATTAAATTTAAACTCGTGATTATTTTTTATAGAATGGTCTACCAGAGTGCATTTCCCCATTACTTGTTTTGTTCTTTGCGAAAAACAATTTCTCCTGTGCTCATCTAATCTAGTTTTTATATAACGTTTTGTTTGACCCGTATATTAGGCCACACAATCCTTACAAGGTAACTTAATCATAAAATACATTTTTCTAATCCTTAAAAATAAAATTTTTTATTAAAAAAACAAATTGCACTAAAATAAATTTAAAATATTTTACTTAATTAAACAATAAAAAAACCTTGACTTTGGTGTCTTAACTTGCTAATACTTTACTTAAGTAGTTCAATGGGTATGGTTCACGTAGAACATTTGTTCTTAGTTTTAATTATAAAAGTTTTATATAATTTATTTTATTTATTTTTTTATCTTTTGACGAAATCCATGTGCTTTATGTTGCACTTACGTTTTCATTTTTTTGCCATGTACCTAAAATTTTCTTAATTCTCATGTAAGTAATTTATAATTTTTGTTATTTCTGATTATTAAATTGTAATGTTTTGCAAATATTGTTGAGCTCCTAAGGAAGGCTCATGTGGAGCTCGAAACCGGTCGACCCGAGAATTTAAATAAAATTTTGTAACTGCAATCCAGAAATTTTTATTACCTCATCAATATATCCAGTCAAGGAACATTTTCTATCATCTTCATAGCAGGAATTGTGCACCCAAGGACCATTAATTATTTACTAGTCAACTGCAGCACCATGGATCTAATCAACGAAATAACCACAGTTTATGGAACTATTGCTAAGTATTATATTAAACAAATTTTAAATATTAACTATAAGTTAACATCTGCAATTAACCAAAGAATATTTCTATTAAGATGTAAACAAAATGGTATATTCCCTAAACATATATTAAATAATTTTAATTGTTTGAATAATATATTGCTAAATAATAATCCCTACAAAAACTATACTAATAAAATTGTAAATGGTTTTAAGAAACAAACTTTAAATCTTGAATTAAAAATAGCATGCTGGAAAATAAATAATTTGGAAAATAAGTATTACCACCATTTGGAAATCATTAGACAAAATGTCAGCTACATACATTGGAATAAAATACAACTGTTATTAAATAGAAAATATGAATTTTTACGAAATAAATTTAAAACTACCCAAATTAACAAATTCAACGCTATAATGAACAGTCAATGCAAAAACAACAATATTGATTTGGCAGAAAATGAATGGTGCATGAATTTAACAGATATTGAATTTCCACATGAAGTCGAGGAGATGTTGGCGTTAGGACCAAAATTCGGTGTACCCTTGCAGGTGGATGAAATACCAATATTAAAATTAATAGCGGACGTTGAGAACATCATTACGGGAACGAATGACTTAGAAACGCGGAACACTAACAGAGCCCAATTTGCCAATATTATCACGAATTTATGTAATAAAAATAAAAGGGTAAACAATGTTAATAATATTTTAAATAAGAATTTTAATAGAAGTAGAAAGTTTTTGAAAGAACATCAAGAAGTCATAATACTTAAAGCTAATAAATCAAATAAATCTATTGCTATGTACAAGGAAGACTAAAATAATAAAATGAATGAACTGTTGAGGGATGACAAAATATATAAATTAATTGATGGAGATGTTACTAAAAAGTACAAATAAGAATAATAAAATTATAAAAAATCTGTTTGATAAAGACTACATAGACATATCAACTAAAAGAAAACTTACAGTAGAGAACTCAGTACCTCCACAAATATACGGTTTAATAAAAGTACACAAAACGTATTTCCCATTACGACCCATAGTATCAGGCATTGACTCCCCTACAAATCAACTGTCGAAATTTGTCGCGGGCCTCAAGGGACTAGAAAATTAAGAATATCATGTGAAAAATTCATTCGAATTTCACGAATATATCACGCATGTTGAACTACCTGAAAGTTACATTCTAATATCTTTGGATGTGGTATCCCTTTTCACCAACATACCTATGCAGGTAGTCATTGAAGCCGTAGAAAAACACAGGAACATAATTAAAAATAAACAGATATTCCTCTCCATGAATTTTTGGTAATAATCAAATTCTACCTCAGCAATAGTTACTTCCAATTTGAAAACAATTTTTACCAACAACAATGGGGTGTAGCCATGGGATCATCACTATCACCTATTGTTGCTAATTTAGTAATGGATGTATTACTCGAAACAATAAAACCTAAATTGCCATTCCAACTACCATTTCTGAAAAAATATGTAGATGATTTAATTCTGGCAGTGCCAAAAGATCAAGTGAACAATACTTTAAATATTTTTAACAGCTACAATGAACATCTACAGTTCACCACTGAAGTGGAAATTGATGGCCGCATTCCTTTCTTGGATATGACACTTATAAATAAAGAACATGAAAATATTAAAACTGTATGGTATAAAAAACCATCAGCGAGTACTAGATATCTTAGTTTCCATTCAAAACATCCAAAATCACAAATTTAAAACAATGCAAAGAATTTAATAAGTAGGTAACTGAACTGAACCTCACCTGAATACAAAGCAGAAGTTGTAAAATATGTAAAACAACTACTACGTCTCAACAGATTTCCAAAAGAAGTGGTAAATGGGTTGGTGAATGAATATGAGACAAATAAAAATAAAAATATAATTAACAAAAATAATAATAACAATGGCGATGGTAGGAATGAAAAAACAACAAATAATAGGGATTTTTATTCATTAATATACGTCGAGGGCGTGGCTGACCAAATGAGAAAAACATTGGCGCGAAATTTAAATGTAGGCGTTGGTTTCAAACAAGCGAAAACTATTGGAAATTTTTTCACGAGACTAAAAACCAAAATTGCAACTGAATATCAATTTGGCGTGGTCTACAAAATACCTTGTAAAGATTGTGTGGCCCAATATACGGGTCAAACAAAACGTTATCTAAAAACTAGATTAGATGAGCACAGGAGAAATTGTTTTTCGCAAAGAACAAAACAAGTAACGGGGAAATGCGCTCTGGTAGACCATGCTATAAAAAATAATCAAGAGTTTAAATTTAATGAAACAAAAATACTTGACAGAGAAAAAAATCTTAATAAACGGTTGACACTAGAAATGCTACACGTACAGCAGGCTAAAAATAATGTTAATTTCAGGACTGATACTATGTACATTATTAAAATATACACCAACGTCTTAAAACATAGCTTAAAAAATAAGGATAAAACTTAATCATAAAATACATTTTTCTAATCCTTAAAAATAATTTTTTTTTATTAAAAAAACAAATTGCACTAAAATAAATTTAAAATATTTTACTTAATTAAACAATAAAAAACCTTGACTTTGGTAAGTGTCTTAACTTGCTAATACTTTACTTAAGTAGTTCCATGGGTGTGGTTCACGTAGAACATTTGTTCTTAGTTTTTAAATAAAGTTTTATATAATTTATTTTTTTATCTTTTGACGAAATCTATGTGCTTTATGTTGCCCTTACGTTTTCATTTTTTTGCCATGTATCTAAAATTTTCTTAATTCGCATGTAAGTAATTTATAATTTTTGTTATTTCTGATTATTAAATTGTAATGTTTTGTAAATACTGTTGAGCTCCTGAGGAAGGCTCATGTGGAGCTCGAAACCGGTCGACCTGAGAATTTAAATAAAATTTTGTGACTGCAATCCAGAAATTTTTATTACCTCATTTTTATATTATATTCAAGTGTAGAGTATATCATAATACAAAAAAGTATATCCTATACTCTTACAAATTGATTACGTTGGGGTCACTGCGCTTAATACTTCATTTTCACTCTCGGAACGACAGACCTCCCGAATCCTGTTCTTCATGTTATCCCTCGTGGTTAGACCTAACCTAACGCCATCAGCATGTAGAATCCTTCGAGGTTCGAAAACACCATTTTATCACATTCAAAAACTATATGCAAGTGGGACACATTGATTAAAAGTAGCAAATGTCAAATTAAATAAGTGAAACACAGGAATAAGTAACGATTAAGGTGCAGAAAATATTACTTGGAACATTTAAACAAATTTTAGTATTTATTTCGTAAATAACACCTAATATAAAAAAATGTTTTCAACAAAAGTTTGAATACGTATCCAACGATACAACTATGACCTAGATTTCCATTTGAAATTCTGAACCTGAGTGTAGTTACGCCTACTTGCGGTAAATTCCGAAAACCGAGACTACTGCCAATATATTCTTCAGATAGGATTATGTTATGTTAGTTTCTTTTCCTGAACTTCTAGGAAGTTATGGTACTGAACAAAAAGCCATGGATGGTTGGTATGAAACACCCAGTATAAAACATATGTCCTAAACTGGTTCGTTATTGAGTTACACCTACTTGAGTTTTTTAGTTATTTTTATTCAAGAAGATAACAGAAAACGGGATTGTTTAATTGCAAATATAATAAATGTTTAACATGATCTCCACGAGTAGCAACATAGGGCCAGTTTTACAATCTCTGGTTAAAATTTCAACTGTTGGTTAAATAAACAAAATTGAATCGAAATAAACTGTCAAATGATACATAGATCTTTGCTGTCAATAATCCGATTCAATATTGTTTATTTAATTAGTAGTTAAAATTCTAACCGGAGATTGTAAAACTGGCCAATAATGTACTAAACTCGTCTTATCAAGATATTTTTGAATAAAATATTAAAAAACCTCAAGTAGCTGTAACTCAGTAACAAAATATTTTAAGACATGTTTATATAATTTTTTTCCTTATTCTTAGTCGCCTGTGTATAGAAAGCTCGCCATTTTTGCTTCACACTGTATACGAGGTCTGTCTATTAAATAACGAGATTTATTTTTTCCGGCTTCCCTGTAAACTTGCCAACATTGCAGTATGTTATATTAATTTATCATCTTCCCTCCATTCACGGTTAAAATTTCAACATAATTAGGCAAACCGTTCGGCAGTAGCCTTTGATTGAAGTTAACTGCTTTCTCCTACTCCGCGGAATTATGTTAGTGTCAATATGAAATTCTATGTGAAGCTTGAAAAATCCGCTACAAAAATGTACGATTTGTTGAAGAATGTGCATGGCGATGAGGGTGTATGTAATACTCAAGTTTTGAAGCAGTGTAGAAGATTTAAAGAAGGAAGAAAAGATATCGGAGACGATTAGCGTCTCAGCCGTGCACTGACATTGTTTTCTTCGAAATCCGATTGATTGTTCACGTCGATTGGGTGCCTGAGGGGCAGTTCGTTAACCAGGTATACTACAAGAAGGTTTCGATAATCCTTCATGCACGGGTGAGAAGAAAAAGGGGAGAAATGTAGAAAAACGTCTCATGGATTCTGGAGAACGCGCCGAAACAAAGCGCCCTGTCTATCAACACATTTTTGACGAGAAACAAAATCACCTTGTTAGTACATCAACCTTACTCACCTGACTTGGCCATGTGACTCGCTTTTATTCCCAAATTTTAAATCTACGTTAAAAGGCACCAAATTCGGGGCCGAGGTGCAGTTATAAAAAAGCGCCTGAGCTTATGAACAACCTAACAAAAAAGGCATGCAAGTATTGCTTCCAACAATGGAATATTCTTATCGGGCGGTGTAGGATTCGGGAAAGAGAGTACATTGAGCGTAGTAATATTTCTCTTGTGAAATTTCATAAATTGTTAATGTTCTAATATCAATCTCGTTATTTTGTAGCCACACCTCGTAATGTGTGGCGAAGGATGATTGTTTCGTAACTATTGTGGTATGAAGATGTATGGTTAGTAAGAATGTTCTTAAGAAATGGAGTAGCTCAGCTAAGCTGTTACGTATGAATGCTATGATAAATGTGGACGAGGCGAAAGGAATATGTTTGGATAGGAATATGGGGCGAAGGATGATTGTTGCGTGAGTAACTATTATTGGGGTACAAATGCAGTATTTCGCTACCAATAATAGCATACTTTAATATGTTAGCAGTAAGGAACATTTATGCTGTATGATGCACGGTTAGTAAGAATGTTGTTAAAAGAGTGAAGTGGATTACCTGAACTCTTATTCTTATTGTCGTTACTATTGTTTTCGGATTTGTGCTACCCCATCACGTGGGACGCGTATGTGTGCATTCATTTCATATGTTAGGTACAAGTTTCATATTCCAGTGTTACTTTTACAACACTTTTAAATGCACTGGGTAAAAGTGAAGGACAAGTATAAAATAAGTTTTATTTATTCATATTCTTCCCGGATGCTGTCTCTTTTTGGATCGGGTCTTACATCGTTTGATTTGCATATGATCCGTGATCCGTGTGTTGCTTGCAACCGTGCGTGTTGTGTTTCCTAGAAACCTGACGTGCCTGTCCCATGTCTCGTGCCGGACGACACGACAACCTACACCCGTATATACATCCTACACACGAAATATAGCCGTATAGACCAAACTGAATGAGAATAGGATTGATCTGCGCCTTATGTGCACACGCTAGCACTAAGGGCCAGTTGCATAAAACTTTGTTAATTGATCATGTGTTTAATTGCAAATTGTAATCATAGTTACGTATCAAAAATACATTGGAAAATAAGCTTTGTCAAAGTTAACAACATGATTAAAGTTAACAATGTTTTTTGCAATTGGGCCTAAGTGCACAAATTTGGAGAATCCATGACCAAGACTGCTGCCACATGATTAAAAGTTTGTATCTTGATTTCTGTTTCTACCCCTGATTATTGAACTTGAAAATGAGTCTACGTTGCATATGCGGAAACAAACTAAAATTGCATCGGATGTAGTTAAAATAAAATTATTGCTTCGTGAGCCAAATTTAATTATATGAAAAAAAAAAATAATATATATTGCTCCGAGCATTTTGAGAATAGTGATTTGCACTTGCGCCCCTTCTTCTTAATTCACATTTTAATTGTTCTAATTTCCAAGTATTTTATATTTATCCATATATATTCCTTCCAGCACCAACCAAAACAAACAACTGACATCTGCCAGTGAGGAATGACATGAAGAGTAATGGTCCCTTACTTATTTGCTGCCATCTACGTCAAGTTTTCACGGATTACTCCCATTACCTACGTAAATAGTATTGATCATGGGATACTTAGTTTCATTAAACGTGAAGATTTTATGGTGAAAGTCTGCAACTTACACAGAAAAAAAAAAGAATTGAAATTTTATGTAATTATAATTAGATATTATTTTATTAGGCAATATGTCTAATAATTTAGTATAATTTACAAATCTTAATTTAGCATTTTAACTAATCCGAAATAGATACTAAATATTTTGTAAAAAAATCGTTAATTTAAATATGGAAATAGTTATTTTAATTACTTATATTATTTAATTTTACTATAATTTGGGTTAATTATTTTTGTCCTACAATTTTCAGTAATTTATTTAATGAATTAGGTAAGTAAATGGAAAATTTAAATATATATTTAGTTAATTTCTTTATTTATGTTTAGTTCAATACCAAATGTAGTAATTTAATCTAATTTTGTATTTAATTTTACTGCAATTTCTTATTACAAATTTAGAAAATTTAACTAAATCAACTTAGATAATTTAATGAAAACATATTAGTAGGCTGAAAATTAAACATTTGTTTAGTTAATTTAACTACAGTTTAGTATAAATACTACAGGTGTGACAACTTCCCACATGTATTTATATTATATTGATGTCAACGCTACCACATAACATTTTGGAACTAAGAAGACAAATTATATATCATTGTTTACTCCGGGCATATATGTATACGAAGCCTACGGCAAAATTACTGATAATATAATTCATATAGTACTCTTTACGTAAGAACGGCATTGCGCAATGAGAAAGTATATGTTTCTTGAAGACATACGTAAATGAAGCAGTTTCTTTTTACTACACAGGTTACAGAATCTGTTCCTGAGGTGACATTATGTTGTAACTCTATTCAGGAAATAATTTGGAATTATCAACATTATTCGTGTACATTGGCGGGTATTTTAACATTTTTTTTCACACGCGTTGATTAATGCCATTAAAAAAATCGTTGTGGCAGGCACAATACCTCTCGCCATTTCCATATTAGGCTATAAAAGTATTGTAAGTATTTAATATACTTGGTACACACAAAACACATATTTTAAAATACTAGTACTTCCGGCTGTCCAATTGTTACCTAAATATAATCAGCTCTTTACAGTAATGTCATGTTGAGGAAACCGCAGTTAAACATGTCTTAAGTCTTACAGTAGATATTTCAGAAATCGTAATTCTAACATCCAAATACACATACACACACTCACACACACGGAAATAACCGTAAAAATGTTATAATCGGATCTAGGGACTTTAAAACGTACTTATCAACTGAAATCTGTATATGCGATTTTTAGCATATTTTCAATACCTACCTCTCTTAACGAAAGGTAAAATTGATCAATTTGTTATCACATTCTACTTGATATGACGTGCCAGGTTAATTATTTTTATATAAGTTTTTGTAAAGTAGGTACATTTTGTGTACAGGTGAACATGAAAATCTGTGACGCAAGGGTTTAAACATGATAACTATTTTTCTGCAAATACTATCTGTTCCAGAAAAAATGTGAGATCATTTTTATTATACAATTTTAGAGAATAAAATTCTGAATTTTTTATTGCTAAAATGCTGAAATTTGTTGACTTAGTACTTAAAAAGACAAATTTAGTGTGCCTTAATTGAAAGAATGACTGTCTGACTTGATGTTCATTGTTTTTGGAAATATTCGCTTACTTACATAATTCATTATACATACATGTGTTATTGAACTTCGGGTAAAATCTTCAAGAGCATAATTTATAGCAGCGACCTCTTTATATATATAGTGTTAGAAAATAAGTGTCACAAATTTTGAGGGCATATAGTACTGCTCAAAATGATTAAAAAAAGTTTAATCTTAAAAGGTGACAGAACCATATGAGCTGTTATACCAAATTTCATCCAAATTGAATAAAGCGTTCTGTTATTATAGGTAAAATTAATTTTTTTTTTGAGGAACTTTGAAGCAGAATACTGGTTAACTGGTACGCTTTCCGGTTTCAAGTTTAGTTAAATCGTTTTATTTTAGCCCCAGGAATCTGTGGTTAAGCCATGTCCCCTTATTTGAGAGATACCCTGTACATATAGTTTTTCACTTAGTGCAGCTAATAACCTTGTACCCGTCACGAGTTGTTCTTCCAAATACATGTGTAGAGCATACTAAATGAAACATGTTACAAAAGTCCAGAGCAAGTTTATTAGCTGTCACTGTCAAATAGAGAGTTTACGTAAAATGGCCAATGGATATCACTAAACAAGATGCAGACTGTGAAGACTTAATTTTACACAGATACTTTTTACAACTCAAAATATTTGAATTTGTCAGACTGCACTGGCAAAAACTGACGATCGTAGTAAGTGAAAGAAAGTGCGCACTCAGTAAGGTTCAGTTCACTCAACAAGTATAAATGAAACACGCAAAACTTATCTAGTACGCACTGATTGTATAAATGGAAAGAAGTGCAAAAAAATATCGCACTAACTATATAAATGGGAAACGCTGCAAGTTTGAATAGTTTCGGAAGTTTTATTTTGGTTTTGATATGAAGCGAAAGAAACTTTTTTCTAAATGAAATTTGTATTGAATACGTGTTTGGAATCGGAACCATAGTTCATAATAAGATGTCGTGTAAAAAGCAATTAGAGTGTTGCAGCTTGTGGAAGGGCATGTAACTGTCAAAACGTAAATCCCGATGGTCGCTGTGTTGATCCCGGGCCGCTGACAGCGCGAGTTAGGCGAGATTACGGCCGACCGGATCTTACAATGTTTCCTCTTCCTCCGCGACTGACGTCTAACATCCACAACACAACATCAATACCAGAGACGAAAGACGCCAAGTAGTCACTAAGGCGCTTACAACATCATCATCATTCCGCAACAAATACTAACTTGGGAACAACAAACAGCATAAACAATTAACAAAAAAAAAATATGTACCTATATACAGGGTGTTTCAGGACTAGTGTAAAAAAAATTAATAACATATTCCTGAGCTAATTTTGAGCAAAAAATGTCATATGAAGGTATGTCCGGAAACTTTTCGTTACAGAGTTACAGGCCTTTAAAAGTGCACCTCATCTGACATATTTTTATTAATAACTCTGATACTAGTTGCACTAAAATTTTGAAACTTGATACGAGGATACTACTTATTGAAATATATAAACTTTCTTTTGTTTCTATATGTCAACCAGAGGCGTCTCATATGGGGAAGTCATGAAGGTTTTTATCCTTATTTTTTTTTACCTATTAACATTTTTTTCATTTTTGAATATAAAGTGTTACAAATAATTTAAAAATACACAAAAATGTACTTTTGATAAAAATTGATAAACGCGGTAGTTTTTGAGATATTTTAACTTTTAGAAAGTGTCATGTATCCATAATAGTTAGTTAACAATTAAAAATCAATCAATTTGCCATAGAAAATAGAACAAAATAGAAAAGCGACATAAAATCTGTTTATAACTATTGTTTAATTACCTTATTTTCAATATTAGTAATTTTTTTGCAAATTAAAAAAAAGTTTAAAATGTTAGTGTCGGTGAATATGTAGATATGGTGTTTATTTATAGATATTGTAAAAGTAATGGTTGACGTAGTCCAGAGAATATTGACGTGGACATCAAAGAATGAATTTGTGTGAATTTCATTGTTTCTTAATTGTTACCTAAATTTTTTGCATAATTGATTTTTTCTAAACATTAAAATATCTCAAAAACTACTGCGTTTATCAAATTTTATCGAGAGTACTTTTTTGTGTATTTTTGTATTGTATGTAATATTTTATAGGTAAAGTTGAAAAAATGTTAATAGATCAAAAAATAACGATAAAAAACCTTCATGACTTCCCCATATGAGACGCCTCTGGTTGAGATACAGAAACAAAAGAAAGTTTATATATGCATTTCAATAAGTAGTACCCTCGTATCAAGTTTCAAAATTTTAGTGCAATTAGTATCAGAGTTAATAAAAATGTGCTTGATGAGGTGCACTTTTAAAAGCCTGTAACTCTGTAACGAGAAGTTTCCGGACATACCTTCATATGACATTTTTTACTCAAAATGATGTCAGGAATATGCTATTAATTTTTTGACACTAGTCCTGATACACCCTGTATAATTGCAACGCGGTCCATAATCAAGTGTATTAAGTAATCAAATATGTTTTAAATGCGGTGTGTTTTGTAACTCGTCGTGGTAATTTTAACATCCTGTTTAAATTTTTCCCCAATAATAGTAGACACTGAACCAAAAATTTGAATGACAGATAATACATTTGTTTCTAAAGACTACAAATTTAGCAGGTTATTAAAATTAACGTACATATCAGTGGTACCAATGGCGTGTATTCTGTATCGTATAATGTTAATTTTAACAGCCTGTTAAAATTTTTTTGAAAAAGTTAAACAGAATGTTAAAATTAATATGACAAGTTACAGAATACGAATACACCCCAAAATTTATAACAGGTCTATTTTTAAACTAAGGGCCGAGATATCCAGCGCCTAATAACTTTATTTGAAGAATAATAACTATGGATACAATTGTATCAACTATATAAATTAATAAAGAAATTATTCGCCAAATAAAGTTATTAGAAGATGGATATCTCGGGTATGTAGGTAAAATCTTAATAGCATATAAAAATAATTTCTTTTATTTCTCTTCTGGATTTGCAATTTAATTTTTGTATTTATTCCACCTAGATTATTCAAAGTATATAGAAAGATTAAAAAATTAATGTATTTTATTCCAATGTATTTTTAAATGCTTGCCATGGTAATTAGTTAGTTAGGGTGATTAAAGTTTTGCATAAATATTATCGATCAATATGTTATAAAATGAAAATGTCTTACGAAGTATTTCTTCAAATAACATGCTTTTAATATTGTGTTTAAATTAAAAAAATCTGAATAGATACAATGTTTTTCAGTCATTTTAAAAATTATTAAATTATATTTCACACCAATTAGTAACATTGACGTTATATATTTTATAAGAGAAATTTACACAACACAGATCAAGCGAGTTGCATAGAATACCGTTTTATGGAAATCGATAAGACTTGCATTTACAGACTTTCTATAATTTATAGATCTTTAAGTTTATGAAAATTTAAAAGAATGCCTAGAATATCAGCAATATACTTATGATCCAAATAACAAAGCTACTACAAGTACTACTGTCTAAAATGTATGTACGAGATTCGCATATGTAGAAGGAAAGGGCACCATTTCAGGAAAGTTGATAAAAGTACTTTGAAAAATCAGTCCGCCGTGGTAGTTCGGTTTTAATTGCTTGCACATCATAGCCAGACAACAGAGTTTAATTAAGTCCACGACCACGTTTACAAATAGACAAACAAACATTACCTTCGTACTCTCAAACGATACGAGATCAAAATGTTTGGAAGTGACTTGAAAAGAACATAAATATTTCTTCTCTTTGCCGGGCGTATCTTTCGTCTCACGGACTTCACCGTCTTACAATTACAAGCTTCGCTTTCTCTCTTTGACTGACAAGACTTTGCAGATTTACATCTATTTTTATTCAGACCAAAATGGAGAAACAAAATATTATCTCTACCAACACGCTCATACGAATATGCCTCAAATGGAATAGGATTATGAAATGCCAAAGTTATGACGATGAAGAAGCTTAGACTTTATAAACATTAAATTATAACATTATAAAATTTGTTCTCTATATCTAATAATAAAATTAAGCTACTTTTGTGCTTAGGAACTACTATCTTCAAGGTTTGTAAATATTAAAAAAAAAAATGAATACATATAACATTATCAGCAGTATTATACAAACAACAACAACTTTTAGATTCTCAAACTTCAAAACATATAGGTGAGTCGTACACATAAATACATTCGTTTACATAATTTTGTGTTTAAAATATGAAAGATCATGTTGTAAGTGTGATAGAGCTCATATACACCGATTTTTCATACTTGACCGTTGCGTCATTAATTGCTGAACAGCAAAATAACAAGTAATGGTGTGTTTATCTCTGTCTTACTTATGGTTTCCTACATTCTGTCTTCGATACGTATATCTAATATACTAACATCAAACTATGAAGTAAAATTATTTTGTAGATACAGAAGAAGGTATAAGTGAATACCGAAACGTCGATTTTGTAAGAAAAAATCCGTATGACTGAAATTTCGAGTATTTATTAAAACCTTAAAAACAAGATGTTTGACTTGCACTAGCTGACCGAGTTTGGTTCTGCCAAACCGAATATAAATTCCTTCGAAATTAATTGTACAGGGTGGAACAAATTTGAGTTCCTTATATGAAAAACTTTATTATGCACGGAACAGAAAATTGATGTAGATCTTTATGGGCCAACTTTAATAGGTACCACAGGAATTTTCAATTGTCTTTTATTTTTGAGCTAAAAAAATGTAAATACAAATTATTGCAGAATGCAATGTGATATACTTTTAATTTTTCAAATATGCTAAAAAACAATTTCATAACTAAGCAAACATTTACTTTTAAAGTTCAAGTAAAATAACGAACGAGAGAAAATGATTATATTGTAAAACGAAAATTTAATATATCTTTTAGTTTGAAAAATAGGCAAAAAGTAATGGTTTCGTATTTTTACTTATAATTTTGTTGTTCCGTAATTTGTTTTTGTGAAACAAAAACAGTCTCAAAGACAGAAAGGTTCAATTTGATTTGAATGTGATTCTTAAATTAATTATAGAAGTACATATTTGTAATACATATATTTTCGATCATTATTGGATGTTTTGGATTCAACGTAATAGTAAATAAATAAATACATATGATGTATACGATCATGGGTACAAATTGGCGAATCAGTTATGAATCACTTTGTTTTCAATAAAGATGCAGAACTTACATCATATACAGGTTGGTTTTGAACTTAATGTCATAAATTTAAATGTAAGTAGTATGACATATGTGTAGATTACGAAACAGAAATTCGAAAAAAGAAAATTCGACTTTTCTTAAGGAAACTTTTTTTTTACTGCTGTTTTAATTAATATTTCATTAAAAATATGGTTATCCAAAACAGCATTTTTAACGAAAATAATTGTGTAATAGATTAAATATTTCATTATTTTTCTCGGAAGTGTTAGTGAAAAGTGACTTTTACAGTGCTCTTGTTCTTAAAAAAATTAATTCTAAATAAATAAATAAATAAATATATCATCACGGCATATTACCCATTACTGGGTGTGTCAGTATCTACAACACATGTAGACATCGGTAATGATGAGGATATATTTTACCGTGCGGGCGTTTACCAGGCGTCACCTCGCGGGCACTCATTGCTGGCGTGGAGAGTGCACCACAGAGGTCACTTTTGTGCTATTAAAAATACGAAATATTTGGCGTCGGTCGGGGTCGAACCCGGTTCCCCAGATTCGCGACCAGACACTCAGGCACGCAGCCACGGAAACCCTTTAGTGGATATGTTGCTAATTGTTGGTGAAGTGGGAAAAAACGCAGTTTTATCAACAGGTCTGTATACCGAACGGTATCCTGAAAGACGCTAGCTTGATCGCAGGATGTTTATCACAGTGACACAACACAGGGAATTTAAGAAGAAATAATAGACGAGATGGCAGCGGTCGCAGACTACACCACAACATTGAAAATGAAGTCCTAGACTTGAGTTCTGAAAGATATTTTAATAATTCGAATATCTCCTATTGTAGGAGAAATATCTCACTTGACTGTTCTGAATATTTTACATAGGAATGATTATTATCCATTCCATTTTCAGCGTGTTCAAGGATTAATGCCTGCTGATCACCAAGCTAGAATGATATTTTGTCAGTGGATTCTGCAACAACATGCTGCAAATTTTAATTTTACTTCGCTCAAAATATTTAGTAACGAAACAATTTTTACAACGTGACACTGTGCATAATTTCCATAATTCACATTATTGGGCTCAACAAAATCCACATGTTGTGGTAAGAAGTAGTTTATAACACAGATTTTCATTAAATGTTTGGCTGGTATCTTAAACGGCAATTTACTTGGACCATACATACTCCCCAATAGATTAAATGGTGACCAGTATTTGGAATTTTTGCGAAATATTCTGCCAGAATTATTAAAAGATATTCCTTTACATATTCGTCAACATGCATGGTTTCAGCATGATGGTGCTCATTTTTCATAAAATGCGCGGCAGCATTTAAATAATACCTATGAGAACAGGTGGATTGGCCGTGGAGGTCCTGTATCATGGCCACCAAGATTACCTGACCTCAATCTCTTGGATTTTTATCTGTGGGGTCATTTAAAGTCCTTGGTCTATGATAACCAAAACTCCCCCTAAAAATGTTGAAGAAGTGAAGATGCGGATTCACAATTCTGTAGATTAACAACAAAATCATATGTACCTGGCATGTAGTGTCTCACTAATTCAACAATGTGCATTGTGCGTAGCTGTGGGAGGGGATATTTTTGAACAATATGTATGAGTTTTGTGTTTATTCTTGAGTAGATTTTTAAGGTAAATTTTTATTTTCATATTAATATTGTTACATGAAAATTCAAAAGTTTCTAAATATTGTTGCTATTTATTAGTTTAATCCTTGCTGTTTTTTTTTTCTTTTAATAAAAATAATTCAACATAATATTAATCTTTGCTATGGTTCATTGAATTCTCAAAATAAATTACGTTAGAAATAATAAAGATTTGATTAAAGTTATGTTTTTAGTTACAGAGGAATGAAAATTCATTGCCAATGGTCCAACGGTACCAAAAATGTTAGTTTAATAAAAACTACCCTTATATACGATTTTTTAAAAAAATTCTTTTTGTTTCCTAATCTACACATGTCATACTACTTACCCTTAAATTTAAGATATTAAGTTCATAACCACCCTGCATAATTTATAGAACGCCAATAAAGAAACACATGGACGAAAAAGAAATAAAACTATCAAAAATAAAAAGAACGTCGAAAAAAAAATCAAAGAAATTACAGCAAAATACAGCAGTCATTCCTGCTTTATCTGCGTTGAACATTACGTACATCGTAGATCTAAATCTAGACAATTGAAGAGCGGATACACTGCAGTAAAAAATAGTTGCCAGAACGACTGCAGTACTGAATGTTACGAAAGATTGGGACAATTTATTTGCCATACTTATATGAAATCGTTGTTTTACCCCAATGACTAAAATTAACATTTTTTTTTATTGTCTTTTATATATTCGAAATATTAATATCCCTACAATCGTTGCCTTTTAAAAAGTAATATTCCGCTATATGCAATTAATATTATTAGTTTTTATAATAAAATGTTTTATGTTATTATTTTAAATTTCGCCATCTTACATTAACAAACTTCTCTATTTGGTTTATAGGAACGCGTATTTAAAATATTTCTTGTTGTGTTAGTTGTATACTTTTGTTGAATAATACACCATAGAAAAAATATTGTATATTTCGTAGCCACGGTCAGATTGTCAAATTGTCGCTGACTTAAAGTTATTGCAAAATCTAGCTAAACCATATTATTTTTAGTTAATTTATAAAACTGAAACATGAATTTTTTGAAATCTTATCAAGTCGGGGCCTTTTCGATAAAAAATATATCGAATTTCTTGGGTAAGCATTATATTTCCCTTGGAAATAATTAAATTGTGCCACACACCTCGGTGTTGTGAATAAATACTGGTAGTGGGGATTTTGATAAAGAGCGATGTAAAATAGAGGCGAAGAAAAGCAATTTCAGTGGCATAAATCATTACAATGCGTTGTGTTTTTCGTAATGAAGTGAAGTATTAGTTGAGGGTGGGGTGTTTAAGTTGCAGCAGCGACTGCCCGGATTTAATCGGGCGATTTCACGAGCCGCTGCTTCGAACAAGCAAGATTTGTAGCCGGCATGCGGGCAAGTCAAGCTGCACCTCAGGATTCACGCCATGCGAAGAAGGCACCACCCTCAACTGAGAAAATTAAATCTTTAAATTTGAACAATGTTCAGCTATAACTATAAACTAATTTTAATACCGCACTGCAACGGGCCCGTGTGCGAAAAAGCAATGCAGTACCTCAGTGCAGTCGTGTTGCTGCCACGTTGCGGCCGTGAATCTTCACTTTTTATATTTTTGATAACTGGCGTGGTTGTACTACTGTTTACGTAATAAGGAGTGTAGCAGTGTTTGTGTGCCTAATGGATCCGTGCGGCCATGGTGCAGCTGTACTATGTGTGTGTGAGTGCACGCGCGTATGTGTGTGTGTGTGTGCGTGTATGTGTGTGTTAATTTAAAATACGTTGAAAGTATTAGAATTTAAAATTTGCCGTCAATGAACACAATTTTATATTTAAAGGCTTAGATAATAATTCTACAAGACATATACCTACTTATCTAGCGAGATATTTGTTTATTGGTGAATTCAGATTATTAGAAATAAATTTTTCAAATTTAGTTTTTGTGTAAAGATGTTTTTTGAAATTTATAATGGTTGTCTAAAGTATGATGTAATTGTAAAATTAATATCTACAACAAAATTCAAGCACAAATAAAGGATACATGAAAAAAACCAGATGTCGCTATATCTTTAAAATTTATTTCTTTTATATTTCAAGTCTTAACTCTGATACCTATGTATTTAAGACCTTAAAATTGGGAAAAACTGCTTAGTGTTACGTACGTGATCTTAGTCTGGGTACACGCATGTACAAATTACGGTAACAGAACACCGTCGCGTAACTTAAACGCGTAACAGTGTGGACGGTATATCGTAACAGTGTAACACCGTAACATCGTAACAGAACAGCGTTCCATCCGCTGTCGAGTTTCTAGCGTCGCATCAAAGAAATGTTACGCGCTCATGCTACATCCCTTATTTGCGAGTGTGGACAAGTCAGAAACAAATTATTGACATGGAACGGAGAAACGTTCGAGTAACTGATCGTGGCGAGTTTACGTTACGGTAGACACTAAAAAATAAAGTGACGTCGCGCGTAGTAGAAAATTGTTACGTGGCGGTGTTCTGTTATGATAATTTGTACATGTATGTACCCAGCCAACTATGATGCGGTGTTCCGTTACGATAATTTGTACATGTGTGTATCCAGCCTATCACAGGTTTAGCGTACAAGGAAGAAACCGACGTTTTTGCTGGATAAAAATACGTTGCCGAATATTTTGTACAAAATTTCCTTTTCATTTTGTTTTCTACATAATAATTCAGTTTTTGTAAAAAAAAAAACCTTTTACACCTCACTACCTTTGTTAAGGGAGGTATAGGGTTCGTACTAAAGATTGCATGTCCAGATTTTGGTAAATGGCCATTTTTAATGTCCCTAGAATCCGATTTTAACATTTTCAAGATAATGCCTGCATGTATGTCTGTGCGTGTGTGTGTATATAAGTGTATGGTTTTTATCAATGCTCTAACTCAAACACGATCAATCAAAAAATTCTGAAACCTTGTATTTCTATATTATTCTAATATAAAAAGAAGCCATTGGATTTTGGTGTAAATCAGTTAACCGGAAATGGCATTTTATTTGAAGCTCAAAATAGTTTTTCTTCGAAAAATATATTTAGATATATTTTTCAGTTGACTGTTTATTATTGTTATATTAATATATAGGAAATCATTCATTAATGACCCCCAATAATGCATGATTTTTTATTAATAAACGATTTTAGTACGTAACCATAGATACCATATACCATTGCTGAACAATTGTCAATCATAAATATATGAACCACTGAAATATATACTAACTGGAATGCGCGTACAAACCGTGACTGTGAAGCATATTGAAAGCCTGCTGCTGGAGTAGTCGGCGAACATCGAGACAGTTCGTGAGTAGACGGAAGCCTGCTGCTGGAGTAGTTGGCAAACATCGAGACAGTTCGTGAGTAGACGGAAATTATTTTGTGTGGCGCATGTTTAAATAAATGAAGCATAATATGAAAACAAAGCGATCAGCTATGATACGAGTTATTCGGCTAGGTTCGGTTCGGCACGAACGTGCGCGAACAGGACCAGCCATTATTGTTCAATGAGCTTCAGTGCAGCGTACGCTGATAGGTAGAGTATGCGAGTTCCAGTTAGTATATATTTCAGTGACATGAACACATAAACGCACATACACCCAAACACTCAAACAAAGACTTATGTGTCAGACGTTACTAACTTAAAAAATTTCGTTATGGAATAAAAATAGATTTTACAATTCAGTAAAATATGGTTAACTGAAAAATATTGTTCGCGTTAAAATGACTCAATCATTAGTCACCGTCATTATCACACTTGATAGTTAAATAACTATTTTTCGCGATTTATGTTATTATAAGATTAAAGATTAGTAAATTTTCTACAGATATGAATTCATACTTTTTCTATATATTTTGTATATAAATATATAAAATAATCTGTTCTATAAATCCCGGAGCCTATATTTTGATGATAAACACAATTACTTAGTTACACAGTTCAGATTACAAATGTATGTAACATACATATGCTGGTCACAACAAATATTTTTATATAATTTGAAAGAGCGCAAATGTATTTTAAAATTAAAAATATGATGTGGCCAGCATTTGACCTCCCGCCAATTCCATGTTTAAAATAGCAGTGAGCTTTAAGTAAAGTATAACTTCCGGTTGATCATTTGTAAATAAAATCTAATTTGTTGTCCAATAAATAGAAAAGTCTATAATACGAAATTTTGGATTATGTCTTATTGTTTTTCGTCAAAAACTTGTTAGAGCTCCAAATTAAGTACTACATCCGATTTATCATATATGGTTAAAATCTAATATGTTGTTTTAAATATATATGAGTTTTAAATACCAATTTTGAGAAGTTTTGCATCATATTTTAATAGATTTTAAGGAAAAATCGTCACACACACAATATTATAAAAATCAGCATCAATTTCCAGGTGCTCTAAAACGCAATCTGTGTAAGTTCTTCGTCGTACATGATCCATTTCGTAAATGTGTAGTTGTAAATTAATATTGATTTATATTGCTACAATCATAGAAAAAATAAATCAGATCATCACGTTCATCTAATATTTATGTATGATGAAAAATATATTATTTTTAAAAACCATAATTTCATTAGAATTAAATATTTTATTATTATATTCTCCTTAAGACGGCTTCATTATTAATTTTAATGTACTTACTTCCTGACAGTGACATTTGTTGAAATATGTCAAAATTATTATTAACGTATTGTTTTTGTTTGAAGCATAGGCTGGTGGATGTATAAAAATAAATTACTTTATGAATTCATATTTTAAGTTATTTAAAGCTATTTATATTCAATGTATTTTTTTCAAGAAAAATTGTTAAAAGCTTGTATAAGTGATACTTCCGGTTATCCGATATACACTAAAACTAATGAGCTCTTCTCACATTAGTATAGAATGGGTATACAAAATTTAAAATTTTTCTGATTGATAATATTTGAGTAATCGTGTCCACACGATCCACACACACACACACACACACACACACACACACACACACACACACACACACACACACACACACACAGAGAGAGACACACACACAGACACACACACACACACACACACACACACACACACACACACAGAGAGAGAGAGAGAGAGACACACACAGACACACACACACACACACGCACACACATACCTACAGACATCATTATAAAAATGTTAAAATTGGATTCTGGGGACATCAAAACGTGCTTATTCACTAAAATCTCTATATCTGATTTTTAGCACGATCCCTATACCTCCCTTACCTAGAGTAGCGGGAGGTAAAAATAGGTACCTATTCCTTGTTTTGAAAATAAAGTGGCATATTAGGTTTTTCTCTGTGCTCTTCAAATTTAAACACATGGAATATTTTAATTTTACCGTACTTATAGAATGTTGAATCCCTGCCTAGAGGATTCTATAAAAGGAAATGTACTAGGATGAAACCGCGTGGAATCATTTGGGAAGTGTTTGTTTGGTTTCCGCGAGCGGGCATCCAACCACTATTTGCATGCACCTTCGCTGATACGAATGGATATTCATATTTTACATTTAACGTGCATCCGATGTTCCCGTTTTCTAATTGGTTTCGCGTCGCTCCAGATCTGGAGATAAATCATGCGGCCAGCGGACGCTCGATACAAATTTCCACCAGCATTAATATTACTCTTTCTCTTCTCCAGCCAACTCTACCAATCCAATTGTTCCGCTTTCATACACCAACGTCTAAAGATGAATTTCTCAATGTTTATTTGTTTCTCAGTCCGAAAGCTTCCACCGTTTCTTTCTGTGGTACAGAAAATATAAGCTTGAGAAAGAAATGAATATTGGCAGAATATGTTCAAGCACATAATGTTTTTCGATTTGAATTTGCCTACCAAATTGAGTGACATGCATTAAAATGCTAAAATAGCAAGCATTATTACCTGTATTCAATTTGTTCAATGTCTCAGTTCGATTAATTTCAAATACATTCAAAAATTGTTTTTTTTTACCTCTCGCTAAGAGAGGTATTGGATTCATTCTAAAAATCACATATCCAGATTTTAGTGAATAAGCACGATTTAAGGTCCCTATAAACCGAATTTAACATTTTTACGATGATGCCTGTATGTGCGTGTGTGGATGTGTGTTTTTGTGTATGTATGTATGTATGTATGTGTGTATGTATGTATGTATGTATGAGTGTATGTGTGTATGTGTGAATGTTGGAGGGACGTTTACTCAAAAACTGTAAGACATTAGACCAGTTTAACTATGAATTTCTCAATTTAACATTCATAGAAAGAGCTGAAAAGGTTTTTGTAACAATTGGACAACCGAAAGTAGTAGTTTCTTTAAAAAAATCTTCTAAATATTATTTTTTGGAAATTTATGTTAATACAAAAAAATATTAAAGAATATAAAATTCTCTATCTAGTATATTGGACATTTTTAATATATCTTTTATAGATTTAGAGATAGAGAGTTATAAATACATAAAATAATCCATTGTATCCATCAAATAGCCCATGGAAACCAGTTGAAAAATTAAAATGTTTGTAAATGACATACATGTCAGTGTCAAAAATCCAGAGAAATTATTGCAGGCTTTTTCTGGGAAGTACATTTAATATTTCCTATTTTATAATTAATTAAATATTTAAAATTATAGATATAGCTGCCGCACGTTAAATTAAGACTCTTCTTGAATGCGGAAAACCTAAAATTCGTACTTGGACAAGTCGAGATATAATAGTAATTATAATATGCTATTTTTATAACAAGGAAAGGACTCCGTCAACATCTAATGTTGGTATAAACAGAAACCGGATTTAATTGTAAGCTAAAGTATGTACAGTAACAGGTCAACTAAACACGCGCTTGCTATACATGTATTTCTTCATATACCTTTCACAAATACCACCAATCTCGTTAATAAATTGGAATAATCTCAAACATTTAGAGAGTAGGAGGAAACTCTTTCATAGGATGAATTAAAAAATAAAGAATAGATGTAATTAGAATATTTTATGTGTACCAGAAATGTTAAATACAATACTTATAGCCTAATATGAAATTGGCGAGAGGTATTGTGCTAGCCACAATAGATTTTTTTTATGTTCTAAATGAACTGAGTAGTGCTGAGGGTAGTCATACCTCATACCCCTCTTTACTTTACTGCATCACCTGCGATATGAATTTAAAATGGTCCGAGATACATATATTATTCAGTGGAAGGAGTAATGTTGTAAGAAGAAATGACCAAGTTGTGAGTTGTAAATGTATTACCTATAAACTTTGAACCTTCGTGGTTAAGACACAAATAATGTCGTATTGGTATTGGAGAAATAATTATTTTTGTTCAGGTGAAATGCTGTTTTTTGATTTTTCATATTATCTATACATATATCAGCTTAGTTCATCTCAATTCGCTTATCAACTGAGCTGAGTAAAAATGTTCCATAATGAATACAGTTATTATTAGCTTTTAGCATTACATGCACAAAGTATTTAATATACATATGCTATAATAATTTTTTTTTTTCACTACTAGCCTAGGAACCCAATATTATTATTATTTACCTTTATGTGATATGAGAAATTGTTTTTCTCTACCGCTTACTTATAACCATGGTAACCTAAGTCAATAATAATTTATTATTAACCTAGGTCTATAATGCAAACTGTCACTTTTCAATCAAACTCAAGCTTCCAAATCCTAATATTATTTAACTTATTAAACTCATGAAAGGTGTTAAGTATATAATTTAAATTTGCCGCTTAATTTTAAATTGAGCTACGCTGCCGCCTCGCCTCGCCTGGCTCCTGGCCGCTGTGCTGTTTTTGTGAAAATAAAATGTGAAACATGTGTAGATATAGGAATGAATAAATCACTATTTTTTCGTATTTAGAGGTAAATATATTTCAATAGATTTATTTAAAAATAATAATAAATTAATAAGGCTGCTGACTGTAACAGCACAAAGTGTTTATATTAAATAATTAAATCAAATACAAATTAAGGCCCATAAGTGAGGTTATCAAACCAGCGAAATGAGCGAAACGTCAGATAAAAACAAATGCAGCCTACTTTGTTTTTGTGAATATTAACAAATAAGTAACGTAATTATTCATGTCAAAATGATTGTTATTATCAATAAATAAAATTCAAATAGGATTTAAGTGCTAGTAGTGAAAAAAATAGTATATAAACCACGGTTGAGAAGATCATTATTGACCAGGCGCCTTGTATCCCTCGGGTTTCCGCCCTCGGGTTACAATATTGGCGCTGGGTCAATAATGATTATCTTCTCAACCTTGGCGTATAATATACTATCTACGACCACCATGAAAAGTTGACATTTGTGCTTTATTTTGTCATCGTAAAGTTGATGATTACTAAGGAACGAGCAAAAAATACTTTACCGCGCGTCTCCCATAGCAACGCGCAGTAAAGTACTCAATTTGCTCGCTTAGATAAATACATATATATGCTGAAATCTTAATTTATTAAAACAATACTTATGAAATCTAAAATATAGGTTAGGTTCATTTTTACGCTACAAACGTGCTACAAATAATATACCTGAAGTTAGCTACGTTACCAATTTAGTTATTTAATTTTATATAACAACTTTTTTCTTCTAGTGAATGTACATTGAATAATATTTAATAATATATTTAATAATACACACTTCCATAATTAACAAACTTATTGGATTTAATTATTGACGGATAATGTTAAAATGGAATGTGTTTTGTATATTTATTCCAGAACTTGAAAACAGCTGACGAGGATAAATTAGATTTTGTGACGTGACAGTCTCACTAGAATTTTCAGTTCTTAACTGCTAGTGTTGATTTTAGCATGGAATAAATGGACCAAAGAGAAGACGATTTCATTTCATTTGATTTTTCCAAAATGTACGCTAGTAATACATTTTCATTGTAATTCTAGATTTTTTTATCTTACACCATTCTATGGATAGGTTATAATTATTTTCGTATAATGCTTTTGATTCTGCAGGTAATAAATTCAAGGAAGCATTTTTCGCAGTTTCAAATATATCTGGAGAAGAGCAGAAAAAATCACTATCTTCACCATTTTCGCAGATTTTTGAGCACATTTTTGATATATGTGTGAAAATTTTTCATAAACAATGATGACAGGATTCCCTGATGATTACTGACTGAATTTTTTATTTATTTAAATATACTTAAATTACTTAGATACTCATATCGTCATGGTTACACACAACACAAAACAGAAATTGGTTGAGGTTGAATTGAACTTACTAAATCGGTATTACTATTTTTTTATTTTGGTTAATAAAGTCGTAGAAAAAATTATGTGTGCATCTCTAGCGTAAAGTATCTTTATTGCTCTCGCTCGATTGTAACGCTCGCTACGCTCGCGCTTCAATTTTCAAACACGGGCAATAAAGATCCACTTTACGCTCTTGATACACAAATAACTATTACCTAAATAACATTAAAATTCTAAGTCAAGATTTTCGAACCATTCAGTTGTCAATTGAATCAAATAAATATACTGGCAACACGAAATTTGCTTAACATGGAAGTCTAACATTGTATTTCGTAAAAGTTGTTCAATAATGTGCGGTTATAAAAATTGATATAATAGAAGTACTCGTATTTATTAGAACCATGATAAACAAATTATTAGAAATAAATGTAACCGTGTTATTAAGAATTCAACCAATAATATTACAACATTTTGTGATCGATTTCTTACTCACCAAAATCGTTCATATTATCCTGGATATTATCAAATAAGTATATGTAAAAACTTCCTTTTTGTTGCTATAAAGTTTGTGTGATTAAAACATAAAATTACACTTGTAGTTCAATTTTCAAATATACACAATTCACAATTATAGCTTCCCTAGATATAAGAATGGATGTTCAAAATTTTCATTAATATCTTGAATATAGAAAAACTCAACTCAATATGTAGAGTCATCAATAATTTTAACGTGCATTGATTTTATGTAATTAAATATGAATTTCATTTTATATCATCCGAAAACAGAAAAAAATCTGATGTGGCCAACACAAAACCTCTCGCTATTTAATTTTTATTAATTTAAACACATACCTACGTATTTACTAATGCTGCAAACCGTATTATGTTCCATGTTCCATTGCATATAACTGTTGCTTTATTTACGATTTTCTTTATTATTTAGGTAATATGTCACTATTATTAATTTGAAGTGATTAATTTTTTGACAATGACGTTTACCTCTCAGTTACATTCATTTGAAAAATAAACTGTGTAACAAAGGAAGTTTGTTTATCTTAGGCTTCGGGATTAATAAAAGATTTTTAAATTTATCTGTCAAATATATAGAAAAAGTATTAATGTATACCTGTACAAAATTCAATAATCTATAAGTTTCCAATGACATAAAATGCGAAAAAATGGCATTTAATGGTATTTTTTGAAGAAAAACCATTATGAGCTTCAAGTAAAGTGCCATTTCCGTTTATCCGACTTACACCAAAATCTAATGGCTTCTTTTCGTATTAGAGTAGGGTAGAAATACAAGATTTCAGAATTTTCTGAATGATAGTATTTGAGTTAGAGCGAAGACAAAATTCATACACATACACACACACACACACATACATACACACACATACATACACACACATACACACATACAGACATTATCGTAAAAATGTTAAAATTGGATTCTAGGAACCTTAAAACATGGTTATTTATTAAAATCTCGATGTGTGATCTTTAGCACGATCCCTATACCTCCCTTACCAAGGGTAGCGGGAGGTAAAAAATAATCAATAATAGAAGCATATCGACGCAGTCAAGTCGGATTCATTTAATTCTTGTTGTCTTTTATTATATATTGTATTTTTAATAAATTCGTAGTTCAAACGTAGCCGAGTTCAGCGATTTCCTTGCTCGGATTAACCGTAACGATATTATCATATTTTATTATTTCCATTAAATATTTTGTTTCTTCTTCAAACCGATTATTTCTGTGAGAGTGAGATATTTTTGAAATATTGGCACAGTCGTGTTACCCACTCGATTCGAATATGAATTTTGTCTTCGCTCTAACTCAAATACTAACATTCACAAAATTTGGAAACCATGTATTTCTACCCTATTCTATTATGAAAAGAAACCAATAGATTTTGGTGTAAATCGGATAAACGAAAATGGCACTTTACTTGAAGCTCATAATGGGTTTCCTTCAAAAAATACCATTAAATGCCATTTTTTCGCATTTTATTTCATTATGAAAACTAAAGATTATTGAATTTGCTACAGGTGTACATTAATACTTTTTCTATATATTTTACAGATAAATTTAAAAATCTTTTATTTAATCCCGAAGCCTAAGATAAACATTTTCAAATGAATGTAACTGACACGTAAACGTCATTGGCAAAAAAACAAATCACTTCAAATTAATAATAGTGGCATATTAAATAATAAAGAAAATCGTAAATAAAGCAATAATAATATGCAATGGAATATAATATAGTTTGCAGCATTACTGAATACATAGGTGGTGTATTTAAATTATTAAAAATTAAATAGCGGGAGGTTTTGTGTTGGCCACATCAAATTTTTACCTCCTGCTACCCTTGGTAAGGGAGGTATAGGGAACGTGCTAAAAATCACCTATCAAGATTTTAGCAAATGACCACGTTTTAAGGTCCCTAGAATCCAATTTTAACATTTTCACGATGATGTCTGTATGTGTGTATGTGTGTGTGTGTATGTATGTATGTGTGTGTGTGTGTGTGTATGTGTAGAGATTTTGTCTTCGCTCTAACTCAAATACTATCATTCAGAAAATTCTGAAACCTTGTATTTCTATCCTATTCTAATATAAAAAGAAGCCATTAGATGTTGGTATAAATCGGATAACCGGAAATGGCACTTTACCTGGAGCTCATAATGGTTTTTCTTCAAAAAATATCATTAAATGCCATTTTTTCGCATTTTATGTCTTATGAGAAAAAAGATTATTGAATTTTCTACAGGAATACATTAATACTTTTTCTATATATTTTGCAGATAAATTTAAAAATAATTTTTTTTATTAGTCCCGAAGCCTAAGATAAACACAATTCCTTTGTTACACAGTTCATATTTCAAATGAATGTAACTGACAGTAAATGTCACTGTCAAAAAACTAATCACTTCAATTAATTAATAGTGACATTTTAAAAAGAAAATAGTAAATCAATAATTTTATGCAATGGAACACTTTGCAGCGTTAGTAAATACGTAAGTATGTATTTAAATTAATGAAAATGGATAGGAATGTGTGGCGAAGGATGATTGTTGCGTAACTATTATTGTGGTCCGGATGCGGTTATTCGCTACCGAAAATCGGTCACTTTAATATGTTTTTATGTATGAATGCTATAATGATTGTGGACAAGGCGAAAGAAGAATGTTGTTAAAGAGTGAAGTGAGTCAGCTGAGCTCTTACTCTTATCTCGTTTCGTATTGTTACTATTGTATCCGGGTTTTTGCTAACCCACTAAGTGGGAAACGCGTGATTTTATGTATGTATGCATGTATGTATGTATGTATGTATGTATGTATGTATGTATGTATGTAAAAATTAAATAGCGGGAGGTTTTGTGTTGGCCACATCAGATTTTTTCTTTTGGTTTTCCTTTTTTGTCAAATGTATTTCACTATTTCTCAAAACTATTTCCCACCTATGTCGCTTTGATATTAATATATCAAATGAAATTCACTATTTGTCACAACTCTTTCACTTTATTGCAAATGATTTTCCTCTTTTTATGTTTTAAATAAAGAAAACAAACAGGTCGAGACACAAGTTTATTAAGAAATTTCATTTCTGTTGAGACAATCTCCCAAATATGTTTCCATATGGCGAACATAGTTTTGGCAATGTTCTTGTATTATAGCTTCAGAAGCATTATGAATTTGAGCATATAGTTGTTCTTCATCCGTAGGCTGTCTTCTCTTTACCATAGTTTTCCATTGGTTAAATAGTTCTTCAATGGGGTTTAAAAAAGGACTGTACGGAGGCAGAAATACTGGCACATGTCTATGAGTTCTGATCAGTTGTTGAATTTCTTTCGTTCTATGAAATCCGACGTTGTCCATGACAAAATATGCACCTTGGTGGTCAATCAAAGATGTCAACAATTCTCCAAAGTGTAAGGCCTCTCTTGAATGGTGAATAAATATAATGTATTAATACACATTGCAGCAGCAATCGAATAATTACAGCCTCTTAATTGGGCCTTCACTTTATTGGCTCTACTATTTTTCGGTGATCTTCCATAAGGTCTTCTAGAATTCACTGGAATCCCAAATTCGTCAATAAAATATATTTTTTCTCTATGAACCATTATTCTGTTGTATTGAAGAGCATAGTCAAACCTACTTTGGATAGTATTTGATGTGTTACGCCTTTCTGGCACAAAAGAAACGCGTTTTACAGAATAGTGAAATGCCTTTGTCGCTCTGTCAATTGTCGATAAGCTCACCTCTAGGTGTGGATTTTGCTCCAACAACTTATTTTTTATTTGTTTTAGTGTGAAGGTGCAATCCTCATCAATTAAATTGCAGATTTCTTCTTGCTCCTCTTGAGTAAATTTCTTGTGGCGATGCCCAACACTTCTTTTATTCACCTTGTTCGTTATTTTATAAGTCTTGTAAATTTTTCTTACAGTGTTCGGCAAAACATGAAATTATCGTCCAATCTGGACTGGCGAACTACCATTGTTCATTCCTCTGATTATTAAAGTGCGTATTTCGTTCGAGATTTTCTTCTTTTGCCTTCTTTCAACATTCATTCTTACTAACAATGTGAAATAGGTTTGACAATAAGGACATAGATTTCACATACACAGCACTCTTTTAAATAGAGATGTGAAATAGTTTTGAGAAATAGTGAAATACATTTGACAAAAGAGGAAAACCAAAAGAAAAAAAACTGTAAAGCACGAAAAATGTATGTAAATCCATATAATTAGTCTGGAAAGTAATTTTCAAATCATGAGTTCTGATTTCAATCAGAATATTTATGTAATCTGAAACCACATGGAAGCTATATAAGTGCATACATATTAAATTTATATTTTATATTATTCATTTACGCACAATTTTTCCACATTGCGCTTGCTCCTCGCTATGCGGTAAAAGCGAATTTGAAGCGAAGTATTCGCAAAACCAAGTATTTGACATCACTTTAAAGCTGATTTAAGATACTTTCCGAAAATATAAAAAGAAGTATATACCATTCAATTTCAAAAATCAAGGATGATTTCGCTTCCGGCGTAACAGGAAAAAGAATTCCGGATTTTTTCATATGAAAAAATGGCATTTGACTTCACTTTGTAATTTAAACTATCAGTCTAAAATTAATAATAAAGAAAACAGTTTTTTGGTTCCTATTTTTCAACTGCTCTGCGTGTACAGATTGTTAAAATAAAGTTTTTCTATTTTGGTTGTTTAATATATACTTTATGAAACTCATTTAGATATCATAAAGTACATCTTTAAAGAACTCAAACCTAATTTCTGTTGGGATGGTAACTAGAAGACCTACTATTGAATGAAGTAATAATATAAGTAAATGTCAATAACTGTTATCAAAAATTTGTTGTGGCCAGCACAAGACCTCTCCCCATTTCCATATTAGGCTATATAAGTATTGTATTACACTTCGCTATCGAACCGTCGTTTTATAACAAAAAATTTCAGAACTTTACCCAAATATTGTTTTTTATTGTATTTAACATGTCTTCTGCACAAATATAATTATAATTATATCTATTTTTCATTGTATGAGAAAGTTCCTAAATGTCAGAGATTCTTCCAGTTCATTAACCAGATTGGCGATACTTCTGATGGATATATGCATTTTACCTATAATTTCAAATATTTAATTAATAAAACAATAAGAAAGATTAAATGTACTTCCCAGAAAAAGCTATCAGAATGTCACTAAAACTGTTTATTTTTGACACTGACATCTGTTATTTACAAACTATGTTATAAACATTTGAATTTGTCAAGTGGTTTCCTTAGTGCTTCAGCCTCTGCGATTAGATTATTATATATATTATAGTGCTTTTATCTCTGAATCTACACAGATATAATAAAATTTTTAACTGTATTAGATGGATAATTTTATGTTCTTCAATAATGGTCATAACAGAAATTTTCAAAAAATAATATTTAGAAGATTTGTTTAAAGAAACTATTACTTTCGGTTGTCCAATTGTTACCAAAATCTTATCAGTCCTTCCAGGAATGTCAGATTGAGGAATCTGCAGTTAAATATTTTTTAAGTCCTACAGTATTTGAGAAACCGTGGTTCCAACATCCACACATCCACACACACACACACACACACACACACACACACACACACACACACACACACACACACACACACACACACACACACACACACACACACACACACACACACACACACACACACACACACACACACACGGACATCATCGTAAAAATGTTTTAATCGGATTATAGAGACTTTAAAACGTGCTTATCCACTAAAATCTGGATATGCGAATTTTAGCATGATTCCAATACCTCTCTTGGCGAGAGGTAAAAATCAAATAAAAAATTAAATATTCCTAATTAATGTTTAAAATTTAGAAAGAGAAATGGAAATAAAAAAAAATAGTATAAAATACATGTGAGCTAAAATCATGTCTTAAGAAACTTGTATTTTATTGTACTATTAAATAAGAGTATAATATGATCAAAAATAAGTGAAAGTCTTAATATATGAGGGTCCGAAAATGAATCGTACATTTTCATTAATAATGACTACGCGTTTACGTGTCGTTTTAAAAATAGTTTCAGCTTTTAGTCAAAATTATATGAAACTGTTTACGTGTAATTTTCAAGACAAGTATACAGATTGATTTGAAAACAGTTTCGGCGCATGCGCATTTGGCTGATGTAAAGTGATGGATCCTCTTCACTCCATATATTTTGTTTTGCCATTATCCCAAATGTGTACTTCGTACCGCTACGCACAAAAGCTATACAACTGCCAGTTTATTTGTGGATATAGTAACACAAAGTAACTGAAACGTTATGCTACGTACGCATGCGTAATATAGAAATTGAATTTTACGTGTTTACATGAATAGTTTTGAAACTATAGTTTTCAAGTCAAACCCATGAATTTTAGATTTAGTTTGAGATAACTTAAAACCGTTTTGACACTGTATACATGGTGTTTTCAAAACTAAAAACGTTTTGAAAACGGTTTTAAAACTGCATGAAAACTCAGTATTCGGTTTTAAAGGCCTCTAGTTGAAGCATGTCAAACAAAAATTATTGCCAGATTTAATATCTGTAGGGTCAGTTCTACCATAGGTTAAGCGTTGTACACTTACTTACATAACACACTATATAACTACAAATAACTTATGAGTCTAAAGCATTTTAATTTTTTACTAGTATACCGGGTGTCTACTTGAAATCTGAGTACAATGTTGTAGATAATAAAAGTTTACACTTAAATCACTAAACCTGTAAATCCGAATTTGAAATTTTATAGTGTTCATTTTTAATGATAACCATGGAACTGACATAAAATTATAAATAATTGCACAATGCTTGAAATGTCAAAATAATATTATTCAAACATTTGCAGCTTTTCTTCTTAATATAGTGGAGCGCCGTAAGGTTTATACCTCGGAACCCGGGTCCACTGAACGGATTTTTGTAAAACTTTTTGGAAAGTGTTTACCCATTTATGTTTGCCGATCTCAATTTTTTAATTATTAAAATAAACAATTATTATTTTTTTGGAGTTTTCATTCATTTTCTGTTAAAAGCTTTATTTTTTGCCATTAAGGTTAGATTTTACATAGGATAACTAATACATACCTGTCCTTGAGGCCGTTATTGGCTTCCTCAAGCAAAAGAAAAGTGGATGATGATATCATTCCAATTCACCCACTACTATTATTTCAACGTATTTGCGTTTAAAAAAAATCAGAGGAAGAACTAAAAACCTATATGACTTTTGAATTAGCCCCTTATCATCTGGCTCTTTTTGAAGATGGCGAAATGCGCAAAACAAAAAAATCTGCATTATATGAATAACCTATTCCCAGAAATGACGGTGAATGTGAACGATGTACAAAAATTTTCCTACGTAACTGATGGAGGGATGTTACTACACCGTTGCAAGTGGCAATTGGATGAAAATTTCGCCACTATTTGTAAACAATACATAAGATATTTACGTAACATTTATGTAGTATTTGATGGTTACTAAAAAAACAGCACAAAATCGATCGAAAGAACTCGTCGCTCTAAAAGAAATGCATGTAATGACATCATATTCGACAAAAACATGCCTTTCAAAATAAGACAAGAGAAATTTTTAGAGAATGCCAAAAATAAGAGTAGCCTCATAGATATGCTACGAAACACACTTGCAGAAAGTTAAATATTTTCTTGTCAAGCGGAAGCTGATGCCGAAAGTGTAAACAGCATATCTTTTTTTACATTCTTTTACTGGTTGTGACGTCGGCTTTTTTCCAACGGAGAAAAATGTTTTTTTAAAAAATTTCGAGAAACGGCCGGACTTACAAAATGCTGCAGCAGTTTTCGAAAATGAATGTTAAGACGCCAATGACAATTTTTAACGCTGGTGTTACATGTACGCTTGCTTTATAGGCTGCCCCCCAAAAAATAAAAGATCTAAATAAAACTCTTTCGTATAAGCAACCGCTAAAAATAGATGCGTTAAATTACCATCTTTGGCACTTACTGTAGACGCCGCTTTTGGACACTTGAAAAGAGTATACCTTCAAATTCAAACATGGCTCGCAAAGGACATATTACCAGAAGAATGGGGTTGAAAATATGAAAGCGGAATACTGACACCGGAAACAATGACGCAACTTCCAGCTCCACAGACCTTACTGAAAATGATTTTTTCTCATGCAAAACAGCTTATGGAGCATCTTGTGGGTGCAGGAAAAGTGGATTTAATTGCAGTGTAGCTTGCTTAGAATGCAATGACAACAGTTGCACTAATCCATCACCTATCATCCAAATTGATGAGGTTGATGACGACGATAATTTAGATAATTGACTGAAAAATTATCAATTTTTGTATAATACAATGACATAATAAATATTTACTTTTTTCTAAAAAATCTCGTCTTTTTTATTAATGCAGTATATTTTACCTTTTTTTGTATCTTCGGTCCGATACGTATACAATTTTAATCAACTCGCCTTAGTATAAATTTTTTTGGCTAAAAAATTATAAATACATTTTAAAGTTACTATAAAAATATAATTTATTCTATATAAAATAGAAATCTTTATTACAAAATTTTTTTTATTCATATTTTTCTCATTTTTCAGTTAATTGTTGTTAAAAATTGTTGTAATTGAGATCGGCAAATTTTGGTAGGTAAACTTTTTTATTTAAACTTTTAACAATGTAATGGAAAAGGTTTCACGAAAATCCATTCAGTGGAACCGGGTTCCGAGATTTTTACATTTTTTTGTCTTACGGCACTCCACTATTAAAAACGTTCTTCATATTTATAAACCAAAACATAATGAATAGTAATATAATAATTTAATAAACTAATTTTTTGACAGTTGTGACAATTCAAAATCGATTTTACAGTTCCTAAACATGCAAAATAAAATCTGATTATTTACAACAAAAATGATAGTAACACTTAATTTTAGTAATTTTTATAAAATATTATTATTGATAGATGTCAACTGAACGTCCTCGACTTCGCATCAATCATCAACTGTTAAAAACATCATTAATTGACTCCAACATTCATATTCTTAACTTGTCACAACGAAATCACGAAGTTAATAAAATGTATCCAGATGCTTATAATGGTTTCATTTATATCATTTGCTTGTTTTATTGTTTGTCAATTCAATGTATTGAAAATGTCACTGAGTGAAGAAACTGTAGGTATAATTGTTGCATTAATTGAAGACGGAAGAAGTCACCGTTATGTTACAAACTGATGTATCACACAGTACTGTACAACGTGTGCACACGCGTTTTTTCGAGACAGGTTTGTGCACCAGAAGACCTGGAAACGGTCCTAGAAGGCGTACCACTAATCGAGACGATCGTTTTATTGTTTCATTAGCACTGCGGGATCAGCCATGGTGTGGGCTAGTATATCAAAGAAGGCGAGAACGGATTTATACCTTGTTCCTGGACTTCATTGAATGTCGATAGGTAAATTAAGGATATTATGGAAGAATATGTAGTCTTTTACGTACCATGTGTGGGTGATAATTTCATACGCATCCTCATGCCGCTGTAATCGTAATCAATTATTTAAATAGTGTTAATATCAACTGCATGGTGTGGCCAGCGCGGAATCCCTATCTAAATCCTAATGAACACATGTGGGATAGACTTGGGCGAAAGATTCGGAGCCGTGCGCCTGCTCCTAATATCTTAGAAACGCTTAGGGAAGCACTTTTACAAAAGTGGAATAATATCCGGTAAGAAGACATCAGGGAGTTAATCTGTAGATTATGCCTCGACGATTGACTGAGGTCATACAAGCCCGCGGAGGCAATACGTGTTATTAGTTTTTATTTTTATCGTTCATTTGCGTTTTCGTTAATTTTTTTCCTATAATGGTTTGGCTAGCTGACTGGGTCAGTTATGCCGCAACTGTAGTGTTGAACGGATCTGTGTCCATGAGACAAGCAGTTTGCTGTAATGGAAGGTGAGTGATTAGGCTCACAATCATTCTAATTATTGTACAGGTATGACGATCGGGTGCAAATCGACAGATGCTTGATTGATATGCTTATACACTGTTTGTGTATTTGATATGAATGGTATATGTGAAGTATACATTTGTATTATTTGTCTTTGGTCACAACGTGTAGTTTTCCTAATATCCTAAGGATTATCTGGGACAACCCTGGTTCCACAGAGCCGTGTGCTTTGAAGGGTGCTAGGGTACATAGTAGGGAAACACAAAGTGGCTCTGGGACCTATAGGCCTCTGGGAAGTCGAGCTCTGAGAGTTTAACATGTCTGGGACATGTATTGGCGATCCACGAGAACTTATGTGTGATCGTAAGCTAAACTCTCATGATGAGTCTGGGACCCATGGCCTCTTGAAGATCGGGCTCTGGGAGCTCAACATGTCTGGTACATGCGTGGCGTACCACTAGTGGCTTAAAGTGACATTCACAAGAGCCGTATTCCAGCAGATGGTCTCTGTACTAGGTGCATACTTTTGCGGATAGGGGTACCGGAACCCACGAGGTGCTAGTCCGCATTTATTGTGCGGGCGCCTGCCCAAGTCCAAGACTTGGGAATAACGTTATTATTAATTAATATTATTAATATTAATGCACGCCTGTGATAATTGTTGTGATTAGAATAAAATGTGTACTTATAACACCTTGGGGAACGCGTCCTAGATGAGCTGTCCGACGCTGATGAGATCGTGTATGTGTGAAGAAGAGGATGCTGTTAACAGGTCAAAAGGAATTTGAAACGTATATTATATTAATGCAAGTATTATCACCCATATATTGCTGACAATAAATAGTAATTAGCCCATTTATACATGCAATGAGCGTTAATAGTCCTGACTATAAATGAAAGAAAAGATTATAGTATAATACAGTATATTTATATCATATATCTCTATTCTATATATTTCAGCTTAAATAATAATTTAAAAAAAAAAAAACTTAATTAAAAACACCTTTTTTATATCTTTTACAAGGGTGAAAATATTGTTCTGAACTGGAAGAATAGGTCGGTGACCGAGAATTTTGTTTAAAATGCTTGTATAGATGTATGTAAAGGAAGGATATATTTAGGTGGGCGCAGCGTTGTACATGTGTGTGGTTTGGTTTGTTGATAAGTCCGTGCCGAGGAATAACAATGAGGTTGAAGCCGTTAGCAGGACGTGCTACTGCTGACCTACGCACTTCTGCTGCTGACCTGGGCTTGCTAAATTAACACTCACTTCCCATAGACATAACTACCTTAGCTATGAAGCATATAAATATAAAATATATTCAATTAATTTTAATGGACTTCGAGAGATTGCAGACACTGAAAGTCAATGATATTATGGCTGAGAAAAAATATGTCATCGCGATATTTTATTCATTACATTTATTTATATAAAAAAGCCTAATAAGATTGTACAAACGACGGTAGAAACTATGTAATAAATAATTTTTGTATAAATTTAAGTTTTTGATTATTGTATTTTTATATATTTATTATAGTTGTCCGGAAGAAGGAATAAAAGATTCCGAAATGTTGACAAGAAAATAAATAAAACTGAATCAAGATTGAAGTCCTCTTTATTATATTTAACTTACCGTAATGCACAAAATTCATACTTGGAAAACTCGGGGCGACTTTGTAGATTTAAGTCCAAAATTATATTAATTACATAACATTGGTAAATCCTAGGGTTTGGACGTCAATTTACGGATTTTCAGGCTTTCTATGGCTATCACTACAGATGAGCAATATTTATAAAATTTGAAATTGTATTTAACAGTTTATTAAATATGTAAAATAAAATATGATTAGTGATTTAGAGTCATGTTAAAATTCGCATATCCAGATTTTAGTGAATAAGCACGATTTAAGGTCCCTACAATCCGATTATAACATTTTTAAAATGATGTCTGTATATATGTATGTATGTATGTATGTATGTATGTATGTATGTATGTATGTGTGTGTGTGTGTGTATGTCTGGATGTTGTAGGGACGATTCCTTAAAAACTATAAAACTTAAGAACTGTTTAACTATAGATTCCTCAATCTGACATTCCTGGGAAGAGCTGAAAAGGTTTTGGTAACAATTGAACAACCGGAAGTAGTAGTTTATTAGAAAAAATTTTCTAAATATACTTTTTTGGATTTTTTGTTTTTAAATACTGAAGAACATAAAATTCTCCCTCTAATACACTTAAAAATTTTATTATGTCTTGTATAGATTTATAGATAAAGACACTATAATATATAGAGTAATCTAATCGCAGAGGCTAAGGTACTAAGGAAACCAGTTGACAAATTCCAATGTTTAGAACATAGTTTGTAAATGACACATGTCAGTGTATCAAAAATCAACAGTTTCAGTGACATTCTGATAGCTTTTTCTGGGAAGTATATTTTAATCTCTCTTATTGTTTTATTAATTAAATATTTGAAATTATAGGTAGAATGCATATATCCATCAGAAATATATAGTCATAGTTACTCAATTGACATGCATATTTATGTATTTTGTATATGATTTTGTTTATTTTTTAAATTAACAATCCTACCTTTTGCTATCAGACTATTTTTAATTATTTTATTTTAAATTTATTTTCTCCAATTAATACTAATAATTTAGGTGCAATAATAGGTAGGTACTTTTGTTACTTTGACTAGTAAGCCAATATCATTATTTTTTTATATTTAACTGTAATGCAGTCGATCAATGGAAGTCGGTTATCCTACAGTCACTTACATAACGAGTGTAGAATTGAAATATGTAACATACGGAATATAATGTTTGTTGTAATATGATGATTATTTCTTCCATAACCAAAATAATATTTACTAAAAGTGTAAATTAAAAACTGCATCCAATAAGTACTAACATGTTGCTCAATTATTTTTTCCATGCTTCAGTAAGAAGTAAACGAAAAAAAAAGGTTTCATAACGAAAATTGATGATTAAAAATTCCGTGGCTGAAAAACAAATGTAACTGAAGAAAACAATTCATTTGACAAGTCTATTAATAAATAATTTTTAGACGACCTTTGTGATAACTATGACATATCAACGTAGTATCCTAACACTGAAAATTGAACATTAATGTTACGATATATGTCATGTAATAGTTGACACAGTTGCTAGGTTACTATATCATTATTTTCTAGCTACATGTATAAATTATTCATTTATCAGCTGTCCGTACATTTGAACCTAAATATCAGTTTTATAAATAAAGTAATAGTATATTATACACCAAGGTTGAGAAGATTATCATTATTGAGCCAGCGCTAAGATTATAACGAGGGCGAAACCCGAGGGATATAAGGCGCCTGGTCAATAATGATCTTCTCAACCGTGGTTTATATACTATTTTTTTCACTACTAGCACATAAATCCTATTTGAACTTTTTTATTGATAATAACAATCACTTTGACATGAATAATTACACGTTACTTATTTGTTAATATTCACAAAAACAAAGTAGGCTGTATTTCTATCTGACGTTTCGCTCATTTCGCTGGTTTGTTAACCTCACTTATGAGCCTTGATTTGTTTTTGATTTAATTATTTAATAAAATTTGTTCTGTTACAGTCAGCAGCGTAATTAGTTTATTATTATTTTTAAATAAATCTATTGAAATCTATGTACAAATATAAAAAATAGTGATTTATTCATTAGTGCATCTACACATGTTTTACATGTTCACCAAAACCAGCGTTAGTTAATTTAAAATTAAGCGACAAATTTAAATTGTATACTTTTCTTGAATTTAATGAGTTAAATAATATTTGGATTTGGAGGTTTGACTTTGATTGAAAAGCGACAGTTTGCATTATAGACCTTGGTTAATAATTAATTATTATTGACCTAGGTTACCATGGTTACAAGCAGGTGGTAGTGAAAAACAATTTCTCATGTCAAATAAAGGTAAATAATAGTGGATTCCTAGGCTAGTAGCGAAAAAAATTTATTTATGCTCGCCTAAAAATAATGTTCGTCACTTGTGTGAAATTCAAATATCTTAGCTCGTGTGTATTGATTTGCACTTCGCTACGCGTCGTGCGTCAATTTACACTTGCATGATATTTGGTATTTTTCGTAACTTGTTACGAATATAACTATTACCCGCAATTATTAATAAATTGTAATTATCAATAACTGTCAAAGTTTACAATAAATAGTTATGTAACTAGTAAGTGTCAGTGGCGGCTCGTGCTATAGGGCACAAGGGCACAGCCCTACCAAATAAAAAGATAAGAAAAAATAAATAAGCGAGTACATATACATTTTAAAAGTACATTATTATTTATTTACTTTCATTATTATGCAATTCTTACTACACGGCCGATAGCTAGATAGCCTATATACTGACGTGTGCACGTACCGATATGCTGCTAGAAGCTAGGGCACAGATGTTTCTGCCCCGGTCTCCCACTACTTTTACTCGAATTTTAACCAATAGCAGCGAAGCGCGCGAAGCTGCATATGATTGCCCTGTTCCGGGCTGAGCCCAATTTAAACGAAGATTTCCGAGTATGTCCGACATTTTCCGAGGTAATCTGTTATTGTTGAATTGTAATCGTGTAGTACCCACTTAATTACGAAGATGGCTTCTGTATATTAAAGATTAAATAATTTAATATACTCTATTTACTTTTTTATATTTTTGTGCCCTACCATACAAAGATATCACCAGCCGCCACTGGTAAGTGTATTAATGACTGTGATTAATGATTGAGATGTTAATTGTTGAGAACATGAATCGCCAATTAACAAACATGTTAGTTACAATATTGTTCCGTTGACCGTATTTTACTGAATTGTAAAATCTAATTAAATTCCATAAGAAAAAAAATCTGTTGTGGCCAGCACAAAACCTCTCGCCATTTCCATATTAGGAAGTATTGTATTGCACTTCGCTTTCGAACTGTCAAAAAATTACAGAACTTTCCTCGAATATTGTTTTTTATTGTGTTTAACATGTCTTCCGCACACATATAATTCTAATTATATCTATTTTTCATTGTATGAGGAAGTTTCTAAATGTCACAGATTCTTCCAATTCATTAACCAGATTGGCGGTATTTCTGATAGATATATTCATTTTACTTATAATTTCAAATATTTAATTAATAAAACAATAAGAAAAGTTAAATATACTTCCCAGAAAAAGCGATCAGAATGTCACTAAAACTGTTGATATTTGACAATGACATGTGTCATGTTATAAACATTGGAATTTGTCAACTGGTTTCCTTAGTGCCTTGGCCTCTGCGATTAGTTTACTCTATAAATTATAGTGTATTTATCTCTAAATCTATACAAGATATAATAAAAATTTTAAGTGTATTAGATGGAGAATTTTATGTTCTTCAATATTTAATAAAAAAAACTCCCAACAAATTATATTTTGAAGAATTTTTCTAAGAAACTACTACGTCCGGTTGTTTAATTGTTGCCAAAACCTTTTCAGCTCTTCCCAGGAATGTCAGATTGAGGAAACTGCAGTTAAATATTTTTTAAGTCTTATAGTTTTTGAGGAATCGTGTCTACAACATCCAGACATACACACATACACACATACACACATACACACATCCACACACACACAGACATCATTTTAAAAATGTTATAATCGGATTCTAGAGACCTTAAATCGTGCTTATCCAATAAAATCTGGATATGCGAATTTTAGCATGAATCCAATACCTCTCTTAGCAAGAGGTAAAAAAAAGGATACGCACTAAAATCTTTTATTAATAAAAATCATGCATTAATAGGGGTCATAAATGAATGATTTCCTACTATCAATTTTTATTTTACTTCTTATTCTTGTATATCATTTTGGGGTAATTTAATAAGGGAAGAAACAATAACCATATTGAAAGTTAACATTGTGTACCCTATATTAAATATTTAAATCCTACATCCGGTCGATAAGTTTAGGTACCAACAGTATTCACTATCTACGGTTCTAAATTACATCAAGCAAGACCACGTAATTATGAACACAAGACCAGGGATGGAAGATAAAGTGTATAACTGTTACTCTCTCGATAGCCCCAAACAACCCCCCCCCCCCCAAAAAAAAAAAAACACAACGTAATAACGTTTCTTTTATTAATTATATTTTATAACGGAATAATTGCAAAGTAACGTAATACATATTGTTTTGCAATAATAAATAAAGTACAATCTATTGAGTAAAGAAGTATTTGTTTTCGAGCTAGAACATTGAGTAATTATTTCTACTTCAAAATAAGTGAACTGTGCAAGAGCTTGGAAGCAAATCAGTGACTCAGCTATTTGGAAATATAAATAAATTTACCCTCATCATACCGTGTCATAACTTCCACTCAAAAAATAAACAAGTCAAATTGTACTCCTACTCCTGCGACGGAACTGTAGAAGGAGAGATTTCCCCGATTATTGAAACGATTGGAGAGCTGCTCGGCTTTCTCTGGAAAACAATAATAAGCCTCGCGCACAACTTGATTGGTTTCAATTTGCGGCTAATTTCAGACCGTTGTAAGCGAAATTCAATTTTTCCTGCCACGAATTACCAGGGATATGGAAAACAAATAAAGCGGTTAATTACCGTACGAACAACCTTCAAATCATCACGGTTATCCCACATTTAGTTGCAGGTTGTTACATTATAAGATTTTTGAGCTACTTTCCTTAAAATGAATTTATACTAAAAGTTTTTTTTTATTGTTTAACTAGCTGTACCTGTTACAAATATTTGCAATTTGCAACATTGCAACAAAGAATATGATTTCTGTATTTGTAATGTTTGATTCTCTGCTATACTGGTTTTTTTAAACTATCCCCAGCTGCTTTTAAATATATAGAGAAGTCTGATTAATTATTCAACACAATACTCAGCTAATAATTAATATATAATTTAGGGCTGAATGCAAGGATAAAAATGCCTGACAACAAACTCACAGTTAATAGTAACTTTTAAATAAATTATATAACTATTACTCTCAAAATACGATCTATTTGCCAGTTTGTATACTTGATTGGATATCAAATTTCAAAATATTTACACAATTAAAAAAATAGAGAACTGTCTTAGATTTATCATAGTAACACTGAGATAGGATGGATATTATTGTTAGTTATTTGTTGAGGAATTTTGTATATTGTAAAAAATTTATTCTAATAGATTATCAATATTATCGGTATATTCTACAGGGTGTTAAAAAATAAGTGTCCCAAATTATGAGGGCATACAGTACTGACCAAAATGAGTAAAATCAACATGCGTTCGATCTTCAATAGTTTCCGAGATATGAGGCAGTGAAAAATGAGTTTTTTCGGTGTTTACCTCTGCTATTTCGAAAACTGTAAGAGTTACGACTTTGATTAAATGAGACATTTTGTTAACCTTTCAGAGGTCGTCTTACAAGTGTTTTCGTTTTCAGGAAAAATTCAAATAAATGTACCAAGACAAAAGTTGTGGCGACCTTTGCCAATATTTAGTTTTCAAATAACTTGGTAACTAATAGAAAGTGAAAAAAAAAAATTCTAATAAAATGTTATTGTTTTTTATAGTCTATTTACTGGCAAAGACAAAATTTTGTTCGATCACTATCTTAGTCAATTTTTCTTCGATTCTACTACAAAATAGCCTCTTTCTCAAAAACAGTTGAATATCAGACCCATGTTGATTAAACTTTTTTTACTCATTTTGGTCAGTACTATATGCCCTCATAATTTGTGCCACTTATTTTTTAACACCCTGTATATTCAACGTCTTTCAGTGTTATGTTTTATTAATATAATTATATCGTTTTATAATCTATAATATCTATATAATTTTTTGTCACCATCAACAACAAATATTTACTGTTGCAATTCATATGTTCCATTTAAGTTTTCAATTTTAATTACTTTATTCATTATTTTAATTTTTTAATGTGCGGGCAATGATTATTTACTTTTCAAATTAACATTTTTACTTGGTTTACCAATAATTTCTTCGTTATCTAGTGTATAAGAGACGGAAAAAAGCAGTATCCACCGAGTGATTATAATTTTTCTTTTATGTTTTCCTTCGTTATTTGAAAACCATAGTAAGTATCTATTTAATTGCAATTTAATTGACCAGTTAAGATTTTATGCTAGTGGTAATTCGAAATTTAGTCGAAAATTTTTGTTCTGCTATAAAATTTATAAGAGCAAGTTGGAACGCAAGAATAAGTGCAACAACAAATGGATTAGCAATAATATCCGTAAATTCAACGTCTTTCAGTTTTATACTTATATTTTAATAATATAATTATAAATCAAACTATTTTATTTTATAACCAATATATATATATATATATTGTCACCAACAAACATTATTATTGTTGTAATCAATTATGTTCCATTTGTGTTTTCAAGTTTAATTATTTTATTCCTTATTGTAATCTACAATGATGAAGGAACATTTACTTTTTACTTACCAATATGTTTAAACGTTAAGGTTATCTAGTGTTTGTGTGGGAAAATAGCAATCTCCAAATGTTAGTTTATATATAATAAACTTTTTGGTATTTAATGCTTTCGTTATTTGAAAAACCTGTAAATTTACTACTTCCTTTTTTGCGACGTATATTTATAAATCTGAAATAATAAGTAAGTACTGTATTTTAGAATAGATAGGGGATATAAAATTGTGTTAATATATTTTTAACGTATTATAAAGTATGTAATTAATAACACAATCTCTTTAATTAATTTTGCTCTATATTAATAAATTACATACCATATTTAAATTAATTAATTAATAAATAAAATAAATAAATAGATATATCATCACGGCATATTATCCATTACTGGGTGTGCCAGTATGTACAACACATGTAGGTAGACATCGGTAATGATGACGATATATTTTACCGTGTAGGCGCTTACCAGGCGTCACCTGCCATTTAAAATTGGACATATTTGGCGTCTTTCGGGATCGAACCTCGTTCCCCCAGGTTCGAGACCAGACACTCAAAGGCAAAAATTATGTTTTAAGTTGACATTTATCCGTCGTTGAGGAAGAGAAGCGAAGGTTGTCGAGCGGTCGTATAGTCCCATCTTACTTTCCGCTTTATATATATATATATATATATATATATATATATATATACAGAGTGGCGCCCTTAAAATGATCCACCCTTAATAACTTTGAAACGAATTAATTGTGATAGACATACCCGGTTTACGCTAAATGTATTAACATAAAGGGTCACATTTTATTAATATTTTTTTTTTAATCACTATTCTCCCCCCACTACTTTCAACTTTTAAATCTTAAATAGCAATACATCCAATACAGGCATGTCAATAAATTGATATTTGAATAAACCGTTTCAAAATTAGAAACAATAGTTTAATATTGATGCATGCAGTACTATGGAAATGAGAAAATGAAAAAAAACAATGGATTGGTCGAAGGGGGCCAATTGATTGGCCCGCTAGGTCCCCTGATCTGGCACCCAACGATTTTTTTCGTTGGGGATATTTAAAATCAATTATTTATAAAACTCTACTGTTAATCTCCAAGATTTAGAAAATAGACTTAGAAGAGAGTGTCAAGCAATTACAGAAGAACCGTTGTTTAGGTGTAAATGGCGCTCAATTTGAGTATTTGTTATAAGGTTTTAAATTAAATTAAAATTACATTATTGTTTCTAACTTTAAAACGGTTTGTTCAAATACCAATTTATTGATATTCCTGTATAGGAATAGCATTTTTCAAGAGCTTTCATTTGATATGTCACAAGGGGTATATTGCCATTTAAGATTTAAAAGTTGAAAGTGGTGGGGGTGAGATTAGTGAATTAAAAAAACCAAAATAGTAATAAAATGTAGCCTCCTAGATGTTAAAACATCTAGCGTAAACCGGGTATGTCTATCACAATTCGTGAAAACAGTAGGCCATGATCAATAACAAAACAATTAACTTAATCGGCGGAGCCCTAGGGAATACTCGGCGTAGCCGAGTTTTCGCTAGTTAACTTATACTAAATTGCTATTGTTATGTCAAAATATCATTATTTATAATAATGGAAACAATTTTGAAAACTATTTGTGAAGTTAAATACAAGTTAATTGTTTTGTTATTGATCATGGCCTACTGTTTTGTATGTTAAATAAAATTTATTTAATTTTCAAATGAATTTCTCTCAATATTTTTGTCATGTAAGCACATAAAATATTTATATAGTTGAATTCAGAAAAAAATACTCTGTCGAATGAGCAGAAAAATGTATAATATCCCATTTAAAAAAATATATCTTTGGTTTGTAACTTAAGAACCACTGGTTTAAATTTTTTTTCTTCAATAAGTAAATGTCCTCCTTCATCTACTGCAACTTTTATTTGAATGATTTTCTTCTATTCCTAATAATTAAGAAAATAATCGGCGTGTCTCGTATCCGTTAAACACCCTGTATACATACATACATACATACATACATACATACATACATACATACATACATACATACATACATACATACATACATACATACATACATACATACATACATACATACATACATACATACATACATATATATATATATATATATATATATATATATATATATATATATATATATATATATATATACAGGGTGTCTCAGGACGAGCTTACGCTATCTATATTTTAAATACTATTTAATATAATTTAACGAAATTTGGTATCTAGGGGTTATCCAACATGCCCGTTTTAACTAAAATATTTTCAAAGCAGTAGCACTTCCGGTTTGACCGGAAATTGACCTCAACTTTCTTATTTTAAATGGAATATGCTATATTTTATTTTACCATTGAATGCAGCGGAAAATTTTACATATGAAGCAATAAAAACATTTTACTCATGATCAACTACTTCCGGCGTTATTCAACTTTTTTTGATTTTTTGTCTGAAATCCGGCACATTTTCAAAACTCTGTATATCGGGAACGAGATCGAATTTTTAGAATCTGAAAAAAGTCTTTTATAAAGGAGACTTTAAGCTACATTATCCATAGAAGAATCCTCGATTATTTATAAAAATGTGACGGGTACGTTACACCAAAATTTCAGTTGACAAACTTCAAAAAGAACATTTTTTTTAAATGGAACCCCCCTTTTTTTATTACATAAATGTGTTCTATGACAGAAAATAAGGGTACTTTATGTAACATGTCCTATGTTGAAAGTTGATAGAATTTCAGTAATTAGAAAAATATGTAATCTGGGTATAATTATATATATGGAGTATAATCGTCACTGTGTTTCGATTAGTTAAGGCGGAAAATCTGTCAAGCTTTCGTGTATTTGGTTTTTTACACATTATCAGGACTGTTTTGGTGAAGATGTTTGAAAGTCATTGATTTTATAAAGAAAACAGAAGAATTTGGACATAATTTTAGTTAAAATTTACAAAAATAAAAACTAGTGATGTCGAGTCGTTATTCTAATAATGGTAATGGCTTAAGCACATTCAGTTAGCCTATAAAAATAATTATAGGTAGGGATTACATATGTCCCGGTTTTAAGCTCATTGCCTGGTAGGTGTCTGTTTGTAATGTGTTTCAAAAAAAATTCTAATGTATAATTTTAATATTAATAATTATAATAATTTTTTGAGTTACCATTCAAAATGTATGAACTAAAACTTGGTATAGTCATGGAAAATATGTTTCCAATTTTTTGATAGTGCCTAGGGTTTGTTGTGTTATTAAATATTGAAAATAATAATTTGTTTTCATTATACGAAATATTATATTATTTACTAGAGATGTACCGACTACCGACTATCAGTCGGTTAAGCCGACTATGTGGCCATTTTTCTAGTCGGTGATTAATCGGCGAATATTCGGTGAAAATACCGATTATTCGGCTCAATATTTGATAAGCTATAATAAGGGACAGAAATAGTTTTGTTTAAATGAATTAATTTCACTGAAAAAATAGGTTATAATTATTCCCTAATACTTTTTTATTGACATCAGATAATAAAATTACTCAAATAGAATTATTTTCTTTACCTCAATAGAGGTAGTTTTGTTTAATATCAAATAATCTTGTAAAACAGAAAAAATATTTTCCACATTACTGAATTACAAATATTAATATCTGTTTTAAAAAATAAATTCTGAATGATAGAATATAAATTTAACAAAATAATTATAAATAATAATAAATAAATAATTTTATTTGCTTTCAAGCTAATTCTTATACAAAGTGAGTAGGTACGAAATATAGTACAATTAGAAATATATATATATGAAATGGTAACATACATACATACGTTACATATTTGTATTTATGTTCAAAATAATATATCAAATAGTATTTCCGTTTTCTCCTTGTTTTGTGCAAACTGTGGAATAAAAAGATCCCTAGAATGGGGCCCATAAACCATAATAGAAAATAATAAAATGTACACTTTATCCTTAAAGTACTACTCAATAAATAACGATTAAAATAAAAAAGACATTTTATTAATAATTACTTTGCGAGATATTTGAATTTATTTCCAGGGCCACAGATGACGTCACACTATTGGTATCTTTCTCGCACAGCCTACTACAGCTATAGGTTTCTTTAAAAATAAAATGCAGTTATACAAAAAACAATTATGACTTTTGATACCACGAATTGCTTCAAAATAAAACGAACAAAAATTGGTTTATGGGGCCCATTGTATTGCCAACTGCATCATTTCCTTTTGATCACTCTGTTTTATTTACCATAATCTGATATCACAAAAAGAAAACCAAAACAAAAAAAAAAAGAATATGAGACAATTTTCCTTTTTAGATTTGTATATGTATAGGAAAGGTTACATGTTACATGTTGTTAATATGTAATTATTTCATTATAAATTAATCAAAGGCAGATTGTAATGAAGAAATGTTAGGCAAAGACACATTTGAGACTAACACACTACATCGGAAACAAATGAATTTCAGAGAAGAACGGCTTTTAATGGTGCTTGAAATTAGTCGGCCGGGCAGAATAATCGGCTTCTAAAATGGCCAAAGAGTTGGTAGTCGGTTAGCCGGCCAAAACCGTAGTCGGTACATCACTTTTATTTATATTATTAAACACCTTACTTATACAATGCCGAAACGAAAATGCACATTTAAGGAAGAAATTCGTTTTTGGGAAAATGAAAGATGATCAAATAGATTTTAACTAAAAACCACTCCCGTTTAAAAATATGGCAACCCTAATTATAGGCAAAATATAATATAATCTTACAGTTGCTGACAAATTAGTGCACGAAATATCAACTGACTTCACCGGTAGCCTCGTAGCTCAGTGGTAGAGTTCCTGCCCGGCAAAAGTGGGTGTTACCGGGGTTTAATCCCGACAAGGTTTGATGATATTTCATATTTATTTAATACTTACAGTGCGATTCTATAATTTTCTGTAATGCTATAGAAATGTAAAATAAACAAACAAAATCGCAACAAATTTTATTTACTAATCTACGAGCTAATACATTTATTACCTTTTGACAAAAAATGATGCGCTTTTGTAATATAAATACACAATATTCTTTTGGGAACACTTCAATCTGAAATGTTTCATATTTTTGTTCTGAATCATTGAATTCCAAATTCTACTATAATATTTCAAAATGGTGGGTAATAAATTATATTGCGTAATGCTCATTCTAAACACATATTTTTCTTGCTGTAGTAGACAAATATTTATTCATCGTGCAATATAATTTAAGAAATTAATTAAATAGTTATTAAAAATTGAGAAATAAAATTTTGAAGTGCCTGTGGTACAATCAAATAAAATTATTAGAAATTCAATAAATGTAAGGAAGATTTATTGTAGTAAGAAGCTTGAGAAAGTTATAATGAAAAATTACAATGACGGGTGATAATGTGCTTGGCACATTAGTATCTTTTCGTCGAACCCTCTTGTGTGTGAGATGGATGCAACAAGCAAAGCAGGGAGAGATAATGGGTGTAAACTGCATAGAATTCGGCTAATGGAATCTGAAAGACAGGCATTACTAGGCAGAACAGAGAGCGGGAGAGCATCTTGGCGCGTTGCATTGAATCCTGATGGGCGCGTGAACAAACGGCGGCCATTGTACGCCAATTAAGGCGACTTACTTGGCCAGGTAGCCGAACAATCGAGCCATTATACACTCGGCATAACGCGAGCATACCAGCACCGGCCTGTAAACACAAAATGTACATCTAAGCTTAATTGCGAGATTGTTGCAGCCAGCCAGCATTGGGACTGGGTAGTGGTAATGTACGACCTGCGCCGTTATGGTGGTTTAATTTCCGTGTGGTATTTCGGAATTCAACCGCGTGGCCGCAGATATAATATCGTTCTTTTGTACTTGTGCGGAATGTTCGCGGGCCATTTAACCAAGCCGCCCGGAGCGCTTCCGGTCACATTTGTCCCGAACTTGCAACGGACGGAGACGACCTCCTCCACTTTTGCAGGGACGCACCTACTCACACACTCCCTCAAAATTTGTCGGAATAATTAAGTATACAACAAGTATTACGTAAGTTAAAATAATTTTCATTAATTTTGGACGTCTTCGATGTTAAACGACTAAAAAATACGCTTGTAATATTTCAATATGAATTGAAAATAATACCTCTCGCCATTGCCGTTTTGTTACATAAGTATTGAATTTAACATTTCCTATATACACAAATAATTCTAATTATATCAATGAGTGCCAGTGAGGTGACGCCTTGTAAATTCCCGCACGGTACAAATATATCATCATCATTACCGATATCTGTATAAGGAATCTTGCCCTATTCTTCTAAAATGTTCAAGTTGGTTCACATTCATTGACGCGATTGGCGATATTCCTTAAGCATATTTCTGTAGGTAGTATTACTATTAATATACGTATCTACCTATAATTTTAATTTTTTAATTTATAACGACTGCGCAATTTATTGCAACAGATTAGTCTATATATTATATATTCTTTATATCTAAATCTCTTGAAGATTTAATTAAATTTTTAAGTATGTTAGACAGAGAATTATATGTTCTTCAATATTTGTAATAAAAAAATTCAAAAATTAATATTTAGAAGATTTTTTTAAAGATACTGCTACTTCCGGGTGTCCAGTTGTTATAAAAACCTTTTCAGCTCTTCTCATTAATGTCAGATTGAGGAATGTGTAGTTAAACAGGTCTTAAGTATATAGTTTTTGAGGAATCGTCCTTCCAACATCCAGACACACACTTACACACACACAGATTCATAGTAAAAATGTTATAGTCGGATTATAGGGACCTCAAAAAGTGCTTATTCACTAAAATCTGGGTATGCGATTTTTAGAATTGGTCCAATAGTTTTCTTAGCGAAAGGTAAAAAATGGAAATTACGAATAGTCATCGCGATTATCACGATCGATCAAAATTGTTTAGCGATCGACTTGATATCCATGCTTGTCATACACGTTGTCAGTGATTTTGTACTTATCTAGATACCAACACAACGAAAATGTGTGTTGCCATCATAGCACAGACATATTTTGAAGCACTGTCTTTGTCTGAAGTGTAGAAATCTCAATAGCGTTATCTCACTTGCTATCACCTTACGAAATGGCTTCGAAAAAGTGCGCGCAAATTTAAAATTCTATCACTATGATACTGTTATATAAATGCAGTATTTTTATAAATATATATTGTAACTACATATATAACATATGTAATTCAAATAAACTTACCATTTTTCAATAAAATAGAAATAGTAAAAATACTTTATTACAAAATTAAAATAGGTTTGCATTAATATTTATTTAATAACATATATTATGCATATTTGTATAGGTTATAATTCACAAATACAATTATAATAGGTAAAGATACTATATTATTCACAAATTAAATATAGAAAATTCACTAATCAAAAAGTCAAAAATACAAAATATACCCAACAAAACATATCTATTTAGTAAATACAAACAACTTGTTTAGTTATCATTGAAATTTCTCTTGACGATCAGCCCCAACCATCAAGTAAAAAAAATGAAAATAAATTAAATAATTAGCTAGATGCCGAAATAGCACAAATACATAATATAAGCGGCTTGATGCCAAATAGCACATATTGTATTTGTTAATTATCTAAAGGAAAAATTATATGTTATACATTCTGATATATTATTCATTGCGAAATAATACTAATTTAGTAAATTTATGTCGCAAACTTGAACTATGGCTTTAAAATGTTTGAAGCAAATGACTGCTGTTTCAGGAATCTTTTGCCCTTCTAAAGAGCACGCCTTTAGCCATTCATTGCGCTGTACTTCATCTTTTGGAAACCTATTAAATATCAACAATTAATTTGAAATATGTTTTAAAATATATTTTATTTACCTGTGAAATGAATGCGGTGAATCCGTCACTTGTGAAGTTTTACAAATTAAACACTTTCTCACCATTGTCTCTATTATATTGCAACAATTCTGTCGTCAAAACACGCTATAAAACTCATAAAACCAAGAACAGCATGAGCAAAACAGCTAGGTTAGGTTGAAATAAGCGGGAAATGTCATGAACTTCAATGAAAATAGACATACGATTTGCTTCATGCTGATTGGTTAGACACTACAAGTTTTAAATAAATAAAACTTTCAATAGATACAAAGCACATGCATTGTGTACCTCACTAGAATTGCACAGATCAACATGCATTCATTTGTCATCGTATAAGTTTGTTCCGAGTTTGCAATCTGCTGTACTGCGTTTAGTGACTATCGTTATATCCATAAAAAATAACATTTCGATTGAAAGCTACTTATAAAGATAGTGATAACATATACATAAATCTATAGCAATCCAGAATAATTTTAATGATTTTATTTACCAATTTCTAATAATTTTATATTATAGATTCCATAATTGATTCTTGACTAGCAAAAAGACTAGCTCCGTCCCTGCCTACAAATAAATGTAACGCTGACTGCTGCACTCCCTGCATATTGTTTGCTGACCCTCTGTTAATTATTCGTCCGCAAATACCACGTGGGCATATGGTCTAGGCATTGGTAGAAGGAGAAAAATGTCGGGGTAGCTCCGGTGAACGACAGGGCGGCGGTAACGAGCGGAGTCTGCGAGTCAATTGACCGGAACGGGCGGGCAGGTCATCAATGTTTCAGCCGGGCCCGGGAAATAACCTGAGGGACGCATTTGTAAAACAATGCCCTGCTTACGATGCAGGGAAGACTGCAGGTGTGATGTGATCGGTCAGCAAACTACAGCGCAATTAAATAGCAAACCATCGGGGAAATTACGATAAACTATTTTTTCACTAAAGGTAAAGTTTCTTCTCCTACGAGGAAAAGAATTACATGAAATAAATGTTGACAAATACTCTAAATCTTAGTCGTACAGCATTTATTCTTACAAAATCGATGTTACGACACATATTTGTACCTTCTTCAGGGTAAGTAAAATCTTACAAAAATTTACATACATGCACATAAATACATTCAGTTATTTGAACACAATATAAAAATCTGATGTGGCCAGCACATGGCCTCCCGCCAATTCCATGTTTAAAATAGCAATGAGCTTTTAGTAAAGTTTTACTTCCGATTGATCGTTTGTAAACAAAATCTACTTTGTTGTTCCAATTTTGGATTATATTTTATTATGTTTTTCCTGAAAAATCTGTTAGAGTTTCAAATTAAGTACTACATCCGGTTTATCATATATAGTCAAAATCTAATATGTTGTTTCATATTATATAAGAGTATTAAATTCCAACTTTGCGAAGTTTTGGATCATTAATATATTTTAAGGAAAAATCGTCACACACACATTATTGTCAAAATCAATACCAACTTCCTTATGCTCTAAAATGCAATCTGTGTAAATTCTTCGCCGTACATTATCCATTTCGTAAATGTGTAGTTGCAGACTATTATATTCAATGAATTTTTTACAAGAAAAACTGTTAAAAGCTTGTATAAATGATACTTCCGGTTATCCGATATACACTAAAAACTAATGAGCTCTTCCCACATTAGTATAGAATGGATATACAAAATTTTAAATTTTTCTGATTGACAGTATTTGAGTAATCGTGTCCACAAGATCCACATACACACAGACACAGACACACACACACATACATACCTACAGACATCATTGTAAAATTGTTAAAATCGGATTCTGGGGACATCAAAACGTGCTTATTCACTAAAATCTCTATATCCTATTTTTAGCACGATCCCTATAACTCCTTTACCTAGGGTAGCGGGAGGTAAAAATCACAAAAAATACACATCAGTTCGCTCTCAAATTCGACAACAGAATAATGTATCCTGTAAGATCTTGAAGGTACAAGTGTGTATTGAAGTGTCGGTTTTGTGAATAAATACTGTATGACTGAGATTTCATGTAATCAGAATGCTCGTAGTTTGGCCAGCATAATATTTTAGTTTAATGACGTTGCATATATTACAAAAAATTAAATAAATATTTCGTTCTAACAAAAATGAAACTATTACCGTAAAGCTTCATTTCTACCGATTGTTCTAATGCGTAAGAGCTATAATTAATGCTTAAGAATTAAGAGCAATGCGTAAGAACAAAATATTGCAAACTTCTAACCTGAACTGTCAATCTATTTTATAATTACTAATTTTTTAATTTTTCGGTATGGATATAGATAAAGAAAATTATGTACTCGTATATCACGTATTTAAAAAAAGAAGAATTGCTGCAATTGCAGTCTACTAGACAACAAGTAATAAGGGAGAAAATTGTGACATTTCTGTTGAATTAGTCACTAAACAAAATAGCTGGAAATCGTAAATTGTCATAATGCATTAAGTCTTATGCACTAATCATTATGCATTAAGTAATAAAACATTCGGTGGAAATGTGGAGTCCTATAGCATAGTCATATTTTAACTATCTTAAATAAGAAGACGAAAATATACATAAATTAATGGGTATTAGTGAAAAAATTTTCTTTAAATATTGACTAGGTCACAAACTACAAGCGTTTGAAGCTGATTACTAATTAAGCATGACGTGTTAGGTACTAAGAATTTGATTGGTCGCCTAATTTTAAAAAGGAGAATCGCGCGTCTGCAGCGGTCACCTTTAAAAGAATATGAAATGTCATGTTGATCTATAACCTAACAAAACATTTAACAATTTTGTGTTTGATGAATTTGTTTAATTATAACATCTAATAATATTAACAACAATAATAATATATTTATAATTAAATCAATTTGTAATATTAATTAAATTAATAATAACATTAATTAAATTAATATTGAAACTTCAAAACAGGCAAACACTGGCGCCATCTGTCGTCATACTTTGTGTAATAATATTGTCAAACTGTTTCAATGTTCTATAATTTATTAGGAAAAAAATGCTTATTATTTATACTTAATAATAATTTCTTCATGAATATAACGTATAAGTTTTTATATAAAAGCATTTCAGCTATGCAAACATGAAAAAAAATGTTCCCTCTATAACTAACAGTTTGTCCCATTGTTTGTCGATCACTTGTTAGTACCTGCTACGTCACGCACCAAATTCTTAAACTTTAAAAATTCATATCTCGCTTATTACGTAAAATTTTTAAGTCGCGTTTGCACTAAAATTCTTATTTCATCCTGTTCTTAAAGAAAAAATAAATAAAAGAAAAATGGTATAGGACCCCATTAATAACAAAAAGAAAATATCGTCGATTACACTTAGAACTTAAACTAAATTAAGTTAATTATAACAGATCAGTTCGGCCACTTACAAATTTTGCAGTAGTAAGCGGTGCATGACTCAATTGTTAACAAAACATTTGATACATTCTTGAAATCAACAAAGTGCTTAGCATTTATTTTAAGTGATAAGTTTTTGCTCTAAAATGACTCATGATAAATCATTTAGTCAAGATTTAAGAATCCATAACTAATTCCTATATGAATGACATTTCCACACGAAATATTTCGATCTCATACTCGATTCCGCGATCGGCTACATGATATTATTAATTTGTATATAAGGTAGGTGAGTGGGAAAGCTACATTTTATACATGGCACTATTATATACTTTAAGATGTTTTTTTTTTACCATCGATTCTTTTATCCCAGTTCTACTCTGAAGTAGATTTCATCTGGTCCAGATTTGTCACCAATTGAGTCCCATTGGCATAAAATAAAAAAGGAAGTGCACGCACAGTAAACGAATTAAAAATAAAATTGTAACAAATATGGGATAATATTGAACCTGATGAGAGTTCAAAGTTAGTTGATACAATGTCTAACAGAATTAAAGCCGTTGGGCCGCTTTCACACAAACAGACTTTTCGCCGGCTGCCGTATCCTGCACGGCACCGTGCACAGGAATTATCTCTTGTTTATGGTTGTGTTCATACGATACGTACGACGCAGTCCTCGGCGTAATGCCGTGTAAAGGCGCCGTTGGAACGGTGCCCTTATGGCAATTTTGCCGTTCACGGCGAAAAAGTACTATCAGGATCGAAAACACGGTAAAATGCAGCGCAGTGTATATATTTGATTTCGCCATTTGCTTATGGGCGCGTACTTAAATTTTCACGGCGCCCTGCCGGAAATGGCGCGCGGCGAAAAGTCGAATCGTGTGAAAAATGCCGGCATGTCTGAACGCATGTATTTGACTACGTTGGAACAACAGCGGCCGTAAACAGATTTACGTTGTGAACGGCGTCGTTCATAACGTGTGAACACATCCATAAACAACAGTGGTAATAGTACGCATTTATAAAAAAAAGTTTTACCGTTTTCTCGCAAAATGTTAAGCAATTGCTTAAGGTCATATTTATAAAAACAAAGTGGAGGGAGGTTTTGCATCGAGGCGAATGGTTTTGCTTCAAAATAAAAGATTTTAAGACTTTTTTCGTATTTATAAAAATAGGATTTGCTTAAAAAACTAAAGGATTTGCTTCTAAAAAAATTATCTACTCCCCATTCAACTTTTTTCAAGAATCTCACTTCTACCTCTCGCCAAAAATCGCATATCCGGATTTTAGTGAATAAGCACGTTTTAAGGTCACTAGCATCCGATTTTAATATTTTTACAATGGTGCCTGTGTGTATGTGTGAATGTTGGCGGGATGGTTTCATAAATTCTATAAGAGTAATAAAGGCCAATTTAACTACGTATTCCTTACACTGACATTAATGGGAAGAGCTGAAAAGGTTTTGGTAACATTTGGACAACCGAAAGTAGTAGTTTCTTAAAAAAAAATTCTAAATACTATTATTTTTTTAATTTATGTTATTAAAAAAATCTTTATCTGATAAATTGAACATTTTTATTATATCTTCTATAAATTTAGAATTATAAATATATAAAATAATAATGTAATAAATTTGATAGCCCAAAATAACTCTATGGAAACCAATTGAAATATCAAAATGTTTGTAATTGAAGAAAAATGTCACTGTCAAAAATCCAGATACATTACTTGAAGGCTTTTTCTGGGAAGTACATTTAATATTTCTTATTTTATTATTAATGAAATATTTAAAATTATAGATAGGTACCTATATTACATATCAGTGCAAAAAGATTTACAAGTGTTAGGGAGAAAAAACTGGAAAGAGAGAGCACAGGCCAGAATACAGTGGAAGAATATTATAAGAGAAGCTATGAGCCTACATGGCCTGGAGAGCTCAGTATAATTATAACACATATTGCATACACGCATCAGAAATACCGCAAATCTCGTCAATGAATTTGAAGAATCTCGAACATTTAAGAGTAGGAGAAAACTTATTTATAGAATGAATTAAAAAATATAAAACTTTATTAATAATAGATGTAATTAGAATATTTGTGGGTGTACCAGAAATGTTAAATACATTATGTACATAGCCTAATATGGAAAGAGCGAGAGGTTTTGTGCTGGTCACAACAGATTTTTGTCATTAGTTTGCCAGCCCACATAGGTACGTGTATATGTTGTTTTTATAAGCTTAACTTTCATTTTAGGTGTGCGGTACGTTTGCTATTCATGGATGCAGAGTAAAATAACCCGGTATTCCAAAAGTTATAATTGCATATGTGCAGTGTTATACAACATAGCTAAGTACCTAAGAGATGCAGATTATCAAGATGAAGAAGAAGAAGAAGAAGAACAGGACTTGCCACATATAGCGAAAGGGAACGAAGATACTATTCTCATGAGTGACATCTTAATTACCCTCCTGTTCACTTACGCTGACAGACATCTTAAATTTTATCTTAACTTTCAACTAACCAAAATCATACACTGTACAAATATCAATCAGTGGGATACAACAACACCTCTGTTCTATGATAATAAACTGTATAGCTCTCGCTGATCACACGCGTGTTAAGTTTGAACTTGTAACAAGTTCATCGCGAATTTTTAGTACCCTTTACTTCATTTTTCTGAAGTATTTCTCCGCAAGGTAAAGGCAAAGATTATGAATACGAATTCAGAATTAAATTCTCTAGCGAATAAGCAAATAAAAAATATATATTCCTGTTTAAAATAAAAAAGTTAGGTCCTGTGTTTTGGGAATCGCTGATATAATTTTATTTTTGCTGATATAACCAATTTTATAATTCAAAATATCACAATTTTGCTCGTTTAACCAAACTAGTATCTCTTCAAGTAAAAAACTTACTAATAGTCAGCGAGCTTTTTGAAACATGTATATATTTACAAAACCGTATATTGTTCCATTAAACGGGATAAGGGTGAAATGAAAAAATAACTTTATTGATTCGTCGAGTGTGTAGTTTTATGTAAAGATTATGGGACCAAAGGGCGAATTTGTGAGTTGCTTTGTACACATTAGGCGCATTCAGCAGAATTCTTTTGTCCCTGAACACCTGACCGACCGGTCACCGAACAAGGAGTTCCCTGCTGAAGCCACTTTTCACACATTTTCGGTGCTGTACATGTAAATTAACGTTAATTTGATTTTGTTTTACTGCACAGATAATAGATGACCTTAGATTATTTCTATTAGCAGAAGAAAATCCAGTGAATTTAAATATTGCGCGTATAAACAAGTGACCAGGAACATCTGACTGTACTATTGTTACGATCAGTTGGTAGGTAACCGGTCAGTGAATGGTCTCGGGTAAGCAATGCGTTCAGCAGTAAAATAGTGAACATGTTCAGCGATCACATGTCTGCTGAATGCGCCCAATGCTTACAATTCTAGTACACAGAAAAAAAGAATTGAAATTTTGTCTAATTATAATTAGATATTATTTTATTAGGCGATATGTCTAATAATTTAGTATAATTTACAAATCTTAATTTAGCATTTTAACTTACCCGAAAAACATAATAAATATTTTGTAAAAAATCGTTAATTTAAATATGTAAATAGTTATTTTAATTACTTATTTTATTTAATTTTACTATAGGTATTTTGGCTTCATTATTTTGTCCTACAATTGTCGGTGATTTATTTAATGAATTAGGTAAGCAAATAGGAAATTTAAATATACATTTAGTTAATTTCTTTATTTATGTTTAGTTCAATGTGGTCATTTAATCTCATTTTGTATTTAATTTTACTATAATTTGTTATTACAAATTTAGAAACTTCAACTAAATCAACTTAGATAATTTAATGAAAACATATTAGTAGGCTGAAAATTACAGATTTGTTTAGTTAATTTAACTACAATTTAGATGTTTTTTTTTTTGTGTAACAGTTGTTAGTTGTGAAACAAGTTTCAGCATACTTATATTTATTAAATCCTATTTATGTTCAACTACTAAAGAAGAAAAGTTGGATTTGGTGGCAATTATATCAATCGAAAACATAATCAAAATTAAATGCTGAAGAAGTAATTGTTCTACTGAAAAAATACCCCCCAACATAAAAACCGCAACAAAAGCTTTTCTACGGAATCCTGCACAGAAAAATGCGCTTATCAACGGCCCCTCGCCAATTTGGAAAAAGGCGACATATTTTGGTTTTTAGTTTTTTTCTTGAAAATAATGATCCATATCAAAATCTTATACGAAACGATATTCTTATAAGGGATGTAGAAAAATAATCAGAGGCCCACTCAGTTAAATACAATTTATTTCAATGCCCACGTTTCAACTTCACCGAAGTCTTCAACAGGACAAGAAGAAGACTGCTGTGGAGGGGCGCAATTTAAATTTTTCGCCTGGAACGCTCAAAAGTCTCGGGCCGGGCCTGAAGGGTGTTCTGTCTTCAAACAACAAAACTTAATATTTAAATGAAGGACATAAAAAATAAGTGGACAGGACCATGTAGGCAATAACTCCCAAATGCTTGGTTTCAGGAATATTTGCGTGAGCCAGTAAAAGCGTAACTGGCGTGATTTAAAAGTTTATTATAACGATAAAACATAAATCAATTTTTAAATTTTGTTATATAATTGAATATTACAATATTTTCGTATAAAATTTTCTCAAAATTATTTCCTTGAACCATCAGAGATATGTATATTGGTAGTAACAATTTATTTTGATTGTAACAAAAAAATATGAATAAATTTCAAAATTTAAATTTATTCATTTAATTTAAATTTTAAGTAATCCAGAACAGTGTTGTGTAACTAATGGAGCGATACCTTGCTTGCCTACAGGTTCAAGGTCATCATGTTGAGAATGTTTTACAAGAAAATATTGTGATATGAATTTTGTATAATATAATTTTAAAGTTTATTCATATTCCACTTATTGAACTGAAAATATTTGCTGATCGTCAATTACATATTTTATTTATTTATTTATTTATTTATTTATTTATTTATTTATTTATTGAATACTTTGTCCAACAGGCGAACCCAAATTATGGACTAAAGAACAAAGAAAATACAACATGAAATTGAATAAAAGTTACAGTGAGCATAAATATAAATACAAAATTATAATTATACGTTACAAATTTATAGACAATAAATACTATAATGCAAATACATATAAGATAAGAAAAAGTAAACATGAATATATTACAACTGTAATGAGGCTTGCAAATATTTAAAGTTACAATAAAAAATATCACAATGGTCCTGAATATTCGTGTAACTAGCAAACATTGCGTTGATAGGGGAATTTAGCAATATGTTTTGATGCGAATATCTCTGAAATGTAGCGCATAAGATAATTTTTAATGATCGCAAATGTTCACAATCAAAATCACACCGCAGATTTTATTTATTTTTATTTTGTAACCTGCAAATTAAAATTCTGCCATTTCATGCGATACGCATTTCTTTGTAATTTTATTTAAATTCCATGGATATTACTACAAATGTGCAACAATTATAAAATCTCAAATAGAATTTTTCAACATATTAAATATGTGAAATTAAATCTAATTAGTGATTCAGATGCAGAATTTAATTCTCCACATTTATTTGTACTTGTCTAAAATTAAATGGGAAGTTTCGCGCAAGGAAAAACTGATTTCCCAAGTTAAATGCCTATGGCCCGTTTTTTATTTAACACTCTGTATACATGCACGGTGTTTATTATAAATCGGCCACCGTTATCTCGATAACTATAAGAGCTACAAAGTCGGTTAAATGGGCAAACAATTTCTATTTTACAAGATAAATTCAAAGAAAAGAAAAATATTTTTTCCGACCGATGAGAACATGTAATTTTCATTTGCTTATTCGTTACAGCATTTAATTCCGAATTCAATGATATAATAATTTTATACACTAACATAGACTTTTTTTGAGAAAAAAATATAAATTTTTATATTAATTTAATTAAAACATGGCTATAATAAGAGTACCATGAATGAAAAAAATGAATACGTGAAAGAAATATGTAAATATTTGTTTCAATTGACATTTATGGACCGGTTTTTCAATATCTGGTTAAAATTTTAACTAAGAGTTACAAAAACAAAAATGAATGAAATGAAATGTCAAACAACAGGTTTACACGCATTTTTCTCAAAAAATTGTTACGTACGGGTATCAAAATATTAAATCGCTGAATTAAGAATTAAAATCTCTAATAAATGCCTGAGTGTCTGGTCGCGAACCTGGGGGTTCCGGGTTCGATCCCGACCGACGCCAAATATTTTTTCGAATTTTGAATGGCACAATAGTGACCCCTGTGGTGCACTCTCCACGCTTGGAATGAGTGCCTGTGAGGTGACGCTTGGTAAGCGCCCGCACGGTACAATTTTGTCATCATCATTACCGATATCTGCGATAAAGCAGATTGGCACACCCATAAATGGGTAATATGCCGTAATGACATATTTATTTTATTTATTTTGTTTAAAATAAAGAAGGATGGGTCCCATAGTTTGAGAACCACTAGTCGAAAAAAATATTTCTATTTTTTAAATATGTCTTGTGAAATAGAAAATGTTTGCTAATTTATCCTTTCTTGTAGGTCTTATAATATCTGAGATAGCAATGGTGGCCCATTCAAAATAAACCCCTTGTATATACTGTAGAATAGTCCATTAAGGCTTTACAGAGATTGTAATGTACATCACTCTGTGTAAATAAACAATGGTTTTATTAAGGTTACAATTTTGTTTCTTTCGACATTTGAAATTCCAAGACGTTCGTGGTGCTGCATTCGATCAAATCAATTCCTTATAGAGTCTAGACCTAGAACATTGCAATTAAATACCTTCAATCTTCAAACCATTGGGGAAATTACGCTAAACTATTTTTCCATTAAAAGATCCGATGCGAGCTAGAAACTATTTAAAAAATTATTTACACACCTGGAGAGCTCCACCATTAACAATTCTCCATCATGTTCTAGGAAATGGAAATAAAAACCTTTTAGAAATATTATTTGCCTAGCTATTCCTCATCACGAATTGAAATTTAATTTTCCATCAATTAAACCCCTCCATTTTATTCCGAGCAGCATTTGCTCCCTCTCAGCGTCTTAAAATTTGAAATTATGCAAATGCCCTCAACTGCTCACTATCTTTATTTATTTAAATATCTTTTCTGTTAACTGAAAGAATAAATCTCTTATAACAGTGCCGTGACTCATTGCAAAAATTTAGTTTTGTTCTCTTTACAGACCTGTTGTATTTATTCTATACTACACAAACTCTCGCAATAAGTACAATTTTTTTTGAGGTTCGCAATATCAGGGGATTGGAATATATTATGCTTTGGAGTTTTTGGATAAAAAGAGCTTTAATAAACTAAAGCATAGTAATATTTTGGTATTTGTTGGTTTTTACCACATACCTAAGTATTTGTGATACTGACCCAAACGATTATTGTTTTACTCATCTTGGTACCTACGCTTATTCTTCCAAAAAATGTTTTCATAGCAACGGTGACATTTGCATGAAATTCATGTGAAACTGAACCTTGCAATATTTATTCAAATCTTAGCCCACCTACCTTCAATTTGTTGTGTGCAGGACAAATACTGTTTAAAAAAATCTGAAGTAAAGCGAGGACTAAAGTTGTTTCCACTGTCATCCAATCACATGTTGGCATTGTATTTTTTGAAATACTTAATTGCATTTTTCCCTTAACACTGAACTATAATAACTAAAACTCTGACATCACACCGTTATAACGAAAATAGTTCTTATTGAAATTATAAATGAAAAGTTTTATATTTTAATATAATTTTGGTACAAAAATCGTTTAAAATTCGTTATACTCATATTTTGTTAATTTTACAGAATATATGTAACTTTTATATAATACCGGGCCCCATTTAAAAAAGTTTCCCCATGCTAAAATTATTTTTGTCATAGAATATTAAAATTTTACTTTCTTGCTGAATCCTTTATTTATGTGGCATTAAATAAATGCGTTCCACCTCAGTAGCTTCATTCAAATTATGTCAAAGAATACATTTTTCATTAATTATAGTGAATAATAATGAAAACGAAACTACTAAAATTCCATGCGTTAATCTTGCAATTTTTTATTATTATTTATAGTCAAGTTAGCGTTGCTAATACTGCTACAAATTTATTGATACTTCTTTTAATAATTCAACTGTTGAATTCAAATATTATCCTGGAGAAATAATACTTGGCATGTAAAATAAATATTTCTTTTTACAAAATACAAAACATGAAAATACACAAATTTGACATATCAAAAATCAATAAATCAATCCATCAAAGGAAAAACGAAAAACAATAATCAAGGATTGTTTCTTTATAATGACGAAAAGCAAAAGAAAAAGTCCATATTCAACACTTCCCCTTTTTCTAAACTTTTCCTATTTATTTGCAATAAGTCTAATGTTGTAGACTAGAGTTTTCAAGCGAGGCTCATGCAGAGGTTTCGTAAGCATGTCAGCCAACTGTTGTTCTGTAGAGACTTTCTTGACATCTAAAATTCCTTCTGTAACATATTCACGAATGAAGTTAGTGCAATGTGTTTGGTCCTCCGATAATATTCTGGATTTTGGGCAAAACGAATGGCAGACCATATAAACTCCGATTAAGCCTGCACCTTAAAAAATTCTTCATCCAAATTACCATAGAGGAAAGCGGTAGTGACATCGAACTATATCAATTTCATCCCTTCACTTGCTGTCATGGCAATCAGACTTCTTATATTAGGTGCTTTTGCAACTGGATTGAATTACTGATAATTTTTATAACAATTTTATTATGCGGGATATAACTTTACTGCCCGCAATTGAAAATGATTTAGCGGCGAATATCTAAAAAATAAAATTCTTATCCGTAGATCTATAAAACAACATTATAGTTTGGTAATCAATCTCTGCTCTAGTTGCACAACTAAATATTTTATTATCTTGCAAAAATATTCAATTCTTGTCGCATTGTTATGAAAAATACCTAACAAATATGCTCATTTTTAAAAGTAATTTTAGTGTGTATAAACAAAGATACAATCGATCTATGTGGCGAAATATTAATGTATTCCACATGTTCTATGTGCAGTATTATTAAATCATTCTTTGTTACATTAAAATTTTAATTTAGAAGGTAGATGGGTAAAAACTTCCAGGAATTCATATTGAACATAAATTGTGAACCAAACAGACATTCTAGACCACATTAATTTTTTTATATCCTTAATAATATTGTTTCAATATATTTAATATAAAAAATCTTTATTTACTATTTCCGTTAGTTTCAAGTCTGCACATTACAAAATTATTTCTTCTGAAATACTTACCTTTTTTAAATTAAGGAACTAGTATTTTAAGCAGGAAAATAAATTGCACTTATATAAAAAAACGGTAGTCTCGCAGGGCAATTTATATCTATTTGGGCTGGGTGCTGTGCGAACGTTGCAGTTGTTGCGTGCAGTGGACGTGAAGGTCAATGGCATAGGGAAACAGCCCTTCTACATTAACACGACTATTTCCCTTCTCAATATCACGAACTTTCTATTTTACTCAATAATTAAAACAATCTTACTCCACGGGGAACTTTCCTAATCTTGACACTTGATGCAGATAAAAAAAAAGATTTTCTTGAAGGAGTCTTTTCCTGACCACCGATATGTGCGTAATTATGACAGCCTTTAACTTTTTTAACAATGATATATTCTTACATGCATTTAATTGTTTCACTTCGTGATGATATATTTAAATCACCTGAGGGAAAATTTGCCATTAGTATGCAGTTACAACATGATAGTTTCATAAAAATTAAATTTTGGTCAACGTTTGCAATATTTAGGCGAAAATTTATTATTTTTCTTGAACATTTTAATAGCATATTAAAGCATGAATACCATAATTGTCATTTTATTTTGTGAGAAGGAACAAAATAATCGACATTTATGAAATGAGAATTCTTTATACAATTTTATCTATTTTGCGCTCTCTATGCCTTTTTGAATGAAAAACAGTAATGTCAAAATTTAGGAAATTTTGTAAGTGGGTGGTAATAATGTGACGTTTGGAAATTCATTTGAAAACTCGTACCTTATTTTCGTAACACCATACAATATTTTCTACTTATTTCTAACTTTCCTGCTCTTATCCTGTTTTAAATACAAAATTATATAAAAATTAAATGCTTAACAATCGCTTGTGACCGTTCATTTAATGAGATTTGAAATTTGATATTTTTGAAATTTTTAGTCACCAACCTTATAAAAAAATTGTACTAGTCTATTACATCATTCGAATGAGCTATTAACAAACTATTTTTATTGCTGTTAGAGCATAGCTTTGTTAAAGAAGCAAAATAGAAAAAGTATTTAATGTGAATACAAGCTTTGATATTTCGAACAATCGAACAATGTGTTACATTTTACATAGAAGAGTCGCTTCTACAATATACAAGTTTTATTATCCGTGTTCCATCACTGTTATTCAATGCTTCAAAAATAGGCACAGATTAAAAATTAATGTAATTGTAAAATTAAAAATAAACAGAATACTGAATATTCACACGCTAAACTATTAATGAAAGTTGGTCATTGCACATCACTAGCAACGTTGTGTGATATGAAATCTCGTTAGCCAATCAGATGCGTCCGCAACTGGTAATATGATTTTATCACACACTGCGATAACTGAGCGAACTAACCTAAAAATTTGTATTTAAAAATTTGACAGTTGCAAATAATTTGTGGAATTTACACGGATTAAGAAGGTTGGACCCTGATTTATCAGATTTTAACATAATTTTTGGTGAATTCTGATAGCAATGATTTTAACATAATCTGTTTTAATATTTGCTGAAATGATATTTCACACTCATGTAATGTAACTAAACCACTCGCCTTCGGCTCGTGGCTCAAACTTCACACTCGTGTAAAATATCCAACTTTCAGCATTAGTTATACAATATACTATTACACATTCGTTATAAGAATCTTTTTTTAATGTACAGGTGTACAGGGGCATGCTTCCCAAAAAATACTAGTCTCTGCACTAATACTTGTGAAGTTTACGTTTTTATTTCTGAAATACATAAGTGTAAAATAATAGTTGTATGTTGAGAACTAGTATATAATATACTAGTGTATTTGACAAAAATTACTAGTATTTTTTTTCTCAAAATATTTGTAATATCTGCCAGACTCGTAATTTACCATACAAAAGCTACATGTGTTAAGAGTCCTATAAAATTTTAAATATAAATTTTACTAGTAGAAATATTTTATAGTTTGTGTGTTTTATCTTTTTGATATGTATGTATTTCAGTGGTTCTTTGTTAAAAACCTTTTCTTATGTTTTTCTTCTTTTTTCGTCAGTCTTATCTTCAGTACTTGTTGAAGAAGGTTCAGCACTGTGTACATCTTCTTTAGTTTTTGAAGAGCGTCCACTCTTCAAACATTCAGATTGCTTGATTTCTTAAATTTTGGCGTCTGACAAGGAAGAAGCATGTTCACTTTCGATATCTTTCAATTTCAGCTTTTCCTATAGATTTTTCAGATTTAATACGTTTTCTATCTTTCTTACCTTACCTTTCTTTATACTTACACTTCGAAAAAGAATCTCCTTATTTATATCTTCTTTTGGTTTACCACTAAATACATTTTTTATTTTAGAAAATATTGTTTCAATGACTGACTTGGAGTTGGACTCTCGATTTTTCTGTCTTTTTTTCTTTCCAGAAGTTTCCACTTCGGACGAAGAAATAGTTTCCAGAATTTATGTCTGGCTTGAGTTACAGAAATGATTTCAAATTTTATACATAAATTTTCAGAAGTGTATGCAGGAGAAGATATTATGTTATTTCTGTTTTCTCTAGGCGTTTGTACATTTTCTGGAAAAAAAAAAAAAACTGTAAAAACTGCATGTACATATGTGTTTTCTTTCTCAGAAGTTTCTCTGATTTCTACTAAAATTTAGCTCTCTGAATGATTTCAGGTTTTTACTGTCCTTGCATAACCATTGGTACAGTTGATGTACTTTCTATGACTTCTGTAATTGCTGGTACTTCACGTACAACAGTGACTTTTATTTCTTCAGTTTCTACAAGGTGCTGTAGGAATTTTGAATCGTTTTTGTTGGCGTTTGGATGCAGTAGTTACAACTGACAATATTTTGCTAGTATCTTCTTCAATTAATGATGTTTTTTCTTTAGTTGTCACTTTGTCAGTTTCACTATGTTCTTTCGGAATAACCACGACTGGAATTGGTATTTTTATGTAAATTCTGATTTCCAATGTTTCATTTCTCTTGTATTAACTCCTGATCCCAGTTTACGAATTCCTTAAGCTCTATTTGTAGTCCCAGAATAGTCACCGCTTTTTCTTCAATTGCCAAAAAAATTCTACAGCCTTGTTTGTCTCCTCTGTCAATGAAACGGTAATATCGGCAATCAATTTTCAAATTACTTCCATATACATTCAATCTTTGTTGAATGAAACGTAATATCTAATTTAATCAACTTTAAATGTTATTCAAATGTAATGATGGCCAGTGCTGCCCCGTTTCTTACATTCGCTCTGTCCCTACAATTGGTTCTTTTGACTTGTCCTTCGCTTCGTTTCAACCTTCTTTCTTCGTCCTCTATATATTCTTTACTTCTTACTTCTTACATCACTCTTGTACTACTCTTTTTCCACCTTCTTTTCTGTGTTTCACTTCTACAATCTAACACCACGTGCTTGCCGCTATCTTCCTCCGACCACCCTCTCTCGTCTATGCCATTACACATTTACTATAATATCCATCATTTTATTTCCCCAAATGCCGTTTTTTCTTATTTTAAAAATTGTGAACGCAAAATAATCCTCACTTGGATTTAAAGCTTTTATTTCCGATCCCCAGTTTGATGTTTTGTTATATTCTATATTCTCTCATTTGTTACGACATACTTTAGCATAATGTCCTCACTTTTGACATATATTGCAAATGCTATTTCTTTTTGGGCAGCTTTCACTCATTTTGAAGTGTGTGCTGCTCCCACAATTGTAACAATTTATTTTTATTTTCTCTACCGTCCTTATCATTGTAATATTCAGTTTTAATTAGATTTACTTCTAGTTTTTCCATTACATTTACTTGTATTTCCACAGATTCAAAAGCTCTGGCTATTTCTATAACTCTAGTCAGAGTGAGCTGACCTTCTTGTAATAATTTGAATACAATTACATTTATTAATAATTTGGTCAAGAATAAATATTCCTTTAAAATCACAGTTGCCTGTTTATTGTCTTAATCTCGTTTTAAATTAATCCTTGGTCACATACATGTTTTGTTGCACATTTCAAAAAATATTCGTTCATGGGATATATTTGATTTTGGTACAAAATGACCCTCTAATGCAGTAACTGTTCTATAATACTCATATGAAGCTCTTCGCTATATTTTCCATCTTAGACCTATATTACTTTGATCACCTGTACAATCATAGTTGGGAATTCCACTTACTTTCATTGACACTCGCACTATCTCAACTCAAAATCCCAAACCTCGCCCTATAATTGTTAAGTTCACCTCATATAAAATACGTGATACTATAATAAAAAAATCTGATGTGGCCAACACAAAACCTCCCGCTATTTAATTTTTATTCATTTAAATACATACCTACGTTACTAATGCTGCAAACTATATTATGTTCTATTGCATATAACTATTGCTTTATTTACGATTTTCTTTATTATTTAATATGTCACTATTATTAATTTGAAGTGATTAATTTTTTGACAATGACGTTTACCTGTCAGTTACATTCATTTGAAAAATAAACTGTGCAACAAAGGAATTTTGTTTATCTTAGGCTTCGGGATTAAAAAAAGAAAAATGATTTTTAAATTTATATGTAAAATATATAGAAAAAGTATTAATGTATACCTGTACAAAATTCAATAATCTATAATTTTCCAATGACATAAAATGCGAAAAATTGGCATTTAATGGTATTTTTTGAAGAAAAACCATTATGAGCTTCAAGTAAAGTGCCATTTCCGTTTATCCTACTTACACCAAAATCTTATGACTTTTTTTCGTATTAGAATAGGGAAGAAATACAAGGTTTAAGAATTTTCTGAATGATAGTATTTGAGTTAGAGCGAAGACAAAATTCATACACATACCCACACACACCTACATACATACACACATACACACATACAGACATCATCGTGAAAATGTTAATATTGAGTTCTAGGGACCTTAAAACGTGGTCATTTACTAAAATCTCGATATGTGATTTTTAGGACGATCTCCATACCTCCCTTACCAAGGGTAGCGGGAGGTAAAAAGAGAAGGAACTTACGTGGTTCAAAAATTTCAATAAAGGAGGGTTTAACCAAAAACAGACTCAATCTTTTGAAATTAGCTGCTGACAAATTTGGGTATAAAAATGTATGGTCCAGCGATGGTGTTATAATGGGTAAAATTATCGGCACTATTAAAAAATTACACATTTTGATATGTCATAGTTATTTGTGTTAAAAATACTTACTTCAGTTCTGTAATTATTTATGTGGAACGTCTTTATAATGCTTACTTGTGTACATATTTTGTTTGTTTTTCTATTCATCACAATTTTACATTTGTTTATATTTGTTGTTAATAGTATTTGTCGTAATAGCAGTATTGTTTTCATTCTGATTATTTTTAATAATACTTGTATATCACATTTTTAACTATTTGCAACTAACGCCATTTTCATTTCATTTATATTTTCAAGGTTTCATTTACCTTCGTTGTTTGGTTCTGTTTCGCTTGCGCAAATATAAAAAGCTCGCATTACAGTGCAAATTTTTTTATCTGAATAATATTATATTTTAATTTTATTTTTAAATTATTAACAGTTTGTTATTATGAATATATATATTATCAAAATGTTAGAGGATTGAATACCAAAATTAGCTCATTTTATTATAATTGTTGCGCATCCAACTTTGATTTAATCTGCCTCACTGAGACCTGGCTGAATGACAATGTTTTTAATAATGAATTATTTACTTGATCTTATAACTTCCACAGAGCTAACAGAAATTTTCTTAGAAGTAGTAAAAAGACTGGTGGAGGCGTTCTGTGTGTTATTCACTGTAAATATAAATTTTCTCCAGTTAATGTTACAATTCATCCATCCTCATTTTCTGATATTTTGTGTAAAACTATCGCTTACTTCTCACTCTTTTTTCTATGTTGTTATTGTTTATTGTACTCCTCCTATATCTCTCGAACAAATAAATTATGTATTTGAAGCTATCGAATCCATTTCACTACTATTAAATAACAACTTCATAATAATCGGCGATTTTAATATTTCTTCCTTTTCTAATATTCTTCTCCCTTCTTCACCTACTAGCAATATCACAAATGCTTTCGAAAACTTCTTATCATTTTTAAATGCCACACAATATAATCAAATTAAGAATGTCAATGATAGAATACTTGATGTAGCTGTTTCAAATTTATTTGTTCAGTTTCACATTGCAATGACTTACTTGTCAATGAAGACCCTCTTCATCCATCACTTTTTGTAAAAACTTACTGCAACAATACTTTTAACCCTAATAACTCCTCTCTTAATAATTCTATGAAT